>RPOG01000247.1:0-368537 GCA_008086565.1 Thalassoma bifasciatum | reverse complement strand
TAAAACGAAACTTATAACACGGTTTTTAACGTCCAATACCTAATAAAAAACCAACTCCTCAGTAAAAAATGACTTGAACACAATGCAGTCAAATAACATCGTCATACCACCTTAGTGTAAGGACGAGTGAAACATTTCTACCAGGTATCATCATTTTTTTTTTTTTTTTTTTTTTGGGGGGGGGGGGGTTATGATTTATACTGCAGCCAGACACCAGGGGGCGGGGCATCTGCTGGAAGCTCCAGTTAGAGCTGAACGTCATTACGTCCACTGATTATACAGTCTATGATCTAGATTAGCCTCATCATAATCCCCAATTAACAATGTGGTTTTCGGCTGTAAAATAAGATATTTTTGAATGCTAATTCCCATTTTCCTGATCGGGACTGGACCAGATTCATTTACAGCACACCCAAGTCCTGATTACAATACCACAGAAGCCAACAAGTGAGAAGCAGTGAGAAGAGACGTGTATTTGCCTGCTGAAAACAGTTTCTGTGAATTATAAGGTAGTAACAGAGGATTATCTGACAGTAAAAGGGCAGAAAAGCACATGAAAACTAAACATCATGGAACATCAAGTCATGGAACACAGTCTAAAGGCTAAACCATAGCTGACAACTGACTAAGCTTTTTGAGATTGTGTTCATTCCAACCCACATGCAGCAGTTGTACTGCAGTGGTCTGTTCAAACTTGAGTCTATCAATAAACTGAAGAGCCAGGTTATGTTTGCTCTGCTTGTTGGATGAGCACTGGTAAGACATGACGAGGAGTCACTAATGTTCCATGTACCAATATGTCTCAGAGCACTGGGCTGTGAATAGCAATCAAATGTAGCTGACAACTAAACTAAGGTGCAAATTCACAAAGTTTGCTTGTTGTCAGGTTTCAAACAATAGTGCAACGTAACTGTTGATAGATACATTACCTCATCACATTGTACCCGATAAAAAGTTATCTTGAAGAAAGAAGTGTTTCAAATAAGGTCCAATGTATTTTCACTTTCCAGACAAATAAATCTCGAGTTAGCGTAGTCCCCCCACCCCAAGGGAGCAATCCACTTTGTACAGATTCTCCTTACAGCCATTAGTACACTTGTATGACGCATATTGTGTGCTCCCCGTACTGAATAGCACTCTATGTAACCACAATGAGAGCCACAGAGAGTAAGAAGTATCTTACACTTAAACATAAATATGGGCGACCAATGAGGCCACATCAAATCTTTTTGCCATACTGCCAGTGTGAACACACTTGTGTATTAAAAATAGCAAGTGTAGGTACAGCAGTGCACAAGTTTAGAAACAGGAATAACTTTCATCATATGTTGCATCAATTATGGTACTTCAATTCATCATGCTCTAAATTATGTGTGTTTATGTTTTCTGCCAAGTACACAAGTAAACCAAAGAATATCTAGAAACGTTTCACAAAGCTGTTTGGTCCTTGCATTAGTTATCTGGAGAAAGCCAAAGCCCTATATCTTCTGCAGAAACTCAATAAATGTTGAATGTTGAATGTTGTTGTTGTGAACAAAGGAAGGAAGATAAGCATTCCTCTACAATAGTGGCTGACAAAAGCGGTCAATAATCATAAATTAAAATAAAAAAACATACCTTATAAAGTCAGAAATGTTCAATGTATTTATCATCATGGGAAATGTGCTTCATGAACACAGAGTTCACAAGTATGGCACAAGTGTTTCAATTCTTTAACACCAGAAAGAGTTTACTGAATGCACCTATGCTGATATTCAGAACAGTACTACACCTGGCATAATATAGCTAAATTTGGAGTGTCCTTCCTATTATTTAATGTTAAAGTTGAAAAGAAGAAACCCATTAAGACAGTTTTCATGGTCGTAAAATAGGTAAACAATATTTGGTTCCCTTTGAAGGTCAACTTCTTGATGTGCAGGGAAAACTGCCATGCTGTTCTGTCTGTAGCAGCCGAGTTAAGTCCTTGAAATGATACCATTTGGGGATAATTGGCCTGAGAGTTCCGGTGTCACAGGTGCAGGAGTCCATTGTTTATATGTCCTTGAGCAAATGCTAAGCTCTGTAAACCATAAAAGGATGAATAATACTGCACTCAGTCTTTTAGTCATACTGAAGTCATTCTGGGACAATAACCCAGACCTGAATTCTTAATGTAGGCTTTTTACTGTCTTTGTCGTAGGAGACTCATTGTTGGCAAAATGGACATAAAGCTGTGTTTTAATCCAGATTTCATGAATATCTTTTCTTTTTTTGAAAAGAATCTTTTTCTTGTTGCTGTGAGTTTTTGAATGAAACAATTCAACCAGGCAAGTACTGCACGTGTCATTCTGCTTAAAAGCATGAGTAAGTCAGCTCTAAAATCCATTTTGTTCATCTGGCTATGCACTCATTCGTGTTAGTCAGCTATCCACACACACCTACTTACAGATGAATATATCATTCAGTAATTTAAGCCTAGTGTGATTTTTATAACTGGAAGAAAGTAAAGTGTTATAAGCCCAGAGAGCACCTTGGAAAAGGACACTGCATGCTGATAAAACTAGATTTCTCTGTCTGCGTCCTGTTTATGGGATTATGCGCTCCATTCCAGGCGGTAAAGTGCCATGCTTATCAAATTTGATTTGAACAGTTACTCAAAATGAAACGCTCACTGGGATAGAAGCTGTTGTCTGTTAACTCATATCAAACAGCACCAATAAGGTTGATTAACGTCTCTCTTTTTGTTGAAGAAAGGGTGTCTGAGTTCTGGTAACTCACACTCCTGTCCATTTGTCCTTTAACCTGAGAGCTAAATATCTTCCAAACTTTCAGTTTTCACGGATCAAGACATCCACATTGGAGGAAAAAAGAGCAGGGTCACTCTGTAAGAAGTCATTTCAACAAGAGGGAAAGGGATACAAGCAGCTTTCAGAGAGCTGATACCAACTAAATCCCTTCACCATTTATATCTTGGCTTCTACCTCTCTCTCTCTTATCCTCCCAATAACTCCCCTCTTACTTTGACAATAAGCCACTTTTATGTGGGAGGTCTGACTCAGCTGATCGTTGGAAAAGTCAAGCGATTGCAACAAGAAAAGAAAAGGAAAGAATAATTTTCAGCCCAATTCACTGCATTTTCAGCATTTTATGTTTAATACCTGTCTTTGAAAAGCACTTGTTGATAATTGTCTACTGTAATTTTTGGAACCATCAAGGAGTATTAGATATCTGGTATATATGCAACTAGATTCAAGCTTTAGTTTTATATTCAGTCATGTCCCAATGAATTTAAAACATTTGATACTGATACACTGTCCAGTGTTTAAAAAATCTATAAGACCACTTGTCATAACAATTAGAAACCCACCCAGTATGATGAAGTGCTTTCTCACTTTTACAGAGCTCCCTACTCTTCACCATTGAACAGGAGAGAAAAGTTCAAAACTTAATTCTTTTATTCCCAGATTTGAGCTGTAGATTGAAAAAAATAAAAAAAATATGGACATCATCATTTATTGTTTTGGAAATAGATATGTAATCCTGATTAAAGAACTTGAAAGTACTGGTGGAGAAGAAGAAGAATGTACTGTAGATTTACAACAGTGGTGACAAACACCTGACTTTGGGTGGTGGCCTGATAAATTTGTGAAGCACTATAGTTACGATGACACCAAGTAGGTTAGGTTAATAGTTGCTTTTTGAGTCACAAAGTTTGTTTACTTATTAAAGGAGTGTGTCAGAAGATTTTCTCCTTGACTACATGCATGACAAGTTACATGAAGTTAGCAAAAGCCAACCTTTGAGGCAAATCATTATGATGAATCACATCTGTGTCTTGTATCTCACAATGTCTATAGTTTACAGATGGGAAAAGATCACACATTCTTGAAACTGCAGTTATAAATACAAAGCACAATGTTACAACAAGTGTTTACACTTTCAACAAAGAGCAGGTCTACTGTATACTTAAGTCTTTGTTATAGACACCAGACATCAGTCAAGCATAAGCAAGTACTTGAATGCAGTGAACTTTGTTTTCACAGGCACAATTCTCATGCAGAACTAGAGTCATTGGAGTTCAAACAAAACTTCTTTATTTGATGAAGCACAAGTTGAAGTTCTCTCAGAAAAGTAAAGAAAAGGTCCAGAAATGTGTGTTTAAATGTAGGCAACAAAAGTTAAAAGAACAGTACTCAAGTAAAGTTACCTGAAAACTTGAAAAGGACAGTAGCAATGGATTTATTCATGAAACATACTCACTTGGATGTCCACTAACCTTTTGATCATTGTTAGTTTCTGTGTATATAATTTGAGCAAAAAGGTCAAAATCTACTGCTTGTAGCTTCTCCAAGGAAAAATGTTCTGTTTTCTTGACCCCCAATGACAGGAAAGTGTATTTGAAGATGATTATGAATAGAAATAAAACTCAAAAATGGGGTATTCTGCTTTTTATTTTACTTTTTTGGACTTTGTACCTGTCCCCCTGGTCCACCCATTGTAGGTTTCCATGTTACTTTTTGCTGAAAAAAAGAAAAACAATAAAAAAAAGGATCAAATAATCAGTCTGGACTTTCAGTTTGTGGTTTGGTTCAAGTATTTGTGGTACAGGTCAATTGCTCCTAATGTGTGAGAGTTGGCAGCTGTAGGTTATCTTGCCATTGCTAAGTGGTTTCACCTGGTCTGCTAGCTTATTTTGACCAATTCATTGCCTCCATTTTCTTTTTAAGTTTCTGTAACATTGCATCTAGTGGAAATTACAACACTGCATCAGCTGAAAGGGTTTTGAGAGCAGTTAACTGGTGTATACCGCAAAATCTGACCCCTGTACGACTGAGTGCTGAAATAAGGGCTCTAAAGCAGATATTGAGCAGTGTAGTCTGCTCTAGTTTCATTCAGTGGAGGCTTTAATGTCTGGAAAAGTCAAAGGCCTTTGAATGCACCATGGAACAGGGGGTGTTAAACTTAAAATATAAAGAGGTGCTGAGAGAGGTTCTTACAAAGGTAGTACTGGGTTGCTGCTCCAACCTCTACCTGGCCTCTTCACATTGAATGACAACGGTGTGGCCATCCAGACTTGCTCTGGAATTTAACTTGTGGGGCATTGGAGGGGCTGAAACTCTTGGTAAGTATGCATTCTGGTTAATATTAAGTAAAGCTTCTGCAGGGATGTTAATTTGTTGTTTTTTGTTGTCTCTAAAATCACAAGCTTTCCAGCAACACATTCCCGATATAACTACTGCTACAAACTATGGTCTTGCTGATTTGTTTGTATAAGGATGAATTTTTAATTTCCTCTCACTCACCCTAACCCTAACCCTAACCCTGTGGGACCTAGAAGTCACTTAATAGGGGATTGGGCTTTAAAAAATTTTGTTTTACCTGTGAACTTGATAGTCCCATTTGAGCACTGATTCAACCTGAGGCCACATCTAAAGCCAATGAGTAGCCTACATTTTATTTCATCATGACTCAATAAAAGTTGAACATTTTAATTTGTAGCACTCTTTTTTTTATTAACTCAACATAATGCAAAGTGAACAGGTGGCTATGCGAATAAAAATACAGTTTGCTATTGTCTTCTGGTTCACAGAGGGAACCAGAAGATCGTGGCTCAAAACGGGAACAACACTCTGTAGTGGAAATCACTGCATGTGCTCATACTGTCAAATTTATGATTGGTCAAGTTTCCTATTTGCATTACAATACCTTTGTGGTACTTTATCCAACTGATTACCTGACCACCAACCTAAGACATTTACAATTAAATATTAAATATTTTCATAAATGAACATTCAACTTAATACTTCCTCACACAGTCAAGGTAAGTAACATATTTATGATGATATTTTGATCCAAATTAAGCTCTCTCTAAGTGTGTTTCAGCTAACAAAATGTTTGGTTCTCATGTGTGTGACCAGACTGTTCCTTTTCAGTGTCATTTTTGTTGAGAAATAATAGACATTATGGGGTTTTATCTAATCAGAATCACGTATTGAACACAGTTGGGCAAAATAAACAACAAATGTGTTTTGCTCTTTTCTATTCAGGTTGGTGTGAATGCATTCCAGACACAGATTTTCTCACTTTAAGGTAAAAAGTACGTTGAACTCTATTGCTGTTTTAGAAACGGTTTGTGGAAGATATTTTAGTCACTGTATTGACCAAACAGAAATATTCATAGACCCATTCACTCACCTCCCTGTGATCTAATTTCAAACAGGAGTGTGAGTGTAACTCTCTCCAAACGTGAGAACTCTGAAACTGGAGGAGCAAAAGTAGGACATGCATTATTGTGTCGGTTTAAATGTCTCTGGATTTGATCACCCCTCTCTCAAACAAACCTGCACCTTTAAATAGCATGAAAAAGCTCCTGTGGGACTGTTAATGTATTCCTACATTTCAAAAACAACATTCATATTTTGCATGTTGTGCATAAAAACAACATGTCACACGTAGAAGTTGTTCTCATGTGGTTTGAAGAAACCTCTTTTTGACACAAAAGCTTGTGTTAGCCTTTGTGGTGTGCATGTCTGCTGCTGTTTCCTTTTACAATGGAGCTCCAGTCATGGTGTGAAAACTGAAATATTGTAAGCAGCCAGAGCAATTCATCTGCAACTCAGCAAGCTGTGGAAACTTCGAGGTCACACTTCTTTGAATATATAAAAGAGGTCAGAAAACAGAGGTTTCGTAACACACAACCTTTGCCTACATGTCAGTAGGTGTGTATATCTTGCCTCACTCCCACACTCTTACCCACACACACACACACACACACACAAACACACACAAACACACACTCACACACACACACACAAGCAAGACCTTTCCAGCTCATCCAACAAAGCAGAGAGAGTTATCGATCAGAGCTTAATTTCAGACCGTTCAATTATACGCTCATTTTTTACAAGTTTGTGTCAAAATCATTATACTGCAATTCATTAGGGCTCAAATTAATCTCAAGTGGATAGCAGCAGATATTTAGATGGGGGGAAATTTGTGGATGAATGAAGTATTCAAAGAATTCTTCTACTGAATTCAGTGCATCTTTGTCATCATATGAAAGAGAAAAAACGCTTACCTGAGCACAAAGAAGACTTATATGAACACACACTTAAATATAATCAATCCACAATTGTGATCCTGCTCTGTGTTAACTGATTTATGACAGAAGGGATTGTTCAGAGCAGCATTTCTCTGCGTGAGCTATTTCTTTTGGCCGCAATTCAACACCGGAAATATTTGCCTTAAATGTGGGATTATTTCTTGTAAACTGGATCATTCCTTTGCTGACAAATTAAATTTGTAGTGGGTGAGAGAAAGGTAGGTGTTGCTTGGTGTAGTTTATTGCAGCTGATGTAATGATAGATGTAGTCAGACATGGTCTGCCCACAGCCTGTGGGTAGACCATGCCTGCCTACATCCACAGGAGTCAAATACAGACATCTAAAGAAACACCTACAAACTGGGTTTAGTATGAATTAGCATGGATCGACAAATGTCCTCAAAAAATCTTCCATCACTGACAGACTGTGTATTTGAGGGTCCTGTTCTGATACCAGGTCTATATGGATCTAATGTAGTATATCAGGTTTCTCGCCTCCTATTCCTCTTTTTGAGACAATGAATGACTGATTTGTGAACCAATCACACTGTCACAAACAGTTATAACCCTGCAACTGTGAGAACTTAAACTTATTGTCACAAATTATTGATTCAAAGGTTGGTTTGTCGATTGAGAAAAAATTATTTCAACATCTTTGAAAATACTCTTTCTTATTCCAGGGTCGATTTGCATCAACAAGTTCTTTTTGCAAAATGAATCAACATTCAAGTGAGCATTCTCAGCCATGTGAAAACACTGGCCAGCTTATTTGAAGGTAAAGTGAAACAAAGGTAAAATGAAACAAAGTGAAGTGTGACATTTGTAGGGGTTATTTAGACTGGCTCCCTCTCTGTCAAAAACATTAAAATAAAGCATTTTTAAACAGAAGAGGCAAATGTTGGAACTAAAACATTATTGGTGGAATTATTACCATTGCATATGGTCTGAGGCCCTGATCTACTAAGGTGCCAAATAATAAGCACTAAACTCTGTGTGTAAACAAAAATTTGCACATGCTATTTGGTGGGTGTTTTATGGGTGATGATCTGTGATTGTGTGCACAGTTGACACGAAGTACAAAAGTGACCAGCCCATTAAAATTAGGATATTATGTGTGCAAACGGCTGTTTCCATAGGGATTTTAGGAGAGCAGAGTGGCTGCTAATGTAAATGTAAACTCTGGGAGAGATTGGCACTAACTCTGCTGGTGTGCTGGAATGATCCAGACACAAGAAAATGTAACACTGCAAAGAGTTTTTCCACAGGAGACATGGCATGGCTCCTTTTTGTAACTGGTTACTTATCAGTTTTTAACCTTTTCATAACAGGCTACTTTTCAAACTCAAGTAAAGGAAGCCCTATTTGACCCCTCACAACAGGCTACTTCTTAGAGGCAAAGTGGCTGTTTTTAACCTCTTCATTGAAGGCTACTTTTTAAAATCAGAGAAAGTAGCCTGTCTCTAACCCTTTCATAAAGGGCTACTTTTTAAGACCAGGTAAAGTAGCCGTTTTTTTAATCCCTTCCTTGCAGGTGTTCATTTATGTTGGACTATCGTTTTTGAATGCTTTGATTTGGTTTGTGTGGTCAGTTTGTCACTGGTGTTCCTGTGGTTGTTGAAAATTGATTACTATTAACAGGGGTCAATACATTTATTCAAAAAGGGGATGTCATGCTTTTTCTCAGAGTTTTTACTGTCCCTTTCTTACATCTGTTGTAGCTTTTTGTGATTTACTGCTCAAAAAATACAATAGATATTTTCCTATTGCTGCTGCTGTCGCTTCAAGGCCACAACCCCTCTTTCCTCTGACTGGCCAGTGTCTGAAACTACTCAGGAGATCCTTATCTGATGACTTTATATTTTTAGTAAGTCTCGTTCAGTCTTGTTCAACTGTTCAGTAGTCGTATCAGTAGTAGTAGGATAATGTACCTTACCATGTCTATCTATACATCTTATGTCACACACTAAGACAGATATGACAGTTCTGGCTTTTTGAGATGATAACATTATTTTTGTTCAGTGTAAATATACAGCATTTTAAGTCATTTTTGGATCAAATTTGAACCCCAGAACAAACCTTTATCTTGAACTCTGCACCCTTCCCATTTCTTGTGCTTCTGTCAGAAACCCTAATACTACATTTTTCATGACTCTCTCTCCCAAGCTAAGCGCACATCCACTCCACTCTCCACAAACATCCAAAGGAGAGCGTCTACTTGCCTGAGCGCTTTAAGCACAGCTGCATTTGTAAGTGTCAGCACAGTGGAGATGATAATTCCTCAGCTTGCTAGCATGGATAAACAAGGAAAATAGCTTCTACATTATTGGATTCACTTTGCACAACAACTGTCCCCATAAGCCTTAATTTTCCTGAACAGCTTTATATTTGGCATGAGTTTCTAACAACAGCATGGTGAGTGGCTGTACAGAGGTTTTATGGAGCCGTGCATCACTTTATGGTGTTCAATTATGACGCTGTCTCAGGTGCTTAACTCTCTGTATTTAGAAAATCCTTTTTCAGCAGCTGGATGTTTAGCATTAGCATGTTACGCACAAAATTATCCATATTGCCTTCAAGTTGAAATGTTGTTGTTTACAAGGGAAAAGACATCGAAATGAGTTTGTTGTTACTCAAACAGCTCTAAATGGCTCAGTAAATATGTTTCCAAGAGTTTCCTCCTTCTCTGTTGCTAATTGGATTCATTAACATTTCACTGGTTTTCTTTGTTACACTTTAAAGCAAAAAAGAAGGAATACAAAGGGGGGACTACATTCAGTGTGATGCAGGTAAGTATCTCAATTTTTTAAAAATTTTGTAATACAAAAACATAAGTTAACATATTTCTTGTTGTTTTGCCTGTTGAGGTTTTGACAATTAAAGAAGACTTTGACAACATTTTCTCTAGTTAAAAAAAATTCTGCTGTTTGATTCTCGGTGAATACATGTGGGTGTTACATTTATAGTACATCACTTAATTGTGAAAATCTGAACTCATTTTTAATCTTGCATTTAACAAGCAGGATGTGAAAATGAACAATTTCTGTTGAATTATTGGTGGATACTTTAGGTGAATTTAGTTATTACCCATGGTGATAAAAACAAAGCATAGAACAAAGAACAAATCATTGTGCTGATCCACTTACTGTAAATAATCAAATGCAGAGGGGTTTCAGTGGCATGTTTAATAAGCATGAAAGTTTGATTTCCTACAGAACAGCTTTTTCAAGGTTATCAAACCAGCGTTTTGAGCTCTTTGTTTAACAGAAAACAACTCAGGTTCTTTCATAACTTTCAAAAGAAATTCTCGATCATCATCCTGAATTTCAGGTAGCCTTCCTTTGAAATCTGTAAAAGAAAACTGAAATATTTCCACGCAGTTCAGGGATGTTTCCTTCCACTTTTGTGATTTTCGGTCTTTTTTTCTTCAATAAAACTAGCTGTACTGTGGTTTAAGTCGCCCTCATTTCCATGTTTTTGAAATGCTTTTCCATTCCAGCGAAGGACGGGCAATGCTGTTTATACTTTAATGATGAAGAGTGTGTTATTCAGGAGATAAAAAGGAGCTGAGCTGAATCTGTCTGCTATTCAATGAGTCTGTTGGCATGTGCATCTCAACAGTGGCATGATATTCACGTCACTCCTGATGCATGGACTGATATTTGTATTTCTTGTGTGTATATTAAGTGGAGGAGATGGCTGCAGCTTATTGCACGGCACTCAAAGTATCACTTTGAAGCTTTGCAGTTTATGTAAGTGGAATGGAAGACGGCTTTGGTCAGTGCTATACCTGGAGTAATCCATTTGCATTGGTGAGGGGGGAGTGTTGGGGGAAGATAACAGGCAGACGGTTATTTTTCATCAGGGAGTGCAGGAGTTCAAGGTGTTTGTGAGACAGGAAACAAGTGCAAAAACGTGCTTTGGCAGGCCTGTGTTGGCACTGGGCTCGTTAGTGCAACACCGGGTGAATGATTGCATGATTACTTGTTATTGTTTGATTGTAATGGGGATTATTACTGTGATTAATTGACTATGGGATGATTGAGAGGTTGAGGAAGGCTGGTTCCAGCTGGTAGATGTGCAGCTGTTTGGGCATCCAAAGGTCACCAGAACATTTTGCCTTGTATTTCTTGAGCGTTAAACTCGTGTAGAAGTACAGTGGAAAAATCAGTTTACAAGAAATGTGTAGGATCAACCGCCTCCAGTGTGTTGACCGACATGACTCCAGTGAGAAACAGAACTGTGAACTTTTCCTTCAGGACATGTTTCGAAAAATAATGGCTCCATAAGTCTCACAAACAACAAGATTTAAAAATCAAACTTAACTTTGAGTAATACTGAATTTTTTGTTTTTTTTATCCTGAAACACAGTCTACAGCAGCCTCTTTTTTGGATGAACAATGGCGCTCACATAGTTGCCAGCACATAAATTAGAATGATTGCAACATGAAAAAGGACGATGAGCCCCCAAGTGATGTGACATTTTGGTTATATTGCTCTTAAAAATGTGTGAAATCCTGCCTGAGAAGCTCATCATCTCTTCTTGAGGAGCTGTTTACATATTTTTTGCTATCCAAAATAGCTGAAGAGTTATGCTAACAAGAGCACTTATAAAATGGGAAGTGTTCATATCAACCATTGTCCGTGATTGGAATTTTGTTGCTCTTTGTCCCTTTGCAGCATTGTAATACCCTAGATATTATTGCAAAGCTTTCCTTTCTTTTTTGGGAGCCATTTTAATTTTTTTGTTAGCCCAAATGCTTGAGGGGTTACAGTAATCTAGAAAGCACTTGCAAAATAGGAGTACTTGCGATCAGGTGGGTTCTACAATTAAAGAAGAAGAAGAATGAAACGTTAGGTTGCTGTTGTTGCTGTCTTTTGGTTCGTGCATGGTACATTGGAGGCTTATTGCGCACGCACAGAGCTAAAGGTGACATCAGTGTTTCCTGTGAAAACTCCAGCCTAATGTTTACACAGAGACATTAAAACCGGCATTTTTGAAAAGTTCATCTCTGCAGAGTGTTTTCAAAAGTTTGTATTTTTAGTCGGCAATAACGCAGTTTCTGTGTAAGTGGGAGGCTGAAACGCAACCAAACTTTTACGTTCACTTGAAAAGGGTTCTTGTGTGAACGGGGCTTAAGAGGAGGTTTCCAGTGTCAATATAGAACACTGTCAATCCAAAGACAGTAACTGACATTTGTCACAGATTTAAGAGTGAACAAATGGAGAAAATAAAAAACAAATAAATTTAAAAAACAAAAACAAAACAAAACAAAAAACAAACAAAAAAGCCAGAAAAAGTGGTACCCCCGTGTATCATCATAAAGTATCCATTTCGACCTGTACTTCTGGGCTTTATTACTGCAAAATCTCAGCGACAAGGTCACCCTCACCATTTTGTAAATCTTTCTGTATTTTTTTTCCCCCAACTCTTTTTTTTGTTTAATTTTCTTGGTAAACATTTAGGCGTATCATGTAAAAACAGGCATTATGTAAAACCAATACATGTATTGATAAATACATAAATAAATAATGAGTAAAGTGGCAAACAAACAAAATAAAACAATACTAGTAATAGTAATGATAATTATGATATTAATAATTATAATAACAATAATAGCAAGTATAATAGAGATAACCATAGGTTCATATCAATAAGATAATAATAAAAAAAGAAAAAGAATGTATTTGCCAAATTTACCCTAACATACCATTAAAAGGATCACGAACAATAGAACAAAACAAAACGTGGTCTTCCAAAAGATACAAATCTTTCGGTCTTTAATATTTCTTGTTAACAACCAGAGGGTGAGGTGTTTTCGTATAAGATGATGTTTTGTATTGTGGGATAAGAACATGTTGCCTCAACAGCCTCAAGTAAGTTCATTTTTGTGTTTCTGCCACAGGAAAAAAATAGATATTAATAAAAGATTTTGAGTATACCCTGGAAGAAGGTCATGTATATGACTGGGAAAAACTCCCCTCAAGAAAACAGTTTAACTTATTTATCATTAGCTAAAACTTGCATTCCCTTGATTGGACCATTGATAGAGAGTTCTTACGCCACATTTCTAGAAGAATTGCCTTTTTTGCGAAAGTCAGGCATAAATATTGCAGTCACAGGCACACACAGAATGTAATATAACATAGGTCTGCTTGCCAGCCTCAGGCAAGATGTGGTGTATGGGGTTTTTAGGGGTTGTAGCGCGTTATCTCTGCTAGGTGGAGCCCGAGTATACGGCGAGAGCGGCAATCCACATCCGAGTTTTTCCTCTCACCTTTCACTGCTCTCCATACAGAATTACTCCCAGCCAGTGCGCACAATTGGTTTGTCATAGTCGCAGAAAAGAGCTCAGCTTTTTGGGACCCAAACAACTTCGAGTCTTTACCCTTCTGTGGAGCTTTTCCCTCATATTATTTCCACTTGTGCGGTGTGTCAAATTCTCCTGGATATTTTTTTTTGTGCGTGTGAGTGTGTGTTTGTGCGTGCGCGCGTGAGCGGCGAGGTCGTTTTTAGCTTCGGGACGTGATGTAGCCCCCGCACAGAAGGACGCCTCGTGCCATAAAGGGATGTAAAAAAGAGTGAGGGGGGGACAACAGTACCCGTGGATACACCGCGAGGAAGCTGCTGCTTTTCAACGCGCGACATCATCACGGGGGGGACTCGGGATTGTGGACACACAGCAGATGAAACAGAGCCGATTTTTAACCAGGATATTGAACTATTTGGATTCTCTCTCCTCCGCGCATAGTGCGTAAGGACGGTACCCAAACGCCTGCAAGACACTTTACATTGAATTTATCGCTTTTACTTTGGATGGAAGGACGTGAGCGATATCACCTCTGCACCAGTGCTTTCTAAATCCGCGGTAAGTCTGACTTTCCTTCACAAAATGCGTGTGCGCACAAGCACAGTTATCTGTATGGGGCGATGATAGAGCTCATGAATGAATGAATGAATTAATCCCTGCAGCAGTGTTGTGCTCTGTAATGTCAGTCTTGGCATGCACTCCTCTCTTAATTACTTTCACCGGGCTATTGATGCGTTCAGGTGCAATCAGCGCTGATCAACGCGCGACATATTCAGAGGAAATATGGGATTTTAAATCTTCTACTCTTGTCAAGCGTGGCCTGGATTTTTTTTTTTTTTTGTAAGAAAATGAATTTCAAATGGGGTTAACGTGCAGTTAATGTGTGTTTTCATCATTCCCATAAGGACAGAAAGAATTATTTGCTTGAAAAAGAAGTTGCACATTGAAGATATTCTTATGAATGAAGTTTTCTCAGCTAAAATGAATATAATCATCAGTTTTAAAGGAATATGTTGCCCCTGTGATAAAGTCAATAGCTGTCTGTAGATTGTCTTTCATAGGTGCTTGAATCCTGAGTTGTACCTCTGCAGGCCTGCATGCTGTTGCAGTTTGTTGCTCAAAATGTACTGGAGTGAGAGGAGGAGAGATGCTGTGCCATAAGTGTGTGCATTTTTCATGATATTTATGTTAGAATAGAATACACAAGAAGTCACATTTTGAAGGAATTTTTTTGCTATCTCTCCTTGTGTATGAACATTGCTGGACTTTTTTCTGAATTCTACACAGTTCAAAAAACTACTTAATGCACAAATAAGAATATTGCTCATGGTGAGGCAGATATGCTTTTCTTTGTCTGAGAGGATTTTGGGGTTAAGGGGTCATTGTACTCACGCTCTGATGTGAGGACGGCACCCTGTCTTTCAACATCAAAATCAAAGAGAAAAATGTCACCATGCCTATCACTTTGATTGTAGTCTGATGTTTTCCAAATCAAAGCCTGTAATATACTGGGATCTTTGTTGCATTTTACTATAAATAACACAACTTGGGAGTGATCTTATCACAAGGATCCTTTAGCACAAGATTTGGTTTTGTATGATTCAGTTGTGTGACTACTTCTCATTATGGATCGCAGAATATTTTTATTGTTGGTTGTATTCTCATTTGACAATTACATTCATCATATCCAGGACTGCAGTGCCATCTGTCACGTCATTTGCATTGGTAGAAGTGCCCTCGAGCAGATGACACACACAGTCTCCTCTGCAAAGAGCACAAGCCTTGACTTTATCCTCGGCTTTAACTCACTTGGAGGTTTGCCACTTTGTGGCTGAATTATGTCAATCTGTTGTTTTGATTCAGGTAAAAGCTCCCTGTGGAATATAATCCAGGTTTTATTTAATACAACAGCAGTTGAACTTAGCATCTGGTGTGATACCTGATGGGACCACTCTAGATAGAAATAAAATAATTATTCCTTTGCCTTAGTTGAACTGTTGTTGCGTTGCGGGCCCTTGTAGGAGGAGAGCGTGTGCTACATATTGACTGGGCAAAGAAACATGGAGATAGTGAGTGATGGCACACGGTCAGGTTTTTTTTTGTAGCTTTCAGCTTCAGCATGTTACGTTTTTTATGGTTAATTTTTTCCCACACGGAAAGGTTGCCAAACTTTACTGGAACCATTTTCCACTTCATGAACGAACAATCAACCTTTTTTTGTCTCTGCACTCTGACTCACCTTATCATGTCTTCATTTTTTTTAATGTCTCTGGCTTTTGTTGTTTATTTTGTAAAATTTCTAGTAGATTTAGGTCAATTAACTCTCTTATCTCTCACAGGAAATTGGGCCAATCTTTTCCCTTAACACTAAACTTTACTGGAATCATTTGCCACTCCATGAAAGAGTGATCAACTCTTTTTTGTCTCCTCCTCGCTCACTCTGTCACGTCTTTTTGTACTTCATCACTTTGTTGTCACACATTGTTCTCTCCTAAAATCTACTATACCAATGTCCCTGAATTTTTCTCTCTCACTGTAAAGAAACATACCTTTTTGTTCATGTATTGTCCTTCTGTGATGCCCCTTTCTCAACCCTCGTGATGTAGAGGAGCTTTCAGTGAGTGAATCTCCTTTTTCCTGTGGCAGCTCCATTTATTTGATCTGATTTCTTACCTTTTTGGATACAATTGCAAAAGCCAGGAGGAATCCAATTTGTCGTTTCAGTTCTGAATGGAGACGTGGGCTTTCTGATTTTCTTCATTACGTTAGCTAACATGGGGCACGGCTCCGTGGCTCGTATTATGTACAGTGAGGGCTTTTACTGGCGTTTCAATTTAGATAACCATTCTTCAGAGCTGTGTTTCGTAAGTCTGTTGGTCATGCAAGTTTCCTGTCTTTTTTTTCAACATCTTTTGCTCAACAACTTAAAGGGTGGTTTTGTTTTTCCTTGAACTTGGGCTGTGAAAAGGTCTTGTGTTTAAAGCCAGCGGTGATAACTTTGTCCGTAGACTGATTGAGCCTTGTGAGAGGAAGAATATCTGAATATGAATGAATACTTTTCTCTTTACATCTCTGTCTAAATGCCTCTACTGTAGTGATCTGGCATTGCTTTATACCACTGAATCCAAAGCTCAAGGTCATGTGCTACACATGCGTTTGGATGTTAGATTAATATATTTTTTTTTGCCCTGAGCGTACAGTTGTCTCTCTTGGGATCAGGGGGTTTGGATTAATTGGATTCATTTTTCACATTTCTCCAGCCTTTCTTATTTATTTGCACCATCAAAAAATATCAAAAACAATTGCACTTATTTGATCAGGTAATAAAGCATTTTGATTTATGAAAGGTGTCAATAAGCTCAAAGCTGATCTGGCTGAACAGGATCGCCATTGGGTTTAGGCGAATGGCTCACAGCAGCAGCAGCAAAGTTGATGGTCTCCATGGCTACCAATCACTGGCCTGTTTCATACAGTAATGTAAGGTCACTCCATCTCCAGTACACTTCAGCTCAATCTAGTACAACACAAGTGTTTCTATTAGGGCTTTACATACTACAGTTAGTGTTGGATTGTTCAATTATTCAGACAAAGAATGGATGTTGAAAACATGGTTGTAGCATAAATTAAATCAAGAGCAGCAGTCTTCAGGGAAAGAAAGGAAAGAGAATGTACAGGGGATAAGGGGGAAGGAGCAGTAGGGTAGTAGATGATCAGTTTCTGTGCAGTACCCAGTTGAAAAAGGACATAATGTTGATATAAGTAGCTTTTTGGTGACTTCCTTTAGTTGATCAGAATCTGGAAACAGCTGTCGGGAGCGGTCGAAGCTAACAAATCCAAAAGTCTCTTTAGGATTTCAAGCCTACAACACTAAAAATGTGTGTGATACAGAAATGCTGGATTTAGGCCTTTTTACAGCATATGTAACAAAATGAGTGACCTTTTAGAATTTATAATTATAAAATAAATGAGCTTATTTTGGTCTCCATGAACAAAAGGGTGTAGGTTGCTGGATAAGATGAACAGTTCTTTGTGAAATGAGAGACCAATCCTCTTGATGTAAGAGAAATATAAATCTTTAGTGTTGAAAGATTTGAAACTAGGACTGCACAATACTGAGGAAAAAATAATGTGGTATTTTTGTTTCCTGCTATGTACTGCAATATTTTACAAGTGACCCTTAAAGTGTTAAATAAAGCACCTTACGTGACATGAACTATAAGCAAACTGTCAGATTGTCCAAATTCCTGCTATGCTCCGCTCACATTCACCACTCCCTCTCCCTCTCTGTCGCTCGACCACTCATGCACATCACTCAACCCGACTCTGATACCAGCAGGTTAGATGACAGAGCCCTGAGAAGGTGCTCTAACTGTGCGAGTAGCTGAATGTAATAGGATAAAATATGTAAATCCATGCTCACTTAGATCAATTAGTAGTGTGACTGGGCGCAGAAAGGTTACAGAAACTCAACTGAAAGGCTCAAGTATATCGCAATATATTGGATACCTTGGGATGTGAATATTGTACATGCAAAAAGTCACTATGATGGTACTAAAACTACATATTGTGCAGTCCTACTTATAAGAATACACAATTAAAACTCATGTAAGTTCAGTTATCCTTGACTTGGCAGCTTACCATGGGCAACCAGTCAACAAAAGTGTGGTTGCTTTAAGTTAAGTCATAATGGAAAGTCATATAAACAGGCTAACATAACAAGCATCGTGAGTATTTACACCCTTACAGGAAGTAATCACTGATGAATCACTGATGACAGAGACACAAACAAAGTCTAAATGTCAATTGAGAATCCAATAGAAACATTGATGAGTTTGCTTTGCGTGCACTGAGCCTTGGTGGTGCACTTCTGACAAAAGCCTCTCCCAAAAAGACTAAAGGGAACAGGCCACCCAAGCTGAAAGAGGGACAAAAGACTGAACAGTTGATTAATATTTTCATCTTTTGCTATTTTCACCCCTCAGATGCTGTTTTACTGCCACAGGAACTTTTTTCCCTTGTAGAAATTGAGATCGGTAAAGGCTGCTATGTCCAAAACCTTTCAATAAAAATTGGTCAATGGAGCGTTGGTATGGCCTAGTGGTTTGGTCACGTATCCCATGACGGCAGTCTTTGTTCGTATTCAACCTTTGGCCTCAGTCTTGCATTTTACTCCCCACTCTTTGCACTCTAGCTCTATCTGCTGTCTTCTCCTTTCTGAGTAGAAGCCACAAAATAATAACTAGAAAAAAAGATGTCCATGTTACAGAAGAATACAGCACAGCAAATGCTAATTCGAACTCTTGAGAATGAATTTGGTCTATGAAAGTCAATTTTATACATCTGCTGTGTAAAAGGAAGGACTATCAAAAATGTTTTATGTGGGCAGACTTTGAGACTCAGTGTTTACTAATTCTGCTGAAAATTATGTGTTGGTCTGAAAAAAAAAAAAAGTCAAAATCTTGAGTGACTTCTCTAGAAAAAAAGCTGTCAAAAGTATTTGCTCACAGCCTCTTGATTTCCAACTCAGTTTTAATTTGTTTTTGTGATTGTCAAAAAGACAAAACACTTGAAGTTGTCACATTAAGATTTTAAAAATAGTGGCTGCTCTTTTCACCACTTTCAGCAATTAGAGAACAACAATCAATCAGCTGTCAGAAAAACATTTTGAATGCCATTTCAGAGAATAATTGAGAGTTGCACCATTTGTTGTTTTTTCTTTGTGATTTTAAATGAAGATTTGAAGACCTGGAGGTCAGGTCAGCTCCGTGCTTATGCATCTGACTGTGTGGGCCAAAAGCAGCACTGATCCACTGTGTGTGGAGTTAACCTCACCTCTTCTGTTAAACATTACACTGCCAGACTACAAACTGTGATATTACGCTCTCACACTATTTGCAGTCTACTTGATAGTTGTTCATTACCCTCATTAGATCATCTTCCTGGCCTGATGTGTGATGGTTTCAGCTTTTCAGATCCCTGACACAGAAGCCTTTATTTCCTGCTCATGGCATGACTAGTTGGGAAAGATTAGGAATCTTTTTCGATTTATCAAAGACAGCACAGCAAGTTGACAAGTTAGAAAATAAGGACCCAACAGAAAACAGCTCTCTGAATTCTCACACAGGCTGTCTAAATGATGGATTTTAAGACTTATTTCGCTGTTGAAATGTTTATCCCCGCAGCTGGGTGCTGACATGTGAGGCTCTCTGCAACATCGTGAGGAAGGGGAAATGATGCTTCATATTTTCACTAATTTCCTTTCACAACTTTGAGATAAGTTGCAAACTCTCAAGTGTTAACTCACAGATGGGCTTCACTTTTGTGGTGAAATACTTGCCACCTTATATGCTCATTACTAAACTTATACTCTCAAATCTCATGTGTTCTTGAATCTTTAACTCTGAGTAAAACAAAACGTAAAGCTGCAAAGCGTCTATACTTTGCTTACATTCCTGTGGTCCAAATCTCTCCTGCTGCTCCAGTGAGGCCCTCGGTTTTTCTAAGGTCCCAAAGCTCGGCGTTATCACGCTGTTAGGGCGAGACAGGTTGGTCTGCTGGGGCCCTTTCTTTGGCAGGAATGCCACAAAAGGAGAAAAGCAAAGGCCGAAAATAAAAAAAATAAAAAAATGAAAGCACACGACCGAGGAAAGGTCCTCAAGGTCTTTCGCCTCTCAACACTTTAGCTGTCCGGTCTCACAAAGAGCCGAGATACAAAGGTTTTGACACAAGCTTTCACTACATTCCCCTGCTTTCAGGAAATAGGTTATGAGTTGAGATGGAGACTTCAGCTGGTGCTTGATGGAAAGAACAGACAATTATTTTCTTGAGCCTTGTGTGAGTGACTCCAATGCACGAGAGGGTTTCACTCCGGAAGTCAAAAGAAGTGGTTGATAATGCTTGAAAATTACCCTTTAAGCTACATATTTTGCTTCAGTACTTGAAAAAACTGTTATGTATAGTGTGCTTCAGGGTCAACAGGCTTGAGAAATTGCTTTTATTTGGAAGAATTTCAGAGTTTGGTATTATTATTTTTTGCTACTGCACCAATGCAGTTGACATTGAATAAAAAATGGGTTAGTGAAGATGAAAAGATTTAACTTTCAAAAAGGAGAGTACTGAAGCATCTGGATGTATCTGATAGAGAATAATCTACAAATACAGGATACCAATTTTGAGACATGGTGTGTGAGGACGCGATCTCTAAGGCTGAAGGGAAGATAACTGCTGTTTTTAGTTTATTTACCAAGCCACCATCAGTACACCTTACTTTTTGCCAGACTTATGATAGCAGTTATAGGATTAAAACGGTGTGTTAGATGCAGAGGGAAAAGGTTCAGGCTGTCATACAAAGTGATGTTTCTCATTGCAGTCAGCATTCAGTACAAGTCCCCGATGTACAGTTTCTTTGCAGCGCGTTTCTATGTACTCCTCTCCACTACAGTCTGTTGTTGGGATGTGGAGCCCTGCTTACGGTATTGTAGGCCTCTTTTTAGTGGGTGGAGTTGAGCTTGAGGTGTAACAATCCAGTAGATATGTTAACCAGCACTATCTAGCATTTTTTACTTGTATTCAACTATGGCAGAAATTACCGTACCACATGTCTCTTTGAATTTCTGAGGTCACTTCAAGTTGAGGACAAAGTCTTACTAGGGCCTTGAATAATTTATCCTGTACCCTGGAGTGGTTGGATGATCTTGACCTTGGTTGTTAAGTCCATAGATGCCTTAATAGTTTGACAAATGAACGATTTTCTTCATCGTTCATGTTACAGAAAAATTAAAATATTCCTCGTTATGCCATCCCAATTTCTGTTTAGAAGCTAACTGTGTCAGAGTAAACGCGTTTTCATTCATCTGTACAACAATACATGTATATGGAATATGAAGACTGCTTTGGAGATGCAAAGATTTTATATTACCCACGTGCGTCGAGTTTTGCCTCAGTTTGCTTCTCACTAATTCAAAGACGTCATTGTGGCGTCACTCCTAAAAATGTCTCAATGTGAGCATGGCCTTTGGTAATGTTGATATTAATTGAACTGAGGATAAATTAGAAGTAAATGGTGATATTTTTATTAGGGCTGCACGAAATTGGGGAAAAATAGTATTATTGCTACATTTTTGTTTCCTTTAATAAATTGCGATATATATTGCAGTATCTTTTTAAAAATTACTGCTGCATGTCACTCTGCCCAACCTTGATAAAAGCAGTTTGAATATTGTTAAGTTGTGACATGTATTGTCATCTGGGTCCATTAGCAACATGATTGGTCAGCAGGCTAAAAAAACTTAATTGACTGGCTCAAATGAATTGGAATATATTATATGTCATACGATTTGAATATTGCATATGTGAATATTGTAATGACAATAGCACAACAATTTATTGCACAGCCCTAATTTGTATCCTTCCCAATTCAGGGGGGCCAGAATTGTCTTCAATCAGTTTTTCTGTTCACAGTTTTGAGACTGGTCTCGATCAACTGAAGTGGGAACACTTGTTATAATGTGGCAGTTCCAGCATGGCAGCCTTTTTTTGTATCCCAGCATGCCTTTCATCACAAAATGACAGCTCGCAATGAAACAAATGTGTGTGAATTTCTATCTCTATCAGGCTTGGGTAACTAGGTTAAAGCACAAAAAAACAGCTGTATGCCGTTTATACTAGTCATCTGGTTGCAGCCAATTTTCTAATGAAAGAAAAAAGGTATCCAAAAAAGTGACTTATACGCTTCACTTTCTCACTTTTACTATAATTACATCCAGGGCCCTTGACTTTCACTTTAGCAACCAAATGAAGCATTTCAGTCAGAGTTGTGTTGAGTGTTGATGAACCTCTTCAGACTCCTTATGGACGAATTTTTTTTTTTTTTGTAGCCCACAACAGTTTGCAGAGGGAATGGTAAGGTGCTGGGAAAGTATGCAGCCTTTTTATTCTTTGCTTAAGAAAAACAGTCCCTGAACTGGAAAAACAAGTTTGGAGTTAAGCACAAAGATGTAATACAATGTATAAGTAGGACATAGAAAATTGTTAGACCATGAAATCAATTGAGGCTGGAATTCATTTTCTTTCACTGTACATCCAAAGAAACCACAAAGCTTGGGCTATTTTGAATTCCTCAAGCACTTCATTTTAATTTATGCATTCAATTTTAATAAAGGCCTTCAAGGCTGGAATATTGTCAAGCTCAAAATTCAATAGTACCGTGACCAGTGACAGTTTGCTTGAAAAATTTGTATGTTTTACACTGCAGCTTTCATTATCTGCAAGCAACCCCTCCACCCTTAATTTGACATGCAGTTAAGTTGTCCCTAGGGGGTCAAAACACTTAGCCGACACATTTCAACACTCAACAACTTCTGCAGGCAGAGATAGAAAGATTGCATGCCAGAGGATGTGAGCGCAGAGCATTAAGCAGCTCCTGCAGATGCAGATATGCATTCATTTTATGAATAGAGAGGGAGATGCTATCTCGCCATTGCAGCTAGGATTCTTATAAGAACACTGCTTGCAGATAAGAGCCTCTGCAGTGTCTGACCACTGAACAGTGCAGAGATTGAATCAGTCTGAAATCTGCACTGACGTTTCAAGCAATTATATCTGTGTTCCAAAAGCGCTCTTTATAGTTTAACCCTGTTAACCCTAATGTCAATAAAACAAGGAGGCACAAGGAAAATTAAAATCATTGAGTAAAAAGGAAACATTCTTCTGGACTAGAGTGCAGATATGGACCAAAAATGTCAACTTAGCATTTAAAGCTATCCAAGCCACTCTTACGACCCAGTTGGTGGTGTTAAAAGGTACCCAACAGCTATCAAACTGACAAAGCCTGACAAAGCCGCAGTACATCAAGCGCTTTACAACTCTGTAAAATCTGATACATTTGTCTATGTGCATTTTACAATATGACGGCCACTTTTTTTCTACAAAATTGATGACTGTTCTTTGTTCTGAGAGCTTTTTTTTTTCTCGTGAACTTTGGGCCAGAGGAGAGGATTCAAACAAAGATGCAATGCTTCTCCGAGACCGAAGCTCTAAAAGAAGTTAATTTATGGCCTGTTTGGGAGGCAGGTTCGGGCTTGAATACATAATAAGGTAGTGCACCTGCAGCCGCATACAAATGAATGGAAATGACGGTTAGTGTTTACGCCTCCCTAAACCACTGGGACCTCCTGATCGGACCACTAATTGGCCAGCAAAGAGGAATGAAGATAGCTTCCTTGTTCAGGGGCTGCTGTATCTGCAAATATCAGGTGCAGATTTGCACATAGAATCCGAAATAGTCCATCCCAGTTACAAAAACTTAGACTTGAAGCAGCCCTGAACTGATAATGCCAAATAACTCCTTAAAGTTATGTTCTGTACTGTGAGAGTTGTTTGAAATGGAACCGATAAAACAACCATGGAGTACTGTAGAAGTCACCTTTAAAACGCCTAATTTAACTATTTCCTGTGCATTTTGAATAACACTGGACACTGTACAGTCCTCTAGCACAACAAACTCCAGGGGTTGAACAATCAAAACCGGATGATTCAAGTTTTCCTTTTCTTTCTTTTCCTTTAACCCCCCCACCCCCCCACCCCCCTATCCAAGGTCAATTACATTTTGCTGTAGTTTATTTAAATCTGTCTGTCTTTGACTTCATTGCCAATTTGCATCATTGTGTTTCTTTTCTGGTCGATTGTTTGCATATGTAAAGCAGATTTGTGACTGAATTTTTCAGATCTTGGTTTTCATTTCTAGCTCTGGAAAGAATTTTTCTCCTTTTCAAATGAATTTGCAGCCATTTGTAACTCATTTTGAAGCTTTTTGTTTTTGAACTTTTTGGAAAGGCAGGGCATGCAGGAATTTTCGATAGGTTTCGTTTCTCTGTTTACAAACAGAATCCAAACCGGGCTCCACCTCAGTGGATCAGAGTCAGCAGCTGTGCATGCTCACTGCCTTCGAACCACAACTAATAGCATGGCTAACAGTCTTAGCTTCAGAAACGCACTATAGAGGGTAAAAACAGCCCCGTGAGCACCTGCAGCATCGCATGCGTGAAACTCAAGAGCCATCCTCCTGACTTCCTGCAGGTAAATGAGATACGCTGCAGGTATAGAATCATTCTTTGTATGTTATGGCTGCCATCGAATCCGCTCGGGATAGCTTCTCTTCCTCACCATCAGTAACACACAAAGTCACATGTGCACTGGGTGCGCTGATTGGCTTATCATCACCCATAACAACTCTTGCTTTCCACCCAGAAGCCTCTAACGCAAAAATAACATCAACAAAACGAGGGAGGGAGGTCTACAGGAGGGTGAGGCGGACACTGACACTGACACACAAGTACAGAGGCCCAGAGATGAAAAGGAAAATCCTGCAGACTCTACCTTTCAGTAATTTTTTGACAGTTTAAACTAAGTTATCCATTTTTTTCATATTTTTGTTTTTCCTCTCACTTCCTTTGAAGTGTTTTTGGATGATTTTGAGGTTTCCAATTTTCAGGGATTGTTTTTGCTACTTTGAGACAGTTTTGTGTCTCTGTAGAATATTTTTACTCTATTATTGTTTTTTCTCCCCCCCAACATTGATGTGATGTTTCTTCTCTTTTTTGAAGCAGTTTTGCCTCTACTGCTCAGTTGCATATGTTTTTATTACTATTTTTGTTTTCATCTTTACTGTTAATAATCTTTTTGGAGAACTTATGCCTTTGAAGTGAGTTTTGATTCTCTGAAAAGGTACTCAATTTTGCACCGCTGTTATTTTATGTTTTTGCTACTTAAAGAAAAGTTTTTCTTTCTTTATTTTCTATAATTTCAGTCTCACGTCTACTTGTTCTTGTAATGAAGTTATTTTTTAGATATTCTTTTGCAACTCTTTGTTTGACCTTTTTGGACTGGTTGATTTCATATTTCACCCTGGAAGCAGTTGAAGTGTCTGAAGCTGACCTGCAACTGTTTTCTCTCAACTTTTCTTTTATCTTTTTGTCAAATTTTGCATCTTAAAGGGATTTTTATCTCTTTATTTTTATTCTAAAGTTTTGCCTTTTCTCTCTGCTGCATTTTAAGTAACTTTTAGAATCTTTTCAGTAACTTTTGATTTTTATTTTTTGTTGTTGTTGTAGTGCTTTTTTAAATTTCTTTTAACAAAGTATCATTATTTTGACACAGGGAATGTGAGAGTGCTGAGATGTGTGCTCATTGTGCCTGTGTATACATCCATTTATGGTCCACAGCATTTGAAATAGTAGTAAACATACTCCCCCCATCCCCTCTCATATTTAGAGCTTATTAAGAAACAGGAATAAACAAACACCTCCATGATTGTTGGTAACAATATCCTACTGAATCTTTTTTATATTTAAACATGATTTCCTTTTTCATACTAAGAAATGAAGTGTCTTTACAGGGAGATAATTAAACAATTTCTCTACAGGTGTGAGATTTATGCTTTCCTCTTTTTCTTAATTACAAGAAAGTGAATTTGTAATGCATTGAATCAGGGTGTATTAATTGGGCTGATCTAAATCTGGTTCCTCCTGTGCCTTAAAAATGTAATGCAGCATATCAGCGTTTCCCCCTGTGCTTGTGACTTAGGCCAAATTGATTTTCCTGATCGATAGCATAGGATTGGATTCAGGGCTGTTGGAGAGGGGTGTGGGGGTGTGGGGGGTGTGGGGGAGTCTGCCTCAGCCAACAGGGTCCTCAAAAGAAGTCCCCGGTTGGTTCCTTTCTTTATTAGCCTCTGCTTACAGGGAAGAGTGCGTTTTAAATCTCTGTACACCCGCTTTCCCGCTCCATCTCAGGTTGGTATAATGACAGCAGAAGTGTATATCCAGTGGCAAATATAAACTTCCCTGCCAGCCCTTTGTCACCTCTGGAATAGAGATGACTGAATTGATGTACCGCCCCAGTGGAGCAAAACGGTTTAAATGACAACACATTTTTGTCTCACCTTGAACTTAATTGACTGCCTGAGAGCTGGCGTTTGAAAAAGTGCTGACAGAATGACTTCCCTTGTTGTTTGAAAGTGTAGCTATCGGCAGCGCCAGTATGGCATTGTTTTCAGACTGCTGTCACACCTGCATGTGTCATAATCCCACATGGATACGAAAGGATGGATGGTGTCTTCATAAAGCTTTGCATTATGCATGGTTCATGTGAGACGTATTACTCCTAATGGGTTTAATGTCTGCATGCATTAGTTTGTATAACAGGAAGGAGAAGAGGAGGATGTGCTCCTCGCTGTTCAAGGAAGACTTAAAATACACGGATTGTTAATTAGAGACATTTCTTGCAGAGAAGCTTTGGGGAGGGAATATCTTGTGTTATTCCCATTTCTGCCTCTTACTGAGAAGAAGCAGTTGTTAACAAGCTACCCCATGACAGGTAGGTTGATGACCCAGGTTCCCACCAGCATCTCTGTCAGCCATGACAGCTCGAGGACTGGGTAACAGTTACCCTGTCACCGGAAAAGACTGGCCGCCCCCCCTCCTCGCCATTCGCTCAGACACTGGTCTCGCCTGCGATGCAGAGCCGCCACAGCGCAATGGTGGCAACCGTGGGATTTCTTAGAGGGGGAGCCACAAGACTGTAATCAGTCATTATGTCAAGAGCGAGCCCCGTGAGCCCCGCTCCAGCTCATTCAGCCAAATAATAAGCAGCAGATAACGGCGATGGCGTCTAGGCAGGAAGGGAGCCCCCGTGGGCGAGGAGCTCGAAAACGCTGGGCCTTTTTTCCCCTACGCAGGGACATCACCTTGGTTCAAGGGCTGGAACGAGCTTCACATACAGAGGGTGGAAAACTCAGGCCTTCCTTCCTTTTAATGGCAAACACACCTTGTGGTGCCGTCAGGGAATGTGTGGGATCAGTCAGAAATGTTCCGTACCTTCTGCTGTAGTTTAAGTCTTTCTGACAACCTCACCGCTTCAGATTAAATTCTGAGAGTTGGAATCTGTTAAAACATAAAATCAATGTTAGTTTTCTTCTGTTCCAGCCTCTATTTTCTTATGTCAAACCTTGGAAGCTTGTCTGGATCTTGATTAAGGTTGACGGAGTGTCAAAATACCAGAGGCAGTGATGGAAGCAAGTCAGGATTTCATTTTACAAAGCATGGCCGAGTCTGATGTTTCTTTGTTTCATCACTTCGTATGGGAATACCATCACCATCCAAACCAAGCTGTACTTCCTTTTTGTGTGAAATTGAATGACCCTGATTCTGGGGTCGCTTTTCGATCAATGGATGGAAAATTGCACCCTTATTTTCTCTCAATGTATGTTTCTTTCAGAAGACTCATGGAGAAATTATAAGCTCATTTGGCTGCCAGAAGAAAGCAGGGTGAGGTCAGAAAGATCCAAAGCCTTCCCCACAAAAGGACTAGGCATTTCAAGCATTTGTACTGTTCAGCTGTGAACTATTCACTGATAAATCAAATGGTTCTTACCTCTTCTGTTGAGTGCCTCACTCTCTGTGCAAAGTGAGTGCACAGTGCATTTGTTATCCTTGTAAGGTCTAGAAAAGTTTGGACTTGATCTTATTTTTGACAACTGACAGTCATTGTGGATTTCTAGCGTTCAGAAACACAGAACTATACCAGTTTCATTGCTCTTTTTTGTTTTAAATTGGCAGTTTTCAGAGGATATACGGTCACCATGTGCCAGTTGTAAGGCCATGCCTTCATAGAACAAAACAAAACAGAAATGAAAATATATTTTTTAAGGTAGGACAAAAGTCACATTTGCCATTTGATTCTTTTTGAATTAACGTTTAGCTCAACATTTTGAACGGATCTGAAGCTAAACGCTCTCTTTCCCTTTGCATATTTTTGATTGACTAGCTGATAACTGCTGTTTGTTTATTTTTAATTCATGTCATAAAATCTCAATTTCTTCTGATCAAAAATAGTTCTTTCTTGATCTTGTCGCTGACACCATTACTTCTCCTCATGTTTATTTCTGTTAATATGTAGTAGGCATGCATTATTCGAATTTGTTGTTTCCAGGAGGTTCCCCTGGCATATGACATAATCTGCACCTGCCTGGCTCTCATGGTGCAATTAGTTAATTGGCTAAATTATTTGCAGTTGTGCGTGCGGCTGACACTGCAGCCAAATGGGCCGTTCCATAGGAGTATGTTAACTAATTGTCCTATTTGTGTAATGACTGGACAGGCATACAGGCCCAGGTCTAATCTATATTTTATTTAACACACTAAATAGCCCTTATAATATTTATCTTATTGACACAACAGGGTGCATGTCTGTCTAGTTGCCTGTTCACAATTGTACTCTGCTCTCTGTGTTGTGCACAGCAGAGTTTCGCCCCGATGCGCACACACTCAAACAGAGGGGTGCTCTGCAAAGTAGCCAGAAAGTCAGGGGAAAACAATTTTGAAAACACCACAAGAAACACTGAAAAAAGCTGTTTGAGCCCCCCTAGTGCCATTTCTGTAAATATGGCAAGAGTCATCACATCATCACAATACCAGTCTATTTGAGATTTCAATGTCTCAAGCACTTCTTGAAATCTCACCATTCTTGCTGTCATGAAAAGAAACAAAAGTGAGTCTTTCAGGGATAGAAAAATGAAATTTGAGTTATCTTTTTTTGGCTTTTTACACAACCTGCTCGATGGCTAACCTCATGGGTGTATGACCTCACCACTTGGCCATACCAGTAACCCAAAATAACACATGTAGAGTAGTTTGGGCATTTCTGTCTTTATTGGAGAAGACAACTGAAGAAAGACAGAAAATGTGGAGAGCAGAGAGTGAGGGAAGACGTGCAGCAAACTGTTCAGGCTGGGAGTCGTTCCAGCAGCTGCTGTGCATGGCCTCAATTAAATCACTTGGCCAACACCACACCAGAATATCCCATTTTGAAGCTGTAATCGCAATATACGAGTGCTAAAGGTTATCACACTGTCAGAATTTCATACCAGCCCGTGCCACATCACTGCACAAATGCTGACTTGTGGGTAGAATCCCCCCCCCCCCCCACCTCCTTTTTAAGCCTTTCCCCCTCCCTCTCCACCCTCATGGAGTTTTGTCATTCCATAACAAGGGTCACAGTCCCCCATTGTCTCGCCATAGCATTCCTTCACATGGTCGTATTGACTGGATCTGCTGGGTGAGCGGTGCCGTATAACACCCATACATCATTGGAAGACAGAATGACAGACAGTGGGAGTTGAGATGTCAGATCGTCCTCTCCAGGCAATTGACATCCACTCCCTTCCTGCTCTGCACAGAGTTACTCTATCTTCTGACAGAGGCTGCAGCACTCCACACAATGATATGAATTCTCTAAAGGTGGTTAGTGCAGGGACAATTCTCTCTCATGTTAATGCTTTTTACGAGTCTTGAGCGGAATAGACCATAAAGTCATAGAGATATAGATGTTATTTGTTCATCCAGTCCTACATTATAATTGCTTCACTGCTGTATGTGTGCAAAGATTGATAGCTAGATTAATCTCATCAAAATGTTAAGCTTTTATAATCTTTCCATGGATCCTTTTTACCCTCTCATACATAATAAATGTAGCTAAAAGTCAGCATGACATAGAGCAACACAGCTGCACATGGGAGTTATGAAACTGCGGCATGCCACCAGACAATGAGCTCACTGAGGTCAGTGGAGGTCAACCCTTTATGGAATTTCTGCCCATAATGATTAATAAGGGTGGTGTAGTTATTGCCTTGGAAGTCTTTAGTGGAATGCTCGAGTTAAGCAGTTATCTGTAATCCAGTTTCATTACACCTTTGCTTGCAGTTTCCCTTGCTTAATGTGTTGTGGTGTCTTCTTCTGTTGACTCTATGTTCTATACAGTCTCCACTAATGAACAGCCCGTTATCGATCGCTATAGACAACAGGGATTGCTTTGTTCTTCTATTTCTTATCAGATCACTCCTCGGCGGAGAGATATTGAAAGCTGACGTCTCACTACTTTCAGAGGCTCTGCACCCAAAAAGTCTATTTAGCGGAGGTTCTGTTGTCGCCGGTGAGCGCTGTGAAAGGTTAGGCTCCTGTAATCTTGTTTATGTTTTTGGTCAGTCGTAAGCCTTCCTAAGCCAGCTTTGTGTCAAACACAGCTGGAGAGGCCTTTGCAATTGCAGCAGAGCAGAAATAATTGGTCCTGCAGCTTGGATGCTGCCATGACACACAGGTAATTTGCTAATTTCTGTCTCTCAGCTGGTGTTACCAGTTCAGGAGGCTGTGGTTGGGAGGAGTGTGTAAAAGTGATTTATGTCCTCTAAGTTGCTTTAGGAAAAATGAAAGTTAAGCAGAGCAAACAACCTGCACAATTTAGCCTATTGACTTTGTTTTTTTGCTGAATTTACAATGACAAATTCTTATTGATTGAACTGATGTGAGATTGTCTCAAATCCTGAAACAAGTGACTTTCAGGACACAAGAATCATCATGACAGATTATCAAACTAAGCCCAAAAGGTTCCAGGGCATCAGTGGGCAGCACTATAAGTGTAGACAGTCTAACAGAAACCAGCTGATCACATTGTTCTGAAGTAATGATCAGGTGTACAAAGATTTTTCTGGGTTTCTCCAATCTCACAGGACTCAGGTGTTGACTTTTTACCTTTTTAACTTATGTGGCTCACCTGATCAGTGTCATTTAGCCCATGGAAGGGGCACAACAATGATGGACGTTATTAGTTCACCAATCTATGTGCTTTGTAGAAAAGTGATTACAAAATTTGTCTGTCACTAGGATTGGTAACTTTCACATTTTAACGCCACCAGTGCCCCTAGGAATGGTACCAGTACTCACTGGTACCAATTTTCTGTACTTTTTGTGTGATCATAGGTTAATAAATGTTAATATGTTTAATAATAAAATCTCAAAATATTTCAATATAACACTTTGATTTATGAATAAACTTAAACAAATATATCGAAACAACATTCAACTGTTTTACTATAACATCACAGTTGTTTATCACATTTCTTCAATATGAAAGCCCTTAACTGAAATTAACTACAGCTTGATAAATTATCAGCAACTATGCAGTGTTTTCTCTCAAAAATACACAAGTTAAAACCTAGCACTACCTACTCCATGCCCATGTCTGGCATGGAAAATTGCAAACTATTCTGCTTCCCCACAATCACAAGGGTGTGTTTAGGTACTGAAGCATGATACTGTTTGATTTTACTTGAATTAGTACATGGTACTACTGATGGAAACTGGTGGGCACCTGTAAAAGAACGGAATTTGGTAACTGTTCCAATCTGTCACAGATTTCATCAAATAAAACCTTAAAATGAATCCAAGGGTTCATTGCCAGTTCATTCAGACCTAACATGAAAACCTCTTGTCCAGCCTCCACTTGGCATCATCACTGGTTTTCACATTATACAGCCTGTTTAAATGAAGTGAAAATGTACATTAAACTGCTGTTCCATGAATGACCCTTTTTGAAACTGGCTTCAAATGCAACAAATGTGCATTTGAAAATTGTATCAGTCCTATTGGTTCTTTTTTTGCCAGTGTTCCTCAGCGTATTAGGGTATAGAGCTGTCTATATTTAATCCATCCCACTGTTTATTTTATATTATGTTGTTATGATGCATATGTCACACCGTAAAGAAATCTGTGAGCGATGGAGAAAATATGTGTTTTCATCATTGTTCCAGCAATCATTTCTGTTTACAAAAAGCCAGCACAAGCAGCAGAGTCCTCTCCGTCCCTCCTGTCATTCATTGTGCTGGAAACACTCGACTTTATCCTGATCAATGTGTGGGACTCTAATGTCGATCGATGCATGCACCCTGATGCACTTCAGCATATTACACTCCAGCTGACCCTCCTCCCCCAGACAGTGTGTGGTCACCTTTTTAACACCTGTCTAGGACATGAGTTGAAGTTTGGTTACGCTTTCCTGTTGCTTTTGATTGGTAAATATGATGCCTAAGAATCTAGGTCTCTCATTTTTGATATAGTGCTATTGAGCAGGGGCGTGTCAAGACCTGGGTGGAACAAGGGCACTGAAATAGGTAGGGGTGGCCAGGGTGTGTGTGTTGGGTTCGATACCTAAGCGCATCCTTTTGACTGTGAGGGAACTTAAGTGTAGGGGATTTTTCATGCCAGACATGGACATGGAGCTGGTAGAGCTGGGTTTTAATTTGTGCATTATCAAGAAAAAACACTAATAGTTGTATTGAGTTATTACAGTTAATTTTAGTTAAGGGTTTTCATGTTGAATAAATTTGTGAAACAACTGTGATATTCCACAAACAGTTGAGTCTTGTTTTGGTATATCAAGAAATCATTATGTCAAAATTGAAAAATGTTGAGATTTTATCATTGAACAAACAAACATTTGTTAAACTTAAATATTACTGTAAACAAGTACCAAAAACTGGTGCCTCCTTTATGGGCAGCTTTTTACGCACAAAAACTTCATAGGACTGGAAGAAAATTGACAACGAATTGGAATCCAGGAGCAACATTGACAACAGCCTTGATATTGATAAAATATTATCTATTCCCAACCCTGTTAAGAGGAGATGTACACCCATTGTGTCCACGCATCATTACCCCCCTGCTGTATTTTTACTCTTCAGCAGTACAGTACTGTATCTATCAATGCAAACAGTCCTCACGCTCATCTTGTGAATTACCAGCGTGGTGGTCAATACGCCGACCTTCCACACAATCAGCATGTGAGTCCTGAGACCTGGTGCGGTAACAGTCCCGAGGGAGTCCTGTATCCCTCAATCTAATGTGGATAACTTGGAGCTGGCCATCTCCGAACTGGTGTAGAAATTTGGATTGTTGAGTCTGTGGAAGCCACTTTTAATTATACTGGCAGTAAAGGATGAAATTGAGCAGGAATGAAGTGCTTTTTGTGCATCGATTTTTTTTTTCTCTGCATCTGTGGACATGCTGGAGAGAGAGAGAGAGAGGGAAAGAGTGGGAGAGAGAGAGAATTGTAACCTTTGCTATCGCTGCACTGCAGGCAAACAAGTGTGTGTGTGTGTGTGCAGGGGGGGGGGCTTTGTGTATGCCTCCTTTATTTTTAATACAATGAGAGCATTAAACCATCCTTATTAGAAAATGTCTCTGACTTGAATAGGAAGCTGGTCTGGAAAGAGGCCACACAAGCACTTTACCTTAGTAGGGTTTTGATGGTTTCTGTGATCTGTTGTGACATCTGACAAACTCTTGCGACCCTTTGGTGTGGATTTTTATAACTAGGATGACAAGGTGATGCTAGGCATTTGGATGGACCCTTAAAGCTGCCCCCCCTCCCCCTTATGGATTCATGTCCATGTCAGTGTCCGTTTCCAGAAATCTTAAGCCTTTATTTTGGCAGAGTGTCGCCTCACCTGGGTGTCAGGGGAGTCACTCCCACCTTGATTATCCTCAGGCTCCTGTAGGATTCCACCCTATGTCAGATGACTGGACAATAAAAAGATGAGTCTCTTTTAGGAGCAGATGACAGCCCGGCTTTCTTTTGCTTGTTTTTGAAAGACGATTTCCCTTGTTTTCTTGAGAACTTCCCTTGACCGAGAGCTTTACACAGTCACACCAGCAGATGCGGCAATTCGTCATGCATAAGAAACCCCACTCCGACGGCCATCTGTCTCCCTGTGTCTGTTACCATGCTCCAGCAGTTTGCTTTCATACCAATTTCCCATATACAATTTTAAAGACCTGCAAAATATGCTGAACCGATCTTATGACCTCTGTACCTGATTCTAAAAATCTCATTCCTGACCTATACAGGACCCCAGCAACAGAAACCAGAAAATAAACCAACTGTCACCTTATATAGTTTCTGAGACTTGTGGAAAGATTTGCCATTTGGTGCCCCACTATACTATTACCTCCACTGGATGGCTGGAATGAATTATTATGCCCCGTTAAAATGAAATCTGACTCTGCCGACCTGATTCCTCGGAGAGCTAGAAAAACAACGCGCCAAATCAAAATAGGTAAAAAGCAATACGGTCAGAGAGATCACTGTGACTTTTCTGGGAGCTCATACGGACAACAAAAGCTGCTTACCATTTGACCAAGTCAACTGACATTATGAGAACTCCTGCATACTGATCAGATTTTGAAACACAATTGAACCAAGGACAAAACCTAATGCCTGGAAAGAATGTCAATATTGGAGTATTGTGAAATACCTGAAAAACCCCAACAATAGTCCTTTCAATTCTGGATGCTTTCAGTTATTGTCTGAACACAGATGAGGTAAGATTGTGTCCATTTATCAAGGTTAATTTTTATGTAGTGCAACACTTTACCAAGGTCAGGATGTAATTAAGTCAGGAAAATCAAAACTCTCAGTTATGGTTTTGAAAAGTCTACAGCTAATGAGATGTCATCAATTTCAATCATTTTTTTTCAGGCCAACTTTTCTCCATTCTTAATAACGTTTAGAGGACTCCACTGTTGGGGGCCCTCTATTTGGTGAGTCACATAAGACCCAGCACCAATTTAAAGTCATTCAAAAAACAAACAAACATTACAGTTTTTATTAGAACAAGTAAACGTGACTGCATTATAATCCCTCTCTTAGTTCATTCTATTTTTTTCCCCATCTTTCTTTTACCAACACTATATTGAATTTTTTCTCTTTTTTGTCTTTGGCCCCTTCTGTGCATCTCTGAAGTAATTTTTATTATGTATTGTTCATTTTGTGGTTCATTTTCTATATGTGCAAAAAATTAAAATGAAATAAAAAAAAAAGCGCTGGACAAGTTGAGTCTGATTTCTGTTAAGATATTATTTAGATTAACTTAGTGTCTGTGTTAAAGTTAATAAATTAGGAAAACATTACAGTTTGAGTTGAGTTTATAAATGATAAAAGCTGAAAATCATGCAAGTGTTAGCTTGTCTATGGTTGTTAGGGCCTGTGTCCACTGAGTGCTTTAAAACAGGGGTTGGGACTTCAGACACAAACTTTGTTCACAAGAATGGGAAAGGATGATGTTGATTTTTCAGGGATACACCGTCGAGATCCAATGCTGACAGCAGCAAAAGCTACTTAGAAGCAGCCTGAAACATGGGTCACAAACCAGCTAAAGAAGAGAAATTTTGTCCGTGGACACAGGCCCTGAGTGTTCTGCAAAGTAGATGTACCAACTATTCAGACTCTCCCAACAAAAACTATAACGTTATTTTGGCTAGACAGTTACTCAGCTGGAGTAAAGGTGTGGTATGGATTACAAGAGGTCTCTTGGAAAGGATATGTGATTTGATGTTGGCCTGTTTGGTATTCAGACCTGCCTCATCTTTGGCACTTGACATGAAGTCCACGTGAGTCTTTTATGGACACAGGACTTTTATGGACTCTAAGGATACTAAGCTGAATTAGATAAATGTTTCCATGGCTCTGCTGTTGTTGTTGTTGCAACATACCCAATTAGCTAGAAGCAGCAGGAGACAGCTGAGAGTATGCTAGGTGCCTCAAAGATACAGGTTTCTCTGCATTCTGCTCCCTTTTCTCTCTTCAGTTACCACAAAACAGGACCGCTTACTGTTTTTATGGTCTCCAGTTCCTCTTTCAACACAGTACCTCTTTTTTTTTCTCCCATCACATTCTGCTCAGACAGCTAAATAAGGCATTTCTGGTGACAGTAAGAGATGGGATTTTGGTGGCTTTAGGGGTGCTTTCAGGGTGCACATAAAGGTTGTTTATACCTGGCTTTGTACTGACAGAAAACGCACGCTGAAGAGCTTCCAAGGGCTTCAGTTCTTTCTTTTACTTTGCATCCCTTGGACAGCTTTTCCTCCATATTGTGGCCATGCATTTGTGAGAGCAGCAGCTATTTCCTTTACATCCGTTCAGTGCACTCTCATTTGCTCGTTGCAGGAGGACGCAGCCTCACTGCTGTTTGTGGTCTAGGAGAATTGAAGACATTCCTTCAGCGTATATCGTACCATTAAAACGCAGGATTGCCACATGCATGAAATAAAGCATCAGAGGCTTCCAGTGATGGAAAGATGCTTATCATTCTTTCGTGGAGCTTTTGCTCTCCTCAGGGCTTCGTGTTTAATATGACTCTACAAATGTGATTTAGTGGGCAGATAGCCTTGGGACTCACGGGTCACTGCTGGAGACACCTCTGCTGTGTGTTATATAGCTACTACTCATGTAGGTTAAGGTTATCTTGTGGGTGTTGGGTATGTTTTGGAGCTGTATACAGCAGAGGGGTATTCATAGAAAAGGCTCAGGTTGGGGTTATGGCTTGTAAACAAGAAATAGGTTTCTTGCCTTGACATTAGGAGCAACAAACCAAAACCAGGAAAACTCAAAGAATTACCAGATTATTCTCCATTTTTTTTGCAGGTTTTTTTTCTCTATTTTTGAGTTTCCTTTTGAACACTCCAGTCCATTTCCTTTCAGCATTTCCTCGTAGAGAATCAAATTCATGACACATCTATTCCTTTAACTCCCATCCCACCCTGTCTATATTCATCCTCAATTCAATTACTTTTTTGTTTCAGCCGAAACTCGTTCTATACCTTATTGCTCTCTGATGCGTGTTGCTTCCTCACAGATTTATGTCTGAGCTGAAGGATGGCTGTCCAATTTTCTGCATGGATGGCAGTGGCTGGCGGCATTGTGTGTGTTTTAAAAGCTCTCGTCAGAAATGCGTTGAGGTGGTATGGACGTCACGGTCGTGTAATTTTTCTAGACATTGGCCATTGCTGTCATTTTCAGCCATTAGCTTGAGAATAGCAGTAATTTGTCATGCTGGTTCTATTGGTCTGGGATCTACTAAGTGTCTTAGAGAGCGCACATTGATATGCATTGGACTTTACTTGAAACCATAATACAGCAAAGGTGCATGTAATGTCTTTGCTGTTAAATTAATCAAAGGGTCTGATTTTTTTCTCTCTCACTGGTTGTTAATTCCAGCGATAACAAACACTTTCACCACCTGAATGGCCACTTCACACATTCCTGTTAATGGGTTATGAACACCAAACTGGGAATTAGTCAACCATTTACATTTGCTCTTTAACTCGGAATTGATGGCTGAATTTCTTTAGAGCTAAAACTTGAAAGATGTTTTCTTTTTCTCCTTCAAATGGCTTTCCCTTAGAAATAATTAAAGAGTGCCAATTATAAGGGGAAATGTATCGTGAGTGGGTGACTTTAAGTATTAGACAGGGTGAGCACTTGAATTCCATGTGGGCTCATAGCTCCTTCAGCTGCTCTCACATATGTGCCTTGTTATTATTTTCCAATTTTCTTAACCAACTGAGTCACAACCAACACTGTTTACCAGGTCAGGGCCTGTGTCCAATTATCCAATCTTCCTACTTTTGCACTTGGCAGTGTCAGCTGACTTTCTGCTCCAGGGTCACCAAAGTTGTAATGGGGTACTTGGGGTTCCTATAGTGGTGACTGGTCAGGTATAGGGAAGATATCAGATCGTGACATTAGTGATAACTCTAGACTTAGAAATTATGCCTCAAAGATCAAATGTGGTTAGCTTTTCTTCTGCTGATGATATGTTTTGTTATTGTAGTAGAAACTCAATGAAAACTAGGAAAGCATTTTAACAGATTTTGTTTACACATGTGAGATGTTGTAGGAGAAATATGTAAACCTTGAAATATACAGATTCTTACTTATCAAGATTATAATGGATAGTTATCTCTGAAAATACTGTAAACACACTTTAAAGTTCATGAATTAGCAAAAATATGCAAACTATTTTCACTGTTCAAGCTTTCAACAATGATAGGAACTTCTAGGTCTAAAGGATTAACACCTCATAGATTGTGTATATTCAGTTATTGTCCACTTAATATTTAATTATATTATCATGTTGGCGCTAAAACAATTAATTGCCAAGCTGTGGGAAACTCACTTTTTCAAATTTGGCACATCTGAAAAAGTCATTATAGAGCGCTAAGAGCTGCATAACAAAATTTTTGGAGGGGGTTTCTTTTGTTGCCCATATGTCATGCCTGTTCTTGACTAGTCAGCTTTGAAGACCCATGCTTCCACATAAAGTCCAACTTTTAGCCAATTTCTTCAAAGTTTTCTTTGAAGAAACAACAGAAAACCTCAATCCGTCACATACCAGTGGACAGCTCCCCAGCATGAGGTCCCTCAGCCCATTACTGTGTTGATGCAGTTATAGTTATGTCTTTCTTTGTAGTCACCGTGAAAGGTTGACATGCCCCCAGATGACCGCCCCCCTCTTCTCTGGGCTCCTGCGATATCTCGGTTGTCTCCTTCCAGGCCTGAATGGACACATTGTGCTGCTGCCCGCTGCTGCTCCAGCAGACCTCTAGGTCCTCCACACACACCTGTCAAGCCATGTCCTTGGCGCCTTGGGGTGCTGAGACACTCCAGAGCCCCCTGCTGCACACATGGTTATTGAACCTTTGCACGACCATACAAACACATACACACACCTTAGAGGAGTCACATGTGAGCAAATAAACACATGTGGTTGCACAGGGCTCTGAAAAGACACACACAATTGAATTTCACATAAATACAAGGCATGCATACATGCACTTTGACACACACTCTGTGAAAGACTGGTCTTTATTGGAAACACACCTCGCTCTGCTTAACTATGCTGAGGTTATATCGAGTGCGCAGGTCGACTTCAGAATTCAGAAAGGGTCAAGTTCCATATTTGTCAGAGTGGGGAGGGCGAGGGCACAGACGGCTGGTTGAAGCTCACATGGAAACAGGATTCAGGAGTAAACTACTTGTAACTCGATCCGCTGCTTCAATCAGTTGCAGGTTTTCTGTTTTTGAGTGTAAAGGGGGACTGCTCGGACATATGTGTGGTTCACATTAGTGTTGGAATGATTAAAGAAACCAATCTGCTGAGGCAACTAACTATAATTGATTTACAGCTGAATAAATTAGCAGTGTTTTTAATCTGTCAATTGAGATAAACTGGAAACAGTTTTAGCCACTGAATTTAAGGTAATTTATTTCCCCCTCAAAGATCAGCTGCTCTAAAAAGGTCTGAAAAGTTAATGGTTTTCTGAGTTTAACCTGAAACAAGACAATATTTTTACCTACAGATAGTTTGGGAGAAAAAAAAAGTCACCGTCAGCTTTTGAAATTATTGCAACCAGATTCCATTAGGGAAATTACATTTCAGTGGCTAAACAGTCTGCCAATAGCTCAAAAACTTAATTGGCATATTAATCAATAATGAAAGTAAGAGTTGCAGCCCTCAAGATTTACATATACATGTTGCCAAAGTAAGTTTCCCAGCCTAACAACATTTGGAATTTTCCATTTTGTAAAGTAAACCATATCTGCAGTCATAATAATTAACCTACCATTCAGCAGTTTTTGGCCTGAAATATACTCTCAAACCTTGTTGTATAGTTTTGTTATCAATGAATTTAAACTGAAAATAGCATCTCAAATGATTAAAAAACAAACCCATTACTTTGAGAAGCATGGGACTTTTAAAAGATCCTTCTGTTTAAAGCTACTGTCAGGATTTTGTAGCTAGTTTCAAAATGGATTGAAATTTTCAGGAATGACCCTTTGTGACTTATAGTGTCACAGCATGGCCAGACACAAGATTGTCAATTTATAAGTTGTATTTCTTTTTAATCCCTGATGATGCTGCAAGGTGATGATGCTAGGTGTTATACCAGATAATTAACATAATGTGTTCTTCAGGAAGTTAGAATTTACATGAAAAAAACAGTGAAGCTCTACACAAAGCCAAAAAAAAAAAGAAAAACTTTTTTCACAGCAGAAATAATCATGTTTACCGCCTGGCACAAAAAATGTCCTATATCAATTGCTAATATTACTCCAGGCACAAACTGTACCTGCGGTGAAAAAAGAAAAGTGAAAAAAAAGTAGTCTACAGTTGAAAATGTTGGTTTCTAGTATTTAGTGTCTGATTCTTCATTGAAATAGATGAATAAATTAAAAAGGGAAACAAAATCTTACATTTTGTAACCCTGAAATACCAATTTCCTCCTAATTTGGGTCCAAAGACCAACCAATTACTCTTTTCTTAAAACTCTAGAGCAATTTTTTTTGCATGTGTCGTACCCTGAGGACATAGAATGTAAAGACAGTCTTTGCTCTGGAAAATGTGGAGAAAGTGGTCTGCTTTTAATTGGTAGTTTGACACCTCCTCATACCACTGTTTTCATGTGGTAAAAACAACAAAATTGATCAAGTCTGTTCACTTCTTGATGGGCTTGTATGCTTCTTGGATCATAATAAGACAGCAATTTTACTTTAATTCTGTCTTGTAACATGTGAACAACACTCCCCATCTGAACTCTAATGAAAATATTCTGAATGAATACTCACTGCAGCCATGGTTTACATTACTAAGGATAAAAAAAGTTTTATTTTCAATGGCCTGGCACATTCTAGAGCACTCTATAATTCATCACTCATTGAAGCTAAACCTCATTCTTGATGTCTTGCAGCACTCAACTTAATTCAAGTACATCCTCACATCTTAGCGTCTCTGTTTGGCCTTGGTCTGTAACTTTACAAGAACAAATGTAGCGTTACCATCACAGAAAAAATGCTAAACGGCTGATTGTACATTCACACAACGTGCACCCTCATGAAGGACCTATGGTGTCAAGTCCCACAAGTGTCACCCGCACAATTTTCCTCTCTATTGACTTTTATGTTCTGCTGCAAGGTTGGTCATCGTGGTGAGAATATGTATGTATGCATTCCAAATAAAGACAAGCGTTATTATCATAATGATATTCCCTCGCTTAGGTAAACAGGCCTGTGTTCTCAGGAGAATGTGGGGATTTCCATTTGAATGTATGGCATTTTGACAGTGTATTTTTGACAATACATTCCATGCATTTAGCATCAGGCACCGCAAAGCTTTTAAGAATTGGCTCTGGGCTGGGATTGTTTGTGAGATCATGTGATAAGAGAAATATTGTTTGGGCTTGGGAAGCAATCTAGGGCTGTGGACAACAAAAATACAAAATATGTCCATAAATATTCAAACACATGAGCATGCATGCACCTGCAGATATCCCTGCAAAATGGCGGTCCTCCTGTTTTGTCCCTGCAGACACAGAAAAAGAGAGTCATACATGAACACACTCACAAGGATTTCACATAAAAACCTACATCTCTTCCTTGTCATCCCTTTGCAATTATGCCCAATTAGACCTCATGTATCAAAAAGTCTGCAGGGGAAGGACCACGGCGTTCAACATTGTACATCCCTCATCACCTGCGCTCATTGGTATGCTACAGCGTGAGAGAGAAATAGGGAGTGAGGGAAATATTCCAAGATAATCATATATAGAGGGAGAAGAAATATGAGAATTCGAAGCAAGAGACAGGTGTAAGCTGAGAAAGTCAAGAGAGAGGGAGAGAGGGATGATGAGGTTGTGCAAGTTTACATAATCTTCCTGTGGTTGCCAACAACTCCAGTCAATTGTTATCAGCGTGTCTGAATTTAAAGTGACCCTTGGGGGATGTGATGCTGCCCATGCATTATAAATGCTGCCCATTGACTTCTCTTTGTAAACCCTTGGAGTGTGAAATCAGGACCTGATGGCTTTACTGTTTATTTTGATGAAATCAGTTAAGTCTGTAGTTCTAATGTTGACTCAACCATAACCTAATATTTTATTAAGTTGATGTTAGTTTTCTGGGCCCTTCTTTATTTTGACTGGTTGGGGATAGGGCTGCACAATATATCATTTTAGTACCATCATTGCAATATTTGCAAGTCCAATATTCATTTCACAAGGTGTATAAAATATTGCAGCATATTCTAGCCTCTCAATGAAGTTTATGTAGGCTGTCTACTCCCAATCACATCACTAATAGATCTGAATGAGCATCCATTTGTATATTTTACCACATTACATGAAATAACATGCACAATTAAAGCACCTCCTCTGTGCCCTGCGGTCATCAGGGTCAGGCAGAGCGACATGCAGTGTGAGTGGTCGAGCAGCTGAGAGGGAGGAATGATTGCAAGTGAAGTATAGCAGGGATTTGGACAGTCTGACAGTTTGCTTATAGTTAATATTACATAAGGTGCCTTATTTAACACTTTCAGGGTTGAAGGCAGCGGCTTCCAGATTTGTGTGCAGCCCTAGTTGGGGAGGAAACAAATATTTAGTTTCAAAGTGACAAAAAACTGTTTTATTTTTGCGCTTAAGATGTCTTGCATTCCAAATACTGATTTGCATTTGCTTTTTGTGGAGAAAATAAGCATGGTCAGCAGAAAAGAACATTGATGCTAATTGGAAAAAGGCCCTTGCTAAGGCTGCCTGAAACAAGATGTGTTATGTCCAGATGTAATGCGAGACATGCTATCCCAAATGATCAAGGGATGGCAACAGATTATTTGTCCAAATGATCTTTAGCTATTTTAATTAATACAAGTTATCAAGCCTTATTGACTTAAGGTAGTAATTACTGAATGTGAATGCTCAGTTGCTCAGAAACATGGCAGCAAATTTAAACACAACCAAAGTCTGTTTTGAGCAGTAAAACAGGAACTGGACAGCAAACCACTGACAAGTTTGTTCATCTTCTGAAGTCGTGTTGGAAAATTTACATTTTTATCATTACAAAACAGGAACATGTATTCATCAGTTTGCTTACAGTAAGTTGAAGCTGTGTGTGGTCCAATTGTTTTAAAGGTCACCAGTGTTTTTTGCCACAATGTCAACAGGCAGAGGTGAAATATGTCAACAGAGCTAATATGGTTTGATCAGGTTGTGTGAATTGTGACCATTTTTGTGTTACAGAGCCGGGTCATGTTGCACCAGAACAATCCTATTAACTGACTGCTGGTGGTCCTGACATTTGCCCTGTAATGACCTAAACATGACCTTTTCATCACATGTTCTTATATTTGCTGAATACAACATTGTACTTGTTTAAACATCAGCTTTTTTGAGCCTCTTGAACTGAAAACTGCAACATAATCTGCCATGAACAGAAAGACCTTTTACTCATTCTCTTCTTTGGTTCTAAAGCTTTATGATGCAGGTTGGATTTAAACCTATAATACATGCCCACTCTTCCTGATTGTGCAAGCCATGCTATAGCTGCATTAGGTGAAAGTCATCATAGTGTGCTACAGCTGGAGTGCACTTCACCTGAGGGTGGGAACTAAATCTTTATGAAGCCAGGTTATTTCAGTTGCTGAGAGAAGCTCATTTGAAAGTCTGCATTGAAACAGCTGCAAGTCGTCGAATAAGCACTAACACTTAACACAGGAGTATGTAGGTTACTCAAGGCCGACTCCTCTTGTAAAAGATGCCGCCGTTTCAATACTTTTTTCTGTTCATTAGCCGTATCTCCTTTGCCTTTGGCCTCGGCAAGCACAGGCCGACTTGTCAGCTACAGTGTCGGAACCGCAGGGTCGTTTAATTTAAAACCCTGCACCGTCGATTAGAGCTTTTGTTGTGAGCGGCCGCGACTACTGTAACGCGGGTGTTTGGGTCAGCGATGGGCACAATAGCTTTGTTACTCTCGCTGACTTCCTCACTATTGCAGCTCCCTCTCTCGCTCACTCTCTCTCTCTCGTTCTCTCTCAGCACATTTTCCACTTGGCTGATAAAATAAGCCACTCTTTGATGAGCTTTCGGCGGGCCACGGTGCCGTGCCTCAGTAAATGCTTTTATAGAGACACACCACAGGCTGTCGACTTGGATCAGTCATACAGTGGCTGCATGCGTCCACTGCTTCATCATGTGTTCTTTTGTCTCCTAATAGCACGGTCCCTTTTTTTTTTGACACACAATGAAAGCTAACGTATTTCAAGGATGACTGAAACAATGTGCATTTTTTTCTCCTTGAGACATGTTGAGTTTTGCTAATGCTGTCTGTTCCCCTCGCTTAGATTCATGCCCTTGTACACTTCGTCATGATTAGTTGTCTACCTCTGAAACAGCATGTGGCCTCAGGCTGAGGTGACAAACAGCTGCAGAGCGACTACAGGCTGTAGAGAAGCAGATGGCCGGTGCATCCAATCAAAAAAAAATGGAAAACTGATGATATTCATGACGGTTGTAGAATGAAATGTAGTTGGCTCCACAGCTATGTTCTGGATTTTTTTTTTAGTATTTACTCCAAATGGGAAAAGCAGCAACATTATCTATAGATACTTGACAATGCAACTAATATGTTTCAGTGACAGTTAATATAGAATATGCCACATTTTTGCCTCAGGATATGTCACATATTTAAACCTTGTAGTGTTGGTTTCAACTTGCTCTAATTAATGCCCTTGTATGATTCATTATGATTAGCTGTCTACCTTTAAAACAGCATGAAGCCTGAGGCCATTTCAAGTAACAGCTGTACAACCGGCTGATGGGTTGATACCGATTATTTTTTCAGACTGCATCAGCTCAAAAGTTTTCAGTGGGTCATTTTGCCCTCCCTATTGTTGCCATTTCGCATTCAAGTTCCTGAAATTAATGCTGATGCCTCTGTGTGAGTCACGAATTCAAACAGGAACAAAAACAACCAGATATTTGTCATCCAGTCATTTTTATTCCTGCCTGAATCAGATAGGTGTAAATAGGTGTCATTATGCTGCCATACACTGATTCTCCTAAACTGATAGATTTGTTCTTTAATAGAACACAGGGTGAGCTTTTTTCGATGTTGTCGAAAACTCTCTTTATGGCTTTGTCTATAGGAGTAGAAGCCAAAACCAGCAGGTTTTATAAAAATAATTCAAAAAATCATTATTTAGTGAGACATGTTTGGTTTTTGTTTCTGTAATATTTCCCATGGTTGTTCCAAATCATGCATCTACACCTTTTGTTATGATTGGATGTCCAAGCCTAAAAATTAAACCCTGGGCTTAAGCAACTAACATGCTGGAGGCGAGAAGGGGTGCAATGGTTAAGATCACCCACTGTATGGTCTGTGGTTTGGTTTTTGGGCCACAGTCTCAAACTGTTTTTTGTGCACACAACTTTTTTCTCCCAAACTGATCTCTTTATGTATTTTGCAGGCAAAAACTGTATATCCCAGGAAACAAATTCAGGTATCACTGGTGTACTAAATGACACAGATAGGCCTGACACTTTCTTTCAAGTGAATGGTTTCTTTGAACAACACTTTCAAATGATAAATCTCATTTTATGACTTGACTACTTGTTAAAGTATGAAATATGAATAAAAGTTAGAAGATACAACACTGTAGACAAAATTTTTATTGATACACGTGCAAATCTTTGAGTTTTATTTTTGTAATGGTTTTTAATGTTGCTTATGTGCTGAGGGGTTTTTGTGCCCCCACCCTGGAGCCTAGTCTGGCATTATGCTTTTTCTCCCACCTCTCTCCCTGTGTTCTCTCTTTTATCTAATGAAATGGGTGCTACAAAAAAAAACAAAAAACAAATCAACTGTTCTCCCACTCACCCCCCCCCCCATGTTATATGTCTCTGTCTTTATATGTTTCTTGGATGGGATGTAACTGAAAGGCAAATTCTGTTGACCTCACACATGTGCAATGGCGAATAAAGTGAATCTTGATTCAATACCACTATCAATACTTTCCTGTTTTTTGGTAACTATAACTACATATAATGAATAAAATAGTGGGGTTTTTTTTAGTTTCTTGCCAGAACCGAAATTTAATTTTCTATCAATGAGATTTGAACACATCATGATGACTTTGGGATCATCTGTATGAAATGCCCTATCTTTTAATGGGACATTGAATGCATCATTGTGATACTCTGTGTTACCTCATTAAGTTAAGTTACCTAAATACTTTCACTCCTGTTCAAGCATGGATTTCAACAAACTGGACCTTATTAACAGTTTGTGTGGACATACTGTAGCTCCTCTGGGTCTGTGAACACTAAACCACCCCTGCAAAAGTCAGTGCCCAAGTTTGGCTACCTAGATCTTCCCTTAAAACATGTAAAATATTGTTAATCCTCTGCTTAGTTGCTTTAATTACCCACGATTGCCTCTTTACCATTCATCATGATTTTTTGTGTACCTGTGAAACAGCATGAGCCCTGAGGCTGCACAGTGAGTGTTTGCTACAGTGGAGCAGGCGGCGTCCAATCCAAACTGATGACTAGTATGTGTCATATTCGCTTTAACAGCTTTTTTTGTGATTTATCTTCCTTTGAATCTGGTAAGAAGCTGCTTTAAGCATTTAATCCGTATGCTTTAGTTAAAGTTGTCTCTTTCTAGTGTTTACTCTTCAGTACGGCTTTGTGGCCCTGCGTTTGTTGAAAAAAGCTCGACTGTTTGCTATCCTTTTGTTAAGGTGTGTAATTGCTTTACTCAGAATAAACCTACTGAAGTTGTACTTAAGAGTTTTACACATTTATTTAAAAGAACATGAAAGGAACTAAGTCAACAACGTACAGCTTTGGTATCTCTGACAGACTCAAACACCATCAATGGAGATTTTGGGAGCTTTTTGAAACAGGGAGGTCGACGAATGGATTTGTTCTCTTTGAAAGCAATGAAAGTCAGTTTGAGATTGTTACCACACAGCAGATTCTTGTGATGCCATGATGGATTTCTCTTTTTGCATCCTGTTTGAATGGTTTTTTCACTTCTCTTCAAGTGCTCTCACAATAAAAGAACATGCACTCTGCATCCGTCATGGCGCAGAATAATTGTTACACCCAGTGTTACTGTTTGCTGGAAAACACGCTCAGTTGCACTTGTGAGCACAGTCAACAGTGATGTCCAGCACACTGTACCACAATGAATCACATTTGGGGTGTGAAATCAAATTTGGGTGCAAGTTCATGGCAGCGACAGCCGGGGAGTCAGCCTGTGTTTCATCACGGTGTAATTTACCAAACACTCCCTCCACCACGAGGGCAAGAAAACAGAGTACAGTAGATAATGTGATTAAGAAAAAAGGCCAAAGGCGTCTTTCCTCGGATCATTTTGTGTCAATGCCACGGAGACGCTATATGCAGCCCCTCCTTTTGGGATTGTGCCTCTCTGCAGTGGAATATCATTCACTTACAAATATCGAGTGATCCTGGCTGGCTCACTTGGCAGTCCAACAAAAGTCTTGCACATTATTTTCTGCTCTCTGTAACACTGACAGGCTGCTTATCCCTGTAAGTTAGTGAAAAGTTAATAACATTGCGGAAAAACAAAACCCCCATGGTCAGTTTAGCCTCAGTACAGTTTTTTAAACTGTTGAACATGATAAAAACTCTCCTTCTTTGTTGTGAATGGAGATGTTCGATAAAAGTGTCAGTATTGAGATATCACTCCAAGATACAGTTATCTTTTAAAAGTCATGACAGAAGAATGTTTATTAATGCTCAGAACATAATTTATCTGAAAAAAGTGAGCTACCATGTTTCATCAGAAAATGAATTCTTCGCAAAATTGTTCCAAACAAAAATGTGATGTGTTTTCATTTTTACAATCGTGTTGAGCTGAATTCTGGGTCGTAATACAACTAATACAGTCCTCCACTTTAAGTTCCATCCAATCACTACAGTCTCAGTATTTCCTCCAGGAGAACTTTTCACCAACTCGGCACACTGACTCAAAAATTCTTGTATCATTTTCAAACAACTTGGCATTAACAAGCAGCTATCTCACACAGTGTCACACTGGGTCATCCATGCCTGGTACTTCAGTAAAACAGCGAATCTGTGGAATGAACATCCTTATAATAATGGTTCAAAGTTGCCTTGAGTGCATGGAACTACCTGGTGCTCATTTCTCCAGTCCAACCTTTTGAAGACTTGCTGGAAGCTTCAGTTCTCGACTCCTTTAGTGGCACAGATGATGATAAGAGCGGGGAGAACTTGCCTCTGACTGCCGGAGAAGCAGCACGGACTTGTCTTTAAAGGGATATTTAGGGAAATGAGAGTTTGTACTATGCTATAAATTGTGTAAATCAGATTTGGGTCTTCGTGAAGCCTTTAAACAGGTTATAATTCTATTTTCTATGATTCCCCTTTCTGTGTTTATGCAACAGTTTATTGTTGTGATTGCCGCAATACGGTGCGATTGTCTTCCCTTCCAAACACTTGCAGGCTCGCTAAATGACTGGCAGATGCTCTGTTGACCGAACCAGCTCCGGCGGGTTGCGCCGAATTGACCTATGGCATCTGCTTCCTCCGCCAAAGTCTCAAATTCGATCAAACATAATGAACAGCAGATTTGATTCACCACGTCCCCGACACTTGTGCGAAGGCCAGGATCGGTCGGGCAACATGCGCATTGTGCCCAGATGATATTTGGGAGTTTGGCAGTATGTTTGAGATATTTTTCTCTATTGTTGCATCCCCTCACAACAAAGTTACTGAGAGTATTTCTGATCTGTGACACACTTGCAGACTTCAAGACAACTGAGGTGTACTTCCTCCACTTTTGCTTGTGTCTGCTTTATTTTTGACTTGTTATAGAGATAGGAGGCCTTTAAAGCGTGTGCTGATGCTATTAAAAGATATGTGGATCTGTGGCAGACAACACAAACAGGTCAGAGAGAAAAAAGTATTTTAAATTCTGTCTAATACATTATCTTCCTGATTTGCATTGTGAGCAGTTCATCTGATTAATCCTTTTTAACTTTGGCTCTTTATTCAAGCCGTGAACCTGCCATCATCGCCAAAATTATAAAAGCTTTGGTCTCATCCTTTCTTTTGGTTGCAGGTGAGATTTAATTAAAAACACGTAAAGAGAGTTTGCATCACAATAATGAAAGGGAGCGAGGTGATGGTCTTTTCTGTTTCACTGGTTTGGATTCAGGTCTGCATTGCTGTTCATTAAGCTCATAAATTCAGACATAATTAACGAAACCACTCCACCTGTGGACACTTTATGTGAAATGATGAGTAAAAGAAATGTAATGAGTAGACTGAGGCTAAAAGAAAAGGGGCTAAAAGATGGATGATACGGAGATGAAGAGGCCGAGCAGGGGGAGCAAAAATGTGTGCGAGAGGAAACGAGACGGCACAAAAGGTGACTATGGGAGGCAGTCATCAAAATGCTAATGTTGCATGGGATATTTACTGCAGAGTGTTAATGCAGTTTAAAACAGGCTCTTTGTCCTGCAGCCCATCACCAAGCCCCTGTTGGGCCCTAATAAATCAGCCATTAAAAAGTTGATGTGACCTGAATAGCACTTCGCACAGCGTCGACTGGGCTCTCACTCCAGTGTGGGAACGGGACAACAGCTGAAAAATTTATGAAGATGCCACTTAAATAGGGTCAACGCAGAAGTGAGCGAAATATTGAGTTTGTTTGTGATGGAAAAAAGGAACATTTCTGGCATTGAAGAGTGATTATTTTCAGCTCTAAGTTTTTCTACCCTGGTCCGTTACTGCTGACTGAAAGTCATCTTGGCAGACTTTAAAAGTTCCCCCTGCTGGACTTTTTAATTATGTCCCTTGTCGCCTATTTCAAAAGAGAAAATGTTGCTATGTTTTACTGACACACAAATATCCTGAACTAAACCCTAACCTTTTTTCTTTTTTCATTCCCTCACAGGACACAAAATGGTATTATATCTGGGATGTGATATGCAGGACGAGTGAGGACAAAACACAAGAATTGAACACCTTCTCTTATCAAGGTATGGTATGATTTAATCTCCATTTTCTGTCAGTAAAAGGAGAAGACATTGTGTTATTCTATACTGAATAATATAACTATGGATCCAAAAGAGTTGTGACAGTGTGTAAAATGTTAATTAAAAAAGAAAATGATAAATTCAAGTTTTCCAAAACCTTCAAAAGCCTTTTGATATATCAGACCACAGCTTTTTTCCTCAACTCTATCAGGAGTTTCTCTTTTATCAGGCGAGCTCGTCTTAATGAAAAAGTTGTGGTATGTAATCACATCAGACTGCAATGCTTTTCTTTTTTTTAATTCTTGCCTTTTCAGCACCACCTAGGGCTGTACAATACATCATTTCAGAATAGCCATTGTGATACGCCCATACGCAGCTTTGACATATGATATATTGAGCCTTTCACTTAGGTTTATGTACATGTCTATGCCCAATCATATTACTAAAAGATCTGAGCATCCATTCATATACTTCACCACATTACATGCAACAACCTGCACAATTCAGCTGGACAGAATAAATAAGGAAACTTTATTAAAAGAGTTGCCAAAACCACCCAATTTATCAAATGTGATACAAAAAGACATATTGTTTTCGAAATTATACAGCTGTACATTTTGTGGATTTTGTTAAAAGGGTTAATATACATCTAAGTTCCAAAGAAGTAGCATTTTCTGACTTTTTTTAATGGGTCAGGAATCACAGGGTTAAGCCTATGCAGTGAGTTCCACTACAGAGTCATGCCTGTTATTAATGCATGGAGCCTGATTATCGTGGCCATCCATTATTGCTTTATGGTATGAGGATCTGTTCTGTTGTCTTTGGACTACTTTCAGTTTAAAAAAAGAGTTGAGATGATTTGGAAACCATCACAATTAGTTTTTAATCATCATTTTTACGCAGTGGTCTCGTGCTATAGAAGCGCGCTTGTAGATCTCACATCCTGCACAGGAAACACAGTTCTCTAATGAAGAGCATTCATGTGGGCCAATTGGGCCTGTTGTTTCTGTGCAGTAGGATGTTTATGAAAATGATTCATGCGAAGTACTCATCTTCATATGCAAATCTGTGGGACATCACCGGTAAGCCTTTAATTTCTGCCGCCAGCAACAAGGAGGGTTTTCTGTTTTTTTGCTCGGTAACCATACGTATCTACTGAGCGTGTTTGGATTTCATTCCCCGATGCAAATGATGTTTTCGGTGTAATCATGCAAAAGCGCAGCTGGCTTCCATTTCTCTCCGCCTCGAGTCCCGTACACCCCCAACCCCACCTGCCTCCACCCCTTAACCACAAAACCTTCACGCACCGACTCATCCTGCCCTTCTCTCTCTCTCTCTCTCTTTCCGTCTGTTTGTCATTGTTGTTGTCTGCAACCCGGTGTTTGCTCTCCACATCTCCCACTTATCTGCTTTCCTTTTCCCCGCTCACTTGTCATGCCGGCTAAAGCCCTCCCCTCCCTGGCCTGTTGATACACACACTCCCATGCACCTCCACCAACCCTCTCCATACTTAATGGAGCCACCAGCCTCTGTGCCTCCTGCGGTGAGGCTGGATTGAATTCAATTAGGGAGATTGTTTGCCCTCCAGAGTTTACTGGTGGGCTCTGTGGATGATAGGTTTGCCTGCCCAAGCTCACGCCCCTCCTCCTCCTCCACCTCCTCCTTTTCCTCATTCACACAAACCCTTACACACATCCACACACAAACATACCCTTCTACATCTCATCCAACCCATTTCCCTTGCATACAACTCAAACCTACCATTTCTTCCCTGTTTCCTTAACCACTTCCTTACGGCGCTGTGCATTTTTTCATGCGTACATTGTTTACATTGCTATCCAAGCCTCACTTTTTTTTTTTTTTCCATTTTACACCCCCGTATTCACAAGATCAAGGCATAAAATCTCGAGAATGTGTCATTTCACCTTTCACGATAAGACCTCGGGCTCATAACCTCTGTGCGACTGTTTCAGGAGATTTGATGGCATGGAAGATTTCCAAGAAGGAGTAATTGAAAGCGACATTTGAGCTCAATCCCCAACATCAACATACATCCCTGGTTAATCCCTTATTTTTGAACTAATTTGCAACTTTCCTAGCATATCCATCTCGGGCATAAAAGAAAGGACGGTTAATGTTGCTGACATAGGAGGAACGGTCACATTAGCTGCAAGGTGAAAATAGAATTGTACTGTCATTTGAATAACACTAAGACCAGCGGGTGTTGGTTCTTACTTTTGTATGAAGTGTAAATCCGGCACACACATAGGTCTCTTACTGTGTAGAAACACATTTCAACAACTTGTCCCGCAACCCGCTGATTTCCCCCAGATGTCACGCTGTGTGACAGTGTGCTGGTGCCTCTCAGGGATCAGATTCTCTATTAGTGTTGATGGATGTCAAATGAATTAAAGCTAAGAATTGCGTACATGATGGATATCTTAACGCACACTGACGCGGAATCACAACTCTGACTTGGCAGACCTTTGTTTTAGCTAATTTGGGGTCACCTTAGATTAGATTATGACTGAATTCCCTCAAGGGAGAAAACGATCTGCAAGATTTACCGGTTTGTGATTCTCAATCAGTATCCTACTAATTGATCACTGCAAATAAACTAGCGTAGCATGTATCCAGTTAACTAATCGCCATAACAAAATAGACTTTGTGTTTCAGCCATGTAAAGATCAAAGATTTTTTTTTTTACATGAAGACAAAATGACATTACAACTCTTGTCAGGAACTTTTTTGTGATGATTTGCAGCCCCCCCTGAGACGGTTTTTGCTAATTTTTTTGTTGATTATGTGTTTTTTTTCTCTCAAAAAATCTCAACCTACTTATAAAAAAAAAAAAATTCATGAGCTTGTCCGAGCTTTAAACCATAAAAAAAGCTTTACCCCCCCCCTCCCTCCCTCCAGCAACAGTATTAAAACAATCACCTCAGTTGTTTAAAGTGTTACTTGACTTTTTAGGTTTTAAAAAAAGAGACATTGGTATCGAAATTTATAACTAGATAGAAAATTTTCCCAGGAGCTTTAAGCCACAGAATATGAAGCTTAAAACTATAATAAGAATGTTCATATGTCCTCAAATAATGCCTTAAAAAGATAAAATGCATTAATAAAGTACAAAAAAATATAAAAGAAAAAATTAAAATGCTTCTTAGCTCAAAATTTATGACTAAAAAATGAAATACTGATATGTTGGTATGTATGGTAGAGTTTTTGGACCTGGTGAAGTAATGAACAATCCTTTGCTCTCTTTTGTCTTTCTCTGTAAACCATTCCCTGCGTTCATTTTTTGTTGATTGTTGTCTGACTGCATTCTTTTAAGGTATTGTTATCATGAAACATTGCATTGGAATAAAAATGCAGTAGGATTGTTCAGCAGCAGCCTTCAGTTTTAAAAATCTACAACAGCTAAGCTAACTTTCAAGAGGATGAACCTCCACACCCTCCTGAAATGCTTTGCATACCCAACATGGTTGCCCATAGCATCAGCCATTCAAGTTAGTTTGACCATAATGCCCCGTGATGACATGAGCACTGCCAAGATTTGGTTCTGTTATCTTAAAGCCCTGCCATTTGTTTTCATAGTGTGATCCTGCCCAGACCTCTCCAAAACATGCAAAACACCTCATTTGAATGGAAAGGCAGTGAAGAGCCTTTTGGCCGATGTCAGCAGTGTTCTTGAATTTGAATCCGGTCCAGAGATAGTTGACTTTGCACGTCTTTGTTGTTGTGTCCTGTTACTCGGGCGACTGCGGTCAGCGCCCAAGCCGTCTGGCTCAAGGACCCCGGGCAGGGCGTCGAAACCCTCTAAATGAGCAAATTATGTCAAAGGCACACATTGCTTGATGTAGTGCGTAACTGATAAAGACAAAATGTGTTGACCCTCCTGCAAATTGCTGTTGTCCTGACAACAGCAACCTGCTGGAAATGTATTCATTGAGATGTGTTTGTGGTCATTGTGTCCCAACAGGAAGAGGGTGTAAGTGGGAGCGCTTCTGCAGCTGCAATAAAATCTGAATTGGTCATCCCAGCCTTGCTTCAAAAATTAGACTGAAAATTGAATCTTTATCCCCTGGACGTGTTAATGAAAAATTATTGCGCATTGACTTAACTTATGTCCTCATTTTTATGGTCTTGTGTGCAGATGCAATAAAAAGCTGAACACAACAGCCCAACACACTCATGTGATCATTCCATTTTGTTCGAGCGACTTTAACACTGCACTTAAGGCATCTGTAACCTTAATTATTTAGAGTTGGGTTCTTAAGGAGGTATATTTATATCCATGTGTGTGTGGTCATGCTTAATCAGCAAGTGTGTGCTCACAAATATGTGAACGCACACAGCAAATTCTGCCTGCACAGCTGCCTAATGTGTTGTTAACCAGAATGTTTGTGCATGTCCACCCACTCCACCTCTTTCAATGTAATATTCATGTATTTTGTGGCCCTACATTGCTCTCTTGAGCTGCATTATCATGACAAAAGCGTGATTTTATTCATCTGTGATTTCTAAATTCGGCCATGCATTTTTAATTACTGCAAAGTCTGTTACTCGCCGAGGAATACTCATACCTGGAGGGTTTTTTTCACACACTCTCACATACACACACTTATAGAAATCAGGAGCCCAGCTACTTTTGTTCTAAGAATTTAATGAAAACTAAGGGAGAGGTATGCAGTTTGGGAAATAAGCCTTTTTTAAACAGTTTTTGTTTAAAGTTAAAGAAAAATTCGTAAATCCTTCGTACAAAGTTACGGTTTTAAAATTTGGTTGTTAAGGCACTTTGAGGAGCTCTAAAGGTTCTTGAGACCCCTGTGGACAAAATCTGGGTTTACATGGAAACGCTTAGGGACTGCTAATGCTTTTTAATACATGCTAGGCCTGTAGTTAGCAATATAACTGTAGGGGCTGTAAACATGATAACGGTTCAACTGGGGTATATATTGAATGCTTCTCCACCCGTGCAGAAATGGTGCATTTTGTTGAATGGCAGTTAGTGGATTTAGCAGCACAAGCAGCACACAGTCGTCCTCTATTGTTACTGTTGTTGTTGTTGTCTGTTTTGCGCATGTAAGTGTCATGCACATGCACAAAGCAGAGCGACATGTCAGCCTTTCCACTGAAAACTCCAGCTTGCTATGTACATGGCAATGGTGAAACAGTATTTCAGAAGAGATCCTCTCTGGAGGCCCTTTTAAAGGTTTCTGAAGTAGGTGGGCTAAAACACTGTTTCTGGCTAAATGAGAGGCCAAAACACAACAATACCTTTGTGTTTCATCCCAAAACCGTTATCACGTAAGCGGCCTCAAACCCAACAGAAATAATCAGTTTTAGCTTCATTGGCCCAATGGAGGCACCTGAATGAATTCCAGTCTGTTTCATGACCAACCCCCCAAAAATTCACAAAAGTGTCAATCTTGTCTAAAAAAATCCCTTCCTGTTCCTTTAACACTTGTCTAGCAGAGTGATCTTTTCCAAAACCACACTTTTTGTCACAACTCGTGCTTTTCCCTCTCCCATTCTTTTTCCTCTCAGACATAAACCCACACTGTTATTGCCTGTCACAACCCACCTCCTCAGTCCCAAAAGGGGCACGCAGGTGAATGTTTCGCTTGTCTTGATTGGTAGAAGTAAAAGCCCTTTCAACAATGCTGCCCCCAAAGCCTGACAGCCACAACGGTAAATTTGGAGGGAGCTATTTTCAGTAAAAGGAAGGGGTTACCGGGATGTTAGCCCAAGTGCCTTGTCATGGGCTCGCTCTCCTGATACCTTTCCTGACAGTTTGGGTGTCTTAATAAAACAACACCCTCTGACAGTGAACTCTCACGGCCGCCGAAAGGCCTCTCTCCATCATCTTGTTCCTCTTCTTTACTTCCTGCTGTGACTCTCTGTTGCACCCACCTCCTCCTCCTCCTCCTCCTCCTCTTCACCGTGACCATTTATGCTAATCTGAACGAACAAGACGATCTGTTGACGACGATTAGATTCAAACGCTCTTTGCACCTCTGGGGCTACGCTGATATCATCTGACACGACAGAAGAATCCACAGCAGCAATGGCCCTAATTTGAAAGACACTGATGCTATTTGAGCTCCGAGGCACTGAGCTGGAGATATGGTAAGCGGATACCGAAGTTAGTATTTGCAACATTCAGTCGCATCTCATCCTGATAGATGCCCACTAACTCAATGAGTGTTCCCTCTTTGGTTTTGTTACACCAAGTCCCCCCCTGAACTTTGTCTGCACCCTGTCCAAAGCTTCAGCTCCTGCAAGGTGTGCAGCTCTAATCAGCTCTGTTTGATGTGCGAAAGCAGAAGGCTTTACGGAGGGAGCCAAGATCTCTTAGGACATTAAGGGGAGAGGAGAGGAAGAGATTACTGCTGGTCTTTTTATAGAGGATCACTCCATCTTGTCCTTTTTAGCTCACTCATTAGTTCTCGCTTCCCCCTCGAGGGTGATTCTCTCTTTTTGTCTCTCACTGAGACTGGAGCCACTTGCTTCATGTTGGCGAGGAGTCTGTCTGGGTATCAGTTAACCAAATATGATTCCCCAGCCTCCACGCCGCTGTCGAGTCTCAGTCAGAAAGTGCTTTGGTGGTCAGCGCCGCTCCTCCACTGGCAGGTACTGGGGAGTAAAAAATCGACCCAGGAGAGGAAAAGGGAGACCGATGAATAAAGATAGCTCACGCTTTGCTTTTGTCGCCAGTGGAAGCTATGGAGCCTGTGACATGCCTTTTCTCAGTTTTCTCCCCCCAATTTCCTCCCTACCTTTGGCTAGCACCTGTGAAATCAGACGTCCCTCTATGCCTGTCAAAAAATAACCAACAGCCTGCGACTTGCTGTCAGGGGAGTTCACTGCCTTACAAACCGGCAAACACGCTGAGGTAATCAGAAGTTGTCACAAGCAAGGTGTCCTCTGCTGAGACTGAAAGTGTGGTCCATGTTTGCCTGTCCGACAAATCCAGGTGTACTAATGGCTTCTCTTTAAACCAGAACCCCTCAATAATGCTCTTTGACTGCACATTTACTGGCGTGATTGTTGTTTAGCATAAGCAAATGTGTACACGAATGAGCTCGCAGTCGCTGCCTTCCAACCTGCCACTCAATTGTGTGATGTAGGGCTTTCATACACTTTCACAACCCCTTATGATTAAACATCATTTCAACTGCTGTTCCTTTTGCATATTCCCCAGCGCTTTATGAAAATTTAATTTACATATTTGTCCTCCATATGCATGACTCACTCCTTAGCCCCTCTTGAGAGGAAGCGCCTGTCTTGCGAAAACCACAACCAGAGAAATTATTGATTTGCATCTGTTTATCCGCGACGGAGCCGAGCACCTCCCTGCTGTCAGCCCTGAGTTCTCTGTGTGATGATCCCAAAGGTGCCATCGCGCCCGTCTGTCCTTTTTATAGTGGCTCTAAACCGCGGACAGGGGGCTGCAATCTGTTTCCATCCTTCCTTGAATTTTATTTACAGCCCCAGTCTTGCAATAAAGCTGAAAATTTATGACTTACTTTTTAATTAGAAATAATGTCTTGTAGAGTTTAAGTGATGGATGGTTTAATCAATATATAGACTGCGGCTGGCCGTATGATAAACGTGCGTATTGACAGCGTGCAGAGTAGCCTAACTTAACACTTGTCTTTCAAAGAAATATGTCGTGTTTTGTTGCGTGATGGAAACCCTACGCTGCCCCTTTCCACGCCTCTCTCTATTCTTCCTCCCTCCGTTTTGCTGTCTCTTGCTACTCTGTCAACACTTTTTCCATGTTTGGTCTCGAATGAATCAACCTCCCCTGTCACATTGTATTTAGGCAATTATTTTATCCCGGTGAAACCCCATTGTGTTGTATGCCACATTTCAGGTTTAAATAAAATAAATGCTGAAGGTGGGTTCCTGTGAATGGATTCTGACAAGCTTGTAAGAAAGCAGTTCTCAATAGGTAGAGATTTTTTTTAAATGGGTTTGGCAGTTTCTCTTTTTTATTATTTCTTGCTCAGGTTGAGAAAAGAGAGCAGAAGGGATTTTCAAGTAGAATAATTAAATGGGAATCAAGTCAATGGGATTTGTTCCCTGGCGCTGTGGATGATTGCGTAATTTACACCAGGGATGAAATTCTGGTACTCGACAACTGAAGTTCAATTTTGTCACTTGTGGCTTATTGTGAAGTGCTCAGACAAGACTGTGCAGAACTTAATGTTGCAGAGTCTAGGGATGTGAATTGATTATCAGTTTCTGTTGGGAATTGATAAGAAATCGTTCAAATCATGGACATTATTTGCTTTTTTGCTTAACAGTTCCCTTATCAATTCTTTAGATTATGCCAGGGCAGCCATACCTTATGTAGACTTTTCTGCCCCAGCTAGCTTAACTTAGCATATTGAAAACAGTGTCCCAAGAAAACTCTGATTCAGAAATTTCCTCTATCTGTCAAAGTCTCACTTAAGCAGCACTGTAAAACTGAACACATGAAGAAATGTGCATTACTCACTCACGGGACATTCCTATTCAATACAGTCAACATGTTATAAATCTCATCATGTACGGCATATGATATAGAAAAATAGTACAAGCTTGATGCTAAAGTGGACAATTGCATTGATATGCTTGCGATTAGCATACGTAGATGTACTCTAGTTTTGAAACAGAGTTTCCACTTTCATCTCAGAGACATATCATAACAACACTAAAAACTCTAAATGTGAAAATACTTACAGGGAAATGTTTTCCAACAAAAGAGTAAAAGTCATTGTGAAGTGCATGTGAACTCCATCATCACAGAGTAGTAAAGGGGTTTAGACCAATAAGAATCAAGCTTTTTTAATACAGCAGGTGATGAGTAAAATAGTCGGTTATGAAACAAATCAATATCATACATATTAATTGAATAAGATGTGATACAGTATGATAAAATATTTTACAACAAGGTTTGATATAATGTGACAATATAATTTGGTGTGATTTGAACATTTTTCTCTGGCTTAGTTGCAGGCAATGTCTTCTTAGTGTTTTAATGAATGAATATTTTGTTCATGCAAAAGACTAATTGCAACATTCATTTAAGTTGATACGTAAAGTCATTGCAATGATGTGAGTTTACACTATTTATTGTTTGTTGCCGCAAATGTTGTGCATTGGGCAGTGAGTATGGTGCAAAATCATGATACATGCATTGAGAATGAAGCAAATTAAGCTGTTAACAATAAAACATTTGTGTGATTGTTAATGTTTGTTATAGACTATAGTTTTATTTCTTGTCTGTAGAAGATGAATCACATTTTCTTCATGGTAATTCAGTGATGTCGTCTTGGCTGAACTTCATTGTCTTTGGGGTCGGATGTCCAGAGAAATTGATTTGATCCCCAGAAAAGACAAAGATCTCACAAAAGTGGGAAATACTATGATACTAAGAAGACATGGATAAAACACCAAATGAGCATTTACATGAAAATCGTAATATTGTATTTTGAAAACAGTTGAGTTGATTAGTTCATGCAAGTCGAGCTTTAGACTGTGACTTATTGAACAAAGATTAATAGTGTTGGATTAATAGTGTTAGAAAAGCTCAAGTCAGAGTTGCAATCTCTCAAATCAATAGTTTTGATTTAAAAATTATGTACATTTCTACAAAAAAAAAAAAAATTGGTTGCAATGTGCTCTCCGTGGCCTCAAAGAGAACACCAATAATAAGAACAAAAGTATCCATAAGCACACATCGAGAAACCAGCACACCAACATATCATCTGTCCTCTAAGACCAACCACAAAGCTTTTCTTTCTCATTGATTAGTGTTGCATTCACTGCCCAGGGCATGCACAGGCCCTAATAAGGACTTCTGCTTTGTTTTCATGCTCTCTGGAATAGAATAACCAGGAATGACATGGATCCCATGCTTTGGAGCTTGACTAGTCCCTTTATTCAATGGTTAACTGTTCTGCGGCAATTCAAAGCATCCGGGCTCTGTCGCAACTGACCGCACTCCTGTAGATCTTGACCTGGGTCGGTTTTCTTGCCCCTCCCCTCCTCCTCAGCCTCACTTCCACTCGTCTCCATTCCTTCATTCTGCTGGCATGTCTAAGCTTATCTTGCCTCCTTTGTGCAACATAAGCTCGTAGATAAGCAGCATATTGGCCTGGGTTACTCATGTCTGTCTTGTTCATTCATCAGAATCCTCTAATTCCCCACAGAAACCTATTTCCCAGGCTGCAGGTGGCCTGTGTTGTAATGTGGAGGGCACGCCTGATTTCAACAAAGCAAACAGAGACATTTAGTCACCGCGGACGCTTTTGTATTCTCTGCGAGTGCCGGTAACACTCCAATATGTACGAGCCCTGCAAGTGTACACACGACTAATCTCAAAGACGGTGGAAAAACATACCAACGATAGGTACGAGGCTTTTCCTGAGATTAGCCGTCAAGCCAGGAATTATTCATTTGTTGTATTTTCCCTCTTGATTGACAGAAAGGTGGCACGTACAAAATACACAGAATCCTACAGGAATCTTTAAGAGTGGTTACCCACAAGCCCAAGAGTCCACAGGTGTTTCCAGTTGTGCTGCATAGTGGAAATGCGTCGCCTCCAGCGAGCTCTAACTGGCCTTCTTCGAAGCATGACCCACTTCTTCCAATTCCATGACACACTGAGCTCTACCCGCGTTGAAGGAGGGTTTATTAGGAACAAGTCACGACAAACCTGAGCAAGACTAATTCCCCGAGACTCCAACTGGTCCTGTCCGCCGCTATAGGGTCACCACCGTTTGCGATCTCTGTTCTGGGCAGTTAATTAGGAATTAGAACATGGCACGACCCTGAGGATGTTCTCCATGGTTAGAATAATGAATACCTGGAAATGGTGTGAAGAAAGAGCAGGAAGAAAAAAAACCTTTGGCTTGTGCACAAGTCATTCCATTAAGACTTTTGAACTCTTGTGGCCCGTAATAATTACACATCTTTCCTCCATTTGCTTGCGGTCTTTCAACATGAAAGTACGTTTTATTCCATTAATTTTGAAGGATTTCAGGGAACAAGGTGGTGCTCTCAGGCTGGATGAACTAGACTTCTATTTGTCATGTGATCTACTATTTAACACAGTTTAAGCAGTTAAAGGAAGATACTAAATTAGTTTCTGTTTCTTTTAGTGGCTTATCTTATAATATATTAACCAATGGAGCTAGTAGTCTTGTTAAGCACATTTATCACACTTAGTTTTGCTCCTATCCATGTCTAAAGCACAAAGTTTCCCCTGTTCAATATAATTGTTTGGTGAGGCAAATTTTCACTGGATAAAGGAAGTGCAATTTACACTAACTTACTGACATTTCTGACAATGATGAAGCAAGACATTTGGTCTCAAGAGGCCAAATCACACTGTATCATGGCTAGAAACTCATAAAAAGAAGACGTGGTAGAATCCAACCAAGAATGGGCATTGAAAACTTTTGAACATAACTGTTGGATGTTTATACCTTTATGTCACATAAATGCAACAAGGCTGTTTGTACAGGGTCAAAGCTCCCCCCTTTATTTTCAAGAGTCTGAGATATAGATTTTAAGGTGTGCTACAAAGAATGGCATGCCACCCTATAACACCAGCCTTCATCATTGAGCTAGAGGAACCAATGAAATAGAAAACGTCTGAAATTACTGAAGCACTATTTTTGATTCAGGAAATAATTTGGTAGGTCATTTTGTTCCGAAAAATGTGGTTAAGGTTTTCCTGGAATGCTCACTTCACAAATGACGGACATGGTCAGTTCACACTGGATTACATGTCCCCTGAAAGTTTTACAAATGATCACAAGACTCTCGGTCATACCAATCCTCTGGGGAAAGTAAAGGAAAAGGGAAATGAAGTCGACGAGAAATGAAATTTGAGAAAAGTCTGGTGAGAGAATAGTTTGTCCTGAATTTCACATTGTTTCTTGAAGTTGTTTTTGGAGTTCTGAGCACAGCAGGACTTTAAACTCTTTATTAAATCCATGTTACTGCTTGTGTCTTGTATTTCATTTCTATCACCAAAACAGGAACCGCCTCGGTGCTGTTTATATATTCTAAGGCGAATGCAGTGCAGGTGGAGCGTGGGTTCAGTAGCTAAAAATACAGCATCTAAAAATTCCACATACATGCTCTGTTTTAAAGAGAAGAAATCCAATTTATCCTATAATTCTCACTGCGTTTCTGGTGCAGCTGGTGTGTTCACGTGGGCTGACGGTGATTTTAACATTCACCCTGAGTATACGGCTCAGATTTTGTTCCCCGTCTGCCATATCATAATCATTTGGCCCGATGCCTTGATTCGAATTGGTGAATTGTTCCACCCCAAGTAGGTAGAGTATGATACATCTGCTCACGGGCCACATTATTTTATCAACTGCATTTGCAGGTCACAGTGCAGTGCAAGAAGGTGGTGTTTTTTTTTCCCTCCCCCTGTCTGTGCTGGCAGAGAGTACGCCCCAGTACACACAGTCCCCAGATACAGTCTGGCAGGCCTAGTGAATCATCTTCCCGTCACAGGTGGAGGAAATACAACAGCGGGATTGGCAGTCCAAAGGTGGCGTCTGGCCCGCTGTTGAGTGAGGTGTTTGGCTTGCTTCCTCTGGAAACGAGGATATGTCATATTTTTCATGCAGTTGAAAGCACGTAGATTTTTATTTCCTCTACCCCGAAGGGCCGAAGCGGTGCTGTTGAGTGAAGATTATATTCCAATTTCCTCATATATGTAGAATCCCCTGTATGAATTGTGGCCTTGCTTGCATTTCTTTCTGTTTGTTCATTGTGTACGGATGTGTTCGAGAGGCTGTTTCATCGAAGCTCTTGTAGGAAGGTGGATGCGAGGGCCGCTGATCAAAGGCAGAATCCTCAGGGCCAACAAGGGCCCCGGCGCGAGCAGCAGATGTTTCCCGTTTCTGTTAGCGCCTCCGTAAGAGCTATCCTTATTTAACCAGCTCCGACTAATGGCCCCCGCTGGTGTCAGAATACACCAGATCGCTTTTCTTCTCTTTTGTGTGCGGGACATGGGACCAAACACGAAACGCCAGGGATATCTTGTTCCTCTGTGACACCCTCATTGTGCTCCTCAGTGCATTTCTGGCCAGAAAAATCCCTCTTTTTTCAGTAATTGGGTGTGAATGAAACACTTGCGCTTGCCTATTGTCTACAGTGTAGTCTTGCATTCAGGCCAGTGGGCAAACAAGCCAAGAGAGAAGGCAGAAAAGGGGTAGAGAAAATCTACGTAGGAGGGGGGAGCTTATATTTAAGGCATTGTAAAGAGAGACAACTAGAAAAGGATGAGCGTGTGTGGAAAATGAGAACATATTCTAACATTTAAGTCAGCAGAAATGAGAGTTGCAAAAGAATAACTGCAAAAGAAAGGGAGACAAAAAAGTTTTGAAAAGTAACAAGGGAACACAAATAGTTTCCAGCATGAAGGCAATTCACAAACCGGGGACTGGAATACAAAGTGGACAAGCACCTTGGTTTAATAAAAACAGCTAGCTAAGAGCAGGGTTGTTCATATGGCATATGAGAGATTGATTGAGAGATTCGGTGGGCCTAATTGTGCTGTACCATCTGCCCAAGTTACAGAACCTGCCAGGCATGTGACAGTTTCCAACAGGCTCACTGACGAGCAGATGTGTGCAGGAGAGAGTACACTTATGTGTGTGCAAGTGTGTGCGTGTGCAAGCAAGTCAATCTCACTTTACTTTGTGATCACATCTTCTTTTAGGGAATTAAGACAAGAATTTTCTGTCTCCAATCACAGAGAAGTGACAAATGCAAATGCACGTTGCGAAAGTTCTTTTTCTGCATAATTAAATCTCTTTGTGTGGCATTTCCTTGTGTTCTTTTATTATTTTTGGGATCTGCCAGTAATTCTGGAGCAGTCATTGTTGCTGTCAGCATTGCTATTGATATAACAGCCTGACAAATGTCACAGGCACAGGATGAATTTCCATAAATCAATCAACTATCCCCCCCCCCTTCCCTTGCAGAAGAAACAAATCGCCAGTGGAATTAGACAAAGGAAACTAACAAGATGCTCTACACAAAACTTGCATACTAATTCATCCACCAAATGCATTTGTTATTCATCAGGATGGCTCAAGAGGGAGTGTTTCCAAACTTTAACCTGTAGATTTCATATTTATTGGCAGAACACTGACTACAAACACAGTGAAATGCTTTTTGTCCAATAAATTAGCCGTCTAAAATTTATAACATTAAATCCATGTAGGTAAACATTTTTAGGCAGTTTTAAGCTATTACAGTAAAAATGAGCTAGCTTATCTGTCTTTGCTAACCAATTTCCTTTTATAATAAGCAGCAGTTACAGAGTCAGACAACACTGATGCCAATCTGTGTCTTAAGGCTAAAAATTAAGCTAGCGACTTCAGTTGGTTAGCTCTGGCAGCTCAAAACCAAAAACCATTTCAAATGTTTCTTTAAGACATAAAATATAACTTTTCTTGCCAAGAGTTTAGTTAGAAGATTTATACTTCTTTAAGTAAATAAAGAATGCATTAAGCTAGCAGATGTTGTCAGTTAGCTTTCCCAGTACTTCCACCGAACAGTATACCTGTGTTTCATAACTACCCTGTCACCACGTTTTATGAGCACATTGATGCCACTTGTGTTTCTTAAGTAAAATTCAAGCTAGCAGCTACATTCAGTTAGCTTTAACTGCACAAAGACTGAAATCAGATGACAAACAGCTAGCTTATCTTTATCAGCTAACCTGTTCTTATGAGACATTGAATTTAGCTTGGTAGCTGAAGTTTGTTGTTACCAAGATGAAGTTTTTATTGAAAACTTCCCTTGGCTGTGAAGGATCAGATTGACAACACTAATTTTGAGGTAAAAATCAAAATATATGAAAACTAACGAAGAAGAACTGAACAGACATGAGGTTGCTCAGTAAAGCTTATAACTTAAAGGAGAATGCAGACTGTTAAAGAATTTGCTTTTGCTTTCTTGGGAAGCAGTTTATCTGGTGATAGAAATCACATTGACATGTTTCAGACAAAAATTAAGCGAGGTAGCTACTGTTGGTTAGCTGACCCACCACGTCACCAAAGAAACAATCAAAAACAGCACTCCTGCCTTTTTTAGCTATACATTTACCATGCTACATTTAGTAGCTACCGGATGCAACTTTAGATATCACGTAGCTTGCTTTACAGTTTAGAAGTAGGAGTAAGAAAGCAATGTTTACATTGCTTAAAACATCAAAGATATTTTCAAAATCTTTTTAAATAGCATTTAAGTTCCCCAGGGCTTTTTGCTAAAACTCAAATCCATGCACAGACTTTCCTCATCCTAAAAAGAGAACCTCGTTTGATGCATTACAATATCTAAGTTGAAAAAATGTAGTAATAACAAAACAATCTGTTTTACTTGGAAATATTCAGTGGAAGTAGCCTTGTGACAGTAAAACAAAACCAGAGAACTAAATCTCCATAATGTGGCAAAGAGAGTCAAATAAACAAGGAATTCAAGGTCAAATCTCTCTGTAACTAGACATGTTCAACTAATAAAATAAGTGATGTTATGACTTAGGGAGCAATTACCTGCTCTTTTCGTCCTGATATAAACCAGGATAGTGTTCACTTGGAATTGTTCACCTTTGTTTTGCCAAACTTGGGACACCAGATTAGCATGCAAGCTAATTGCTTTTGTATATTAAATCCCCGGCAAACATCCGTCTGCTGCTCTCTCCATGCCAGGAATTTGACTTGGCTTTCCTATCCCCTAATACTCCTGATAGGCATCAGTGTATTAAATCATTGCTGTTATTACTGTAATCAATTACTTACTAGACATTTATTCTCCAGAAGAAAGATATATCTCAGAATTAATTCCATAAAACCAAATGTTCAGCAGTTACTTTATGCTAAAAAAAACACAATCTGCATGCATTTCATTCGTTGCTGCCCATGTTATCCTGCTGAACTCTGCTGTCCCCTGTGTGAATATTTAACTGCCCGATTTAGTGAGTTATGAAGTTGCAGTGTCTCCTATTATGTGAGATATAAAAATGTACATGAGGTCTTTGAAAATGTCCTGCAGCTGCCCAAGCTGCAAAACATGATGATAAAGAAAAAACAATTTTATAAGCAGGTATTCAAAATTTTGCCTTTACAAATCCTAGAAATCATGCTTGAAATATGACAGGTTGAATATTTGTAGTTAAAATGATGAAAAGTCATTAACAACATGACAGAATCAGTTTGAGTGGAGTCATTTGTGTCTTATTTTTGTCTATCTCTCTATTCTGCAACCCTGTCTCTTTTCCTTGATTTGGCCATCGATGACAGCAGACGTTGGCATGTGTTTCATATTCTGCATACTCATATCCCTAAGTCCCTCTTGTAATTACTATTCAGTAGATGCACTGTTTGGCACAAGGACAAAAGTTTGCATAATTTATGCAAGGCCGTCATCAATTTTTGAAAAATGGCCCCGGTCTTTTCTTGTGCTTTTAGCTAAATAGATGCACTTCAGCCTGGACATAAAACGACCACAAGGAACAGAGAAAACTTTATTTATATCTTTATCTAAACTTTGAACTAATGCAGACTTCAGGCAGTATATTAGGGCTGCTCTGTCCAGCTTATAAAAAGAATCACTTCACTTGTTCCCACGAGCTTTCTTTGCTGTCCCATTGGGATAAAGTGACTTCAGTGTATGAAGAATGTAAAAATAAGCAAGACATATCCTTTGCCTCCTGAAAAAGTCAACTCCTCAGATAAAGTCGTAGACGATGAACTGAGTTTGATAAAACGTGGCAAGCTTCTTTTTCTGGATGTGTCCCAGAAGGCTCTCACCTGAGGACTTGGAGTTATTTCCAGCATTTTTCATCCCTCTGAGGAAAACAACTCTACATCCTGAGAGAAAACCTCCTTTTTTACTCTAATGAAGATCAGGACGATGTAAATAAACTCTCTCTATTGTGAAGTTCCTATTTTTCCCTCTGCATACATCCCACATTGGATCCCTTCCTCTCTAATCCTTGTTGTAAATGTTTTTCTGCTGCATTGTCCGCTGGTTTGGATTACAGTAATCTATGGCTCTAACATCGCAATCCATCTCTGCTGCCAGACCACAGGATGGATGTTAGCTCTACTTTTTCTGGCTCTTTTGTTTGATGTCCTACAAAGACAGAAAATTGGCATTTGTCCTTTAATTTCTCTATAGCCTATGTCCACCGGACTGGAAACCATTATCAGAATTCCGGAGGTAAATGGTAAGATTGAATAATAAGCTCCTTGGCTCGTCTGCTTGTTGTTTCTGTCTTTGGTGATTGAGTATAAAAAGCAGAATAAACTGCATTTGTCTGTTTTCATCCTAAATCTGCTGCATGGACTCTGAATGGAACTCCTAGGTTCTTGCATGAAGCCATTTTTAATCCCCAAAAATATGATTATGTTATTATTTCTCTTTTTATGGACATATTTCTGATAGCTCTCTAATCTATTTAAAAAATGATTATTATATAAGATGCATTAGGATTAGCAACATCTGGGAAAGGATCATTAATTCTTGTCATATTTGACTGATTTAATCTATTTTGCAGACTGATCTCTTGTTGTAATAGTCTGTCGACTTATAATTTTATTTTTAGAGCTACAGGCAAGCTCTCTGTTGTTTTTACACATTAAATTCCAGTAATTATTCAAAGTTCTTTTTAATGGTAGATGTTTCCATGCAGGCCAAGCTCATCAGGTCATGTTACCATTTTCTCCATGCAGACTTAACATTTCCATTCAAACCTGCTTTTTGCATCTGTGGAACCAATCAATAAGCTAGAGGAGTGTTTTATTTACATGGTAACTACTGTGAAAGGTAGAAAGAAAATTAAGTTTTCCCACTCAAGTTGCATGAGAGAACTCTGCTCTCCTCCACCTTGAAGATTCCTGTTTTAGGTAGAAAAATCCAATAAAACCTCAGTGACTTTGTGCTGAATGACCGTCCTGCTCAGAAAAAAAAAACAAAAGCAAAAAAAAAAACTAAGAGCAACGATGCAGGAATATTCTCAAAAAAGCAATAATGGAAGCGTTACTGCCCATTTGTTTTACTTTTTGTGAAGGAAAACAGATCGATGTGCTTCACTTGGTTAGGAGGTCCCCTGGGAACTATTACTCGTTTCGTGACAAGGAGCACCAAAGCTGGGATTTCTGCCAAGATTTTGGTTGCTAGATAGATACATCAGATGCATCTCACCTCTTAATCTGACCTCTAGAGCTGTAGAATTTGAATATATACATAACAAAGAGGAGAAACATTTGGTCATGGATGGATGTGTCTCATATCCCACTTGCTCTCTGCCGTTTATTGTGTTGTCAAATTGGAGCCTGCCTGTTCATTAAAGTGTACGAACAAGTGTGGAGACAGTGATGGAGGAGGCTGAATACTTAATTGTGTTTTAAAATGGCATTCATTAAAAAAGAAAAAAACCTTTCATCAAAGTTGTAGTCAGTAAAGCAGTGGTCAGCCAATTTTTATTTTCTAATTTCTCCCAGAGAAAGAATCTTTAAAAGTCTCACATAAACTAATTAATTAACCAGTATTTTTGTTGTGGATGATTTTTTCTCCACACCAGTGTAACTCAACGCTGCTCAGCTAAAGAGGCAAATTATTGAAGACAACCTATGCAAGGGAAACAATCTAAGCGTTGACAAGAGGCAAAAATGGCAAGGAGTAGCAATAAATGGAACTTTACAGTGGCAAAAATGGTAAAAAGCAGCCTAAATAAAAATTAAAAAATTCTAAAAAACTTGGAGGAATAGTCAGACAGTAGCAAAAATTGGCCCAAGAAGTGGTGGAAAAAAAGAGCAAAAGGGACTAAAATGGGCAAAAAGCAGTCAGGAGTAGCAAAAGTAGTGTTGAGTACAAGGAAATGAACATACTTTTTTTTCTGTGGCCTGACAGTTTTTTAAACATATCCTCTTGCATTGATCTTATGTGAAATTATTGTTTGTTTAGACACTGAATTTTATATATTTTTTTATATCTTAAGGCAAAAGTCATCTACCCTTCAACAATTAAAGGGTTAAAATAATTCACACCATGTATGATGACTCTGTTATATCTGGATTTTACTTTAAATCCAGATATAACTATATGTATTTCATTCCACTCTAAAACGAGTGACAGTAATTTTGAACTTAACTGGAATTTTACTTTTTTTACAATTTTTGTTTGATATTTCGAGATGAACCTGTTTTTGCAGACAGTTTGGTTTATTATTGTTTTTACAACATTTTTTCTTTTTTTCTCTCATGCATGTTTCTCGTATTCAAAACGAAAATGGACAACAAAACATCACCCCCTGCAATGTAGCAAGTTACATCAAATTTGCTATATGAATCAAAATAGCGCTTCCTATTTCAAGTTGTTTATTTCCAGTTTTATTTATCTAATATGGTGCACTTTATGAAAAAATAATGTTTTATTGCTTGTATTTGTTCAACAATACATAAAGATGGAGAACTGAAAAAATTATCATGAAGCAAATCCAATTGCAATATAGGGAAAAATATGAGTTTATTTTTATGTGCTATAGTGAAGTATCCAAACATCCCCATGTTTAGATCACTGCATCGATAATAAGGTTGGGTACTAAGAGGCTACAGGTCTACCTCAGGCTGAATATGTGATCATTTTTACATCTCAACTCATTGCTTTCCTCATAACACTAATAGGAAATGTTAACAGCTAAAATTATCATTACGTGGCACCTTTTAATAACTTCACTGTGAAGACTACTTTACTTTTTTCAGCTGCCAAAGACAGCTTGAGTTTATTCTTCTGTCCTTCAGTTTATACACAACACTGCTGAAAGAAGATATGACGCCATATGGCACTCTGAACCCTCAAACTACACTCCTCTAAGTGCTAAGTGCTTCATTTCTCACACTTGCATGAGGTCCGTTGTATTTATAATTCATTTAGCGGAAGGCCGAGCTTCACACGGTAGACGGGACATTATATGCATATTTGAACAATTTAACACCCCCCCCAAACTGCAATGCCTTGTCTCTGCTAATACACCGCAGCGTTTTCAATTTTTTCCTAGCTGTTTGAAGATGTGACCCAGGATATGTTGCCCTATTAGAAAGCAATAACGGATAAATTGCTTTGCAGATGCATAATCAAGGAGCGCTGTGAAGACTGCAGGCGCTAAATAATTTCATTTCCAATCGTTCAAATATGACACGTTATTAAAATTTAGAGCTTTTTTTCTTGACCTGCAGGGTGTTGCTGTATTTATTTGGGGGGAAATATCATATGTACGTGTGACTCGCAGCTTAGAAATGATCTGTCACTGCACTTGTACTGAGTTGAGGTATGTGTTTAACACTTGTTTCCCATCATGCACCCCAGCTTCGTATGAACACTGTTGTGCATTCATGCTTCTCACACTCAATTTAGCATGAAACGTGAGTCAGGTTGCAGGCCCCAGCTTAATAACTGGGCCCTGGTGTTAAATGTGTGGGTCATGCTGTCGGTGTGATGTGCTCCATGTGAATGAAGACATGCTTTGACTTTGGCATGTGCACCCAGTGTGTTTTGATTGCAGCTGCACAGCACTGACATATTGCTCAGGGAAAATTGAGAAGCTCAAATCCCTCTTGTACATCAAGAAAAAAAGAAAAAGGACAAAATCCTGCCAGAAGGTTATGGTTTCTCCTTGTTCAACCAATCAGCAGGAGAGTAAACACTTGAGCGTGGCAAAATTTCAGCTTGTTTCAGATTCCAGGTGGTAGCCAGCTCCTGAATCAGTGAAAATTGAACTGTTTTTTATGCTGCAATTCACTAGTGGAAAGATCCCATCCTGCTTTAGTTTTGCTTTCTGATCTCAAATGGCACATTAACCGTCTTAAGTCTCTTATACAAGAGATATTTCCCCAGAAATACTTTTGCTTCCCTAAAGTATTTGCTCCCTTATTCTTGGTCTTGCACAAATAAATGCAGCTTCTCTTAAACTCCTACTGTTGATTTACCTCAGAGAAAGAAGAGCTGGTAGGTTGAAGTGACATTTTGCAAGCTAAGACGCAAGTGGTTTAAAAAGCTAACATTGTGCAACATTTCTGCTTCTAAGGCATTGAATGTGTATGTATAATACCGTTTTACATATTCACATTGGTGAAGGAACAACAGTCATACGAATAAAGTTATGGTGTTTGAATCACAGAGATTTATTGCTGTTAACTATGGACATTAAAGTGGAAACAAGCAAACTTTAGCCTGTTTTTGTAGCTTTTAGCATGTTTTTTAGCCTTTAGCTATTGTTTTAGCTTCTTTTTTTTTTTTAATTATTTTTGGCCTTTAGCTCGTGCTCTATCACTGTCCTCCTCTGCTTTCTTCTGCTCTTTTGTCCCTTTTCTGTCAGACAGTCCAGCTCCAGTGTGCACTATTACTGCTAAATAAATCCAAGAAATTGTTTTCAGCAGAGAAAAACTAGCTCTCTCTTCTCACCTCTAGCCGCTAGCTATGGTCAGCTGATGTTGTATTGTCCCAGAGACTTTGGCATGCTGTAAATCGACATAGATGAGACCTTTTGAAGATCACTTAGAAAGTCCTCACTGTCCCTTTAAGTCTTGCTGTTTTCCTACTGTAAGAATTACACTAGTCATCTCAGCATACTAATAAATATAGTTAATGTTAGAAAAAAAATCTGTTTTTCAACATATTTTATAAAAAAATTGTGGCTCTGGATTCTAAAACGCAAATGCCAATCTCCCTACAGCCTGCTGCTGACGTAGCTTAATTAGCAACAGCTTCCACTGCTTTGTTTGGACATTTACTGTTAAGAGAAGGGATTAAGAGTCGCTCACCATGTGGCAGTGATTCATGTGCAACTGTGTTTATCAGAAATACATTGCATGACACAAAGGAACATTATGTACAGCAATAACAAATGTGTCCAAGTAACCGAGCAGCGTCAAAATTAAGCGAATTTTCATCAACTCTAATGAAATTAAAATCATCTGGTCCGCTTATTCTGCACATTCCACATTGCAGAGTGTCTCCAGCATCCTTTTTATGCCCACATCGACACCCAGGGCTTTCTCTCACACAAGTCATTTGAATTTTTAAGGGATCGTCAAAGATACTGTGGGCATCAGCTCACATGGAGGAAATCATTCAATTGCTGTGAGTTATTGGTGTCATTTGGTGCAGGCATTAGTGTGCGGATACAGGCTGAGATCACCGAGGTGTGCTTCAATCTGAATAATGATTTCCAGAGTTGGACCAAACGCGGAACATTTCTCTGTGTCACTCCACTTAACATGTCACCTTTTCGTTCTAGTGACAGGTCCCTGTGTTTGAGTGAGCATGTGCTAGAAAGGCTTGTGGGCTAAAGGCATTGAAACCAAACCACATGTGGTAATTAAAGGCGGCCCTGGAGTTTAACTTGAAAGTGCAGTGAAATGTAGATTATGAGAATAAATCCTTAGTGTTTCTGTGGTCCGACTCAGGCGTTAGCTGTACAACATGCAGACCCCTTGACATTCTCCTGACTTTTTAGTTGCTTTACTGTATTCTTTTCATTTGAAAGTTGTTGCATTATATTCGCTCCTTCCTTGTGCATTAGCCTTTGTGGACCTTATTTTCCCTCGTGGTGATTCAGAGGAATCTATTGTAATGTTGGCATTATGCTTAAAACACAATGCCTGCCTGGGTGTACACACACACAAGCTGAGGATGTGTTTAGCTGACGACTGAATCAGCTAAGGGGCATAATGGGAGGTCAAAGCAGGAGCCGTATATGCAGATAAGGCAGCAGAGATTGGAGCAGAAATGATTGCAATTCATGCTCGTGGGCTTTTTCTCTTCACAGTTTAGACAACAGAAAAAGCAGAGCGGAGCCGCACATGTTGCCATCATCAATCACCTCAGAGGCTGCGATGTGTCAAAAGCATGAATGGCATGATTCTCAGCGATAGGGCTGTTAAAAATTCAGGCGTGAGGATATGTTGCTCAGAGATTCCATCAGAGCTGAACTGGGGGGGGAACTCATCTCACGGTCCCACTGACTATGTTTACATGCACACAGGAATCCAGGTTATTAAGGGAAACCAGGCATGGAGGGAGGAAATCAGAGACATGTTTCCTGTGATGATAACCTGAAAAGTTGTGTTTACATACATCCACTACCATATATTACCAGAATTTATTCTGGGTAAAATTAATTTAAGGGATGACTGACGATCTAGGTGCCTCTTTTTGAGTGTTGGAAACGTACTGAACTGTATGAGCAGTGACAGTCCACGTTACTGAGTTCTACAAAACATATAGAGTAAAGACCTTCAGTTAAATGTTCTTCATCTAAAAAATAAAACACGTGACCACAATTATAAATATATTGTTTCATCTTGCTGTGTGGACCATGTTTCTCATAATCCCTTACACTAATTGGGGAAACCAGGTTTCCTGTCCACAAAATGTTTAAAGTATCAGGTTACAGAAAAGAGGCCAACAATAACCAGGTCTCTCCAAGGACAGAGCTAGCTTTATACATATGCCTTCCCCATAGTCAGCCAGTCAAGTTGACTAAAGGGAGGGGGTCAATGTTAAGGGTGTGGTTGTCAAAAAGATATATTTATTGTTTTAATGTATTACACTCAAAATGGCTAGAAAATAGCTTTGTTCCAGACATTTAATGTAAATTCACCCCATTCACCGAGTGTGTTGCAAGCAACCACTTTACTACACAAAACATGCTGGGTTACATGATGCAGAGGACCAGACTGGCATTTGCCACTGTTAACAGCTTCAAGGTTTTACTCATGTATTCAAAGAAAGTGGTGTTATGAAGTGAGTGAAGTTGTGGAGTGCTGTTTTATTGAAAACACTTTTCGAGTGACCACTGGTGGTTGGGGTGTGGGTCTGGGTGGATTAGTCATGAGTCTTATACAGGCTTACAACTCTGGTTGTTGCCATAGGCTCAGCTCAGCCAGCAGATGGCTAGAAAAAAAAGCTAGTAAAAGTTTCAACCTCCAAATTGTGAAGCTGTGATATAAAGAAAACATTTAGGACCAGATTATATAGAATTTTGAAATTGGAGCTGTGGACTCTTAACTTTGAGCAGTTTGGCAATGGACAATGTAGTGGGTTCATTTTTTGTCCTTGCTCTAGTTACTTTTTACTGTTATTTTGCTCTTTCGAGGTATGTTTTTATTGGATTCATTGAGGTTATTTTTCATGGTCTTCTAATTTCTTCCTTATTTTATTCAAGAAATGATTAAACAAGGATTAAAATTATGTAACCCATTGATTAATAATAAATGGGTCTGTCTTTCTAAAAGGTACTGTTGCTGACTCTTGTTCTCTGTTTAAGTGATATCCTGATCAAGGCTTTCCCATCATGCCTTACTAAAAATTAAGAAATGAAAATATTTATGTTTGTTAATCACATGTGATCAGATTGTACATCAGATTGATACCAAGCTGTATCGGGACATCCCTGAACAATACTTGTCAAAACCATGGACTGTGGAATTACACCATGTGCATTGTATTTACTTAAAATGGACCAAAGCTTACAAAGAAAAACAGATGTAGAGTTATAGTTTCAATTTAAGTAATATGGAAAGCAATGGTTGAGCACTTACAAAGCTCTGCTAATGAATCTAAAGCAGTGAAACATAAAATAAGATGTGTTTTCATTGAAAATGTTGGTCTAAGTTCAATGAGTTTTTCTCGGTTAGCACTTTAATGAAAAAAGTAAGGAAAGGTTTTTAAACAGATATTGATGTTTGATTTTCCCTAGTATTGGAATGAAGTTAAAACTGCTGCTATTAGGACAACTCTAGCACAGAAACTACACATTATGGATTTTACTGAATGCAATAGAAATCATCACAAAGGACAGCAACACTTAAAATCTATTTCTCCTCTGAGAAAACCCCCTGGAACAGAGGGCATCTAAACTTATGTTCTCATTTATGTTCTTGAATGTAGAGTAAACAGTCTTGACATTAGTGTATCTTCCAATGAGGTACAACTTTCCTGCCCTCTCTGTAGCACTCAATTCTAAGCCTAATCGCTCCTGCTTAAGACCTGCAGTTTTAGTCCTTAATTTCTAGCAAATGTTCTTTAGCGGGAGTCAGTGGTGCATTTGTTGGGGATTATTTTTAGCTGTGGATTAGTCCACATCTGGTGCATTTGTGAGTACGACAGCAGTAGAATGATGTCTACAGAGTCTACAAGAAGCAGTAATGCTCATGTTTATTTTTAATGAGGAAACGTGTCATCTGGTGTTACCACTGGTCTCGCTGATGTAGCTTGAATGGTATTTAAAAACGTGTTCATCAAAGGCAGAAGGAAATAAGATGCATGCGGTTCTGTCCAAGTCAACAATAATTATTTATAAGATATGAACATAGGATAGGTTGCTATATATAAGAAATGGATTTGCCAACATATATTCTTTCATTTATTTAAGTGTATCGCCTGAAACAGAAAAAAAAGCATTTTCAAAATCTAAAAGTCATTAAGGCTTGGCATTGAGTTTCTTTTCCTTGGCTCTCAATGCTTTAAGGCCCTTAACGTTTCAGTAAGTTATAGGAAACTGCTCGGATGAAAACCTCTTGAGTAAAATAGGCCCTGTGATATATGTTCAGTCTCAAGCAAGTCTATACCATTTAATTTTTAAATTAATGTGAGTTAGATCTACCATTCGAATGAATTTAAGTCTCCCCATTGGCTCCATCACATTACTCATTTTTCAATCTGGGTTTGGAGGCTGCTATCAACTTTGATGAAGCCTCTCAAACTCAAGATGGTAACAGATTTTTAGAGGGAAAGCGGTCCCTCTACTGGGACTTCTAAGTCATCTGTTAATCAGAGACAACCATGATTATACTCGAAGTGAAGCATTCTTCTTATTTCTCAATTTGCATGCCCTGCGCTGCCAAGAGTTGCCGGACCTTATCCATTCTGATTCTTTCTCCACATGAGCATTGTGGTGTTGGCTGCGATATCACCAGCCGTCCCCAGGGACATATTGGGTAATAAATATTAGATCCACCAGTACTGTTTCACACAGATGATGATATTAGACTTGCCAGCCCGAGGCATCAGCTGTGTGTGTTGGAAGTCTGTCAGAGCTGAGTCCTCCCCTCCCCCAACACCAGACTCCCCCCTGTGCCGATACCAACTGGTCCTAGGATTGCATGCCAGATTTGTGGAGAGTCCTCGAGACTCCGCTTTCTCTTTGTGCACAAGTTACAGAAGAGCATAGAATTGGACTCATGACACAGAAGTAAAACACATTCCTCCTTTATTTTGGCCAGCTTTGAGGGACCACGGTTGGGGGTGGATTGCAAAGGGGGTAGTGGGTGGGATTGGGTTTCAGCGTTTGCTTTAAAGGTGGTCCCCTTACACACTCCTGATGGCTCATTGTGCAGCTTGAATAAACTTCCAGAGTTGGCCTGAAATAAAAATGAAACAGGCAGAGTGAAAACAGAAAGGATGGAAAGATGGAAAGTCCCCTTCAGTTAAGATTTAGGCACCCCACTATAAGTACTCGATAGAGGTGGCTGACAGGACTCCCCAGATATGAGTCAATATTGCTCTGTCTGAGACGCTGTGAGGTTTTGGATCAAAGAGGATCATCAGCCATGCAAAGAAAGCCACTGTGAGATTGGCATCCGTGTCAAAATGATTTGACAGTGACGCCTGAGTCAGTACACAACCCCAAGATTTTCTCAATGAATAAAAAATGGGAACATAGATGGGCATTGTGGCAGACTTTTCAAAGTGCTGGGGTTGTCACTCTTACTTAAATAAGATGTGTCTCCATCCACAGTGGCAGCTCTGCAGTTTTTCAGAGACGTAGTGCCAGTTTGAGCAAAGATCTAATATGAACACGCCAACAGGCCAAAGGTGACAGGGTTTTCTTTTTATGTTCTAAGGGTTTTACTGTATTTGCAGACCAAAAAGAGTTCAGGCTGGTAGATTGGCTGTTGATATCCTTTATTATAAGACTTTCTCAATAATCATGAACACTTGATTCTGATTGGTCAAAACCTCATATTGGTAATTACTTTTGACTGGCTAATGTCAGAGACGACTGATCATTAGAGTATGGGTGCAGAATTCTGTACTTTTATACGTACCGACCACTAGTGGTACCAAGTACTGATTTATGTAAAATCAAATAGTACCCAAACACTTCTTTGTGACTGTAAGGGAGTAGAAGAGAAGGTGATTTTCCATGCCGGAAATGGACATGAAGTACAAAGAGCTGGGTATTTTTAAGAAAAAAAAACACATCGTAGCTGTAGTTAATTTTAGTAAAGTGCTTTTATATTGAGGAAATTTGTGAAACTACTGCAATGTTACAGTACAGTCAGTTGAGTGCTGTTTTGATGATTAGCTGAAGTGTTATATGTTGAGAAATAAATGCATTGATTTGCAATATTTTGAGAATTTCTTATTAAAGAAATGAAAATTAATTATCAAACATACACAAAAGCACCAAAAACTGTTGTGTACTAATACCAAGTCGCAAGTACTGGGGATTGGTTCTGGGTATTGGTTCAAATGTGCAAGTTACCGATACCTATTGATCACACACATCATATCAAATCAATGGGTGTATAGAAGATACAGTGGATGTTTTGTGATTACTGACATATTTCTGTAGGAGAACACAAAACTTAAATTTTTGGCAAATTAGTAGGCAAATAGAAATACCGCTGCCATTAAAAAGAAACAAAAAATTTCCGTTGCTCCATAACCCAATCGTTTTCAAATCAATAAATTCACCTTTGTAATTATAATAGTCATATGATTGTATCTTTAGGTAATAAACCTAAGGGTCTTATCTCATCCTGTCAGGATGCTATCTTGCAGAGTTCCTCCTTAACTACACCACACACATTCTAAGAGTTGGGGATGCTGGTCCGTCTCCCATCCTCAGCCCCCTGTCACCTGTCAATCCTAGTCTCATCCCTCATTTCTAACATAACCCACTCTCCTCTCAGACAAGGCTTTGAGACTAAAAAACATAACAAAACAAAACAACCCTAACAATAATCATCCACCAAAAACATAAATTATCACATATTTGGTTTATAAACCCAAATATTATAAAGAATAAAATGGTTAAACTGTTTATGGGGGAAATATGCTATTCTCCCAGCAGTGGTACAAGTTCATAATCAGGAAATGTGCCCGTTCATCCAATTTGTATGCAGAGATGCTGTAAACATTTTAAACTGAGTTTAGAAAATTCATAAATCTGGCACCAAAAATCAACTGGATGTCTCCCTACTCTTTTTTGCCAATCGTTTTGGCCAAATTAAACACAGGTTGCTTTGGAGACCTCCCAGCATTGATATGCCCATTATCGATTGGGAAAAGGCCCATGCCACCAAACAAGAATCTCTTGTTTTCCCATCTGCATAAACAAGAAGCAATCTCATTTAAAAAAGCCACAGTGCTTTGAGTGGGCCTGCGAAATTTCCACTTATTTGGGGGTGCGGTACTCTGGAAAGTCAAAAGCAATTACCGACTTCCTCGCTTTCATCCGTTCCATGGAGAGGGTAGAATTGTCTTTGTGGCCATGGAGTAAGTGGCGAAAAACATCACACCAGGGTACAATTAGGGCTTGGACTTGGGTCGCAAGTTGTGATGATTTCCTGCTTTGTCATTTCATGCATTTTAGAGCCACTGAGAGAGAAGAAAAGGAAACGGAGCAGACGGTTTGGGACATATTGGAGCAACTGCGTAAGAGTATTTGTCATAGAAGAGGACACTGTGTATGCACAAGCTCCCTTTTCCACAGTGTTTCCCAGCTGCCAACAAACATTGAATATTACATTTTCTATAGAGGATCTTTGTGCAAACCCTGTTATTATGCTTTCCAGTCCAATCACAATACAATTGTTCGGCCTTCCAAGTCCATCCATCCAAACCCTTTATTTGAATCATATTGTGTGTTTTTAACACTCTTTCAGAAGCAGACTGTCCAATGTAGAAGCCTCTAACAGTCATGTGTGTGTGTAAGCTCCAATCAGAGCACTGTAAAAGGGGTGTTTATGGTTCGTTCCCGTACTCTGACATTCCCTAACTATCCCCCAGCCATGATGTGTGGCTGCCTCACCCTGAGAGGACCTCCACGTTTAGATTTAGAAAGGTTGCCTGCTGAGTCCAACCCAAACACACTCTGCCTCTCGGCCAAGAGGGCAAGGTCAGTCAGCGGATTGTGCATGGCTGTTTGCTTTCACGCCACTTCCCCAAGTGTGTCTGGGTACAAAAAAAACCCACAAAGGCACACACGGGTCACAGCGTAATTCCTCCTTCCATGGTGAACTACACTCAGTCTTTATTCATGTCTGGAAAAATCTTAAAATAATCATCAAAAAAAACATCAATAGAACAAAACAAAATGAATGTTTTCTCTCTTTGTAGTCCCAGTTCCACACCATTAAAACCCTAGCATTTGCAGATTTCTACCTCATACTAAGTCTTTAACGACTTAATTAGATTTAGTGGAATTAAAGCAGTACAACCATATTCTTTCTTCTTGCTTTTTGGCAAATCACTCTGCATGAAAGTCCATGTGTTTAATACAAGAACCACATTAATTGGAGTCAAAGTTTATGCAAAGCTGGATGGGAAAGAACATCATGAAGAAGTAGAGGAAAAATCTCACTTGAAAGTCAGTCGACATTAAGATTGAGGTAGATTCAAACCTCTAGGCCCCAGCTTTCTCATCAAGTTTTTGCACTCCTAGTAAGACCAGGCGCCCAGACACCAGCTGAGATTTGTCAGACCTGAGAGCATTTGCCCTGACAAGAGAGAAGAGTATTGCTTTCTTTGTCCGGAGACATACCCCATGAGGAAGTTTGCCCAGACCAATCACACTTTCATCAAACTCCATTCTAGGTTGCCCAGAGTGAGGATTGAGGGACTCCAAAGCCTGACAGCTCTCGGCGCTTCTGACATACTCTACTAAGGAAGGTTCTCTTCCCTTTGGCTAAGAGAAAGAAAATACCCAATTTTAGCCTTTTATCTTTGAGCATTGGTTAGACCCTAAGAAGAGAGGATGGAGAAAATTTGGCAACTGTGATGTCTCCAGAAGGCAAACCTGAACTATAATGATTCGGAAATGGTTCATATGATCTTGGCTTGGCTGGCAGCTGTTACGAGTGGACTCAAGGTTGTTTCTTTTTACAAAAGTATGCGTGGGCGGCTGTAAAGTGGGAAAACAAAGACAACAGAAACAGTTTTACCAGATTATGCATTCAATTTTTTTCCTTTAACACCTTTAAGTATTTTCCACATCTTTTAGTACTCAGGACTTTTTTAGTTTGAAGCTATCAACAGTTGAACTTCTTAAGCGCAAGGAGGCGTTAGCGAGTTTATTCCTGTTCACCAATCGATCACCCTGAAAGCTGGGTCACAAAGGTCCTGCCGGGAGAAGCTCTCTCATATTTCAGCCAGTGTTTTCTTGAAGTTTGACAACACAAAAGGAGCCAGCAAAAGCCCATACCGTGACCTCTGACCTCTGTGTCAACTATGTTTGTGTGATTATTTACCTTGAAAAACATTGGTGTCTCGACAAGAGAATGGGCTTTTGTTGACTGTGAAGAAGAAGAAGACCGGTGTGTTTGGAGTGTTTAGTCCTCATTTACCCCAACTTATTTCATGATTTGACTTATTTTTAGGCTCAGATGAGGAGAAAGGATTGAATGTCATGACACTTTTCCTCGGCAAGCTGCATCTCCCTAGACTTTTTATGGTTAAAATACTTTTGTAGAAATATTAGTCACTAATTAAATAGCATATATGAAGCATTGATTGTGCAGCTGTTAGACCATACAAGAAAAAAAAATGCATAGGACGATGTTTTCAGCCAGAATCTGAACAACAAAAACCTCATTCGATTTATTTTGGAGCTCTTTCCCTTTCACAGGCAACAGCTTAGTGGAAAGTTGGACAAAGAAATGATAGAGAAAAAGAATGTCCCAGCACTGTTGCTGGTGAATCAATACTGTCTTGCAGCAAAACACAACACAATATATTGCATTGATTATTTGGTCACACTTTCATATTGATATTTGCACATTCAGGAATATTGCTAAGACCAGGACATTTCACACAATAACAGGCCAGGCAGGTTCTAACAAAAGATGCGTTGGCTGAAATGTCAACAGATAAGCCTTAATAAAAAAGGGCCTGTCAAGTGTTGGCAGTGAATGTTTTTCTCTCCACCATTGTTCGCAAACAATACTGTCACTTTACTTCTTAAAAGAAGTAACCGATGTGATTTGGATTTATGTGAAATGCATTCAATGGAGAAATGATCAATGAGCCCCCCCCCCCACCCAGTTTCTGAAAGTGAGAAAGCTTTTTGAAGATGAGATGGGACATTACATGTGATGAGGCAGGAATACATTTCCTTTTACAATTCAAAACATTTGAAAGTTTGCTGCTAAGGCCCATGTTTGGGTAGTTTTTGGTGGCTAATACGAGCTAACAAAATATTTCTACATGAAGTGATGTCTGTAGAAGCTAATCAATCACTAAAAAGCCAATCAATGGAAGGAAACCTCAAAGATGTCCCTCATAACTAAAACAAATACATTTTTTTATTCTAAGGCATTCATTAGTCTGGCATTAATAGAAACTGCAATTTACAGTAATTTCTCTGCACTTTTCAATATGCATGAAGACACTGATCATTTCATGGACATGGGTAGATGCAGCAGCATGTATACACTGCTGGATTTCTCAGCCCCCCCCCCCCATCCCCGTCCCTTTGCTCTAATTGAGCTGTGAGTGGAGTCCAGGTGGAACCTATTTGAATTCCCCGTGGTCGTGACTGTTGTGGTTGCCCGTGACACAGCCTTACCTCCCATTTCCAAGCCATTTACAACACTTTCTTGCCACTCATGCTACAATCATTATGCCACCTAAACACACCATAGCAATTTGTGGTCAAAAAACACTAACACAGACATGTCGGACCAGATGGAAGGCAGAATTAACATCGCAATCAACTCTGTATTGAGTGCATTCAGCACAATGCATAATGGAGCCAGCTATTGTGCATCACATTCGCCTTGCCCATGATGATATGCAATTCATGTTTTAAGATTTCATTATATTCCATGCACTTGGCTCAGCATCAGATAATGATATTGAAATGCATGCGCCATTGGGATCAGTGTTATTGACATTGGAATTTGCTGTACCCCTGCTACAGAGCCTAAGCTGAAATTGCTGCTGGTGTGAGTGTGTGTGTGAGAGAGAGAGAAAGAGGGAGAGAGTGTGTGTGTTGGTGTAATTTTTTTCTGTCTTCCCCAACCTGGCAGGGAATGAAGTGTCTATTGGAAAATTATGCAAATGCAGTTAGAGGGAATACAAAATGAAGGGAAATTGAGACCTGAAAAGTCACACACAAATAAAAAGAAAATAAATGAAGCAGATGCCCTCCAAACATGGCTGAACCAGGTTCAGGCTGTGTTGGAAAACGATAGCAGTAATTAGAAAAATGGCCTGGTAGGGCTTTGTTTCACGTGTGGAAGGGTGTGTCATGTATTGTGTTTCTTTGTTTCCTGTTGAGAACAATGCTTTATGTTGTTAACAACCGTCCTCTTACCATATGCTGTCCACTCTGAAAACACAGAAGGAGATGGACTACTACACCATTTTGTTCCCCTTGAGTAAGCTTTTTATTAGCATATTCAGATAGAGCTTTGACTTGCACAATAAAGATGCAGACTAGCCAAATGGACTCTAAGAGATATAGCCTGGATATTGGCAAGGCTTTGCTTTTGAACCATGAATAATGTGTGTTTTTGAAATATTTATGATAACTACAATCATCATCCTCCTTTATCAAACAGTATTAGCTTACTAACTAACAAGACATCATAAACAAAAAAGTCTGGCTCGTACTTCTGGCATGCTAACTGATTTTATTTAAGGGATACCTGTCAGATGAGTCACCTGGAGTCAAAAGTTTGACTCGGAGTCAGGATTATGGAGCAACTTGTGTCAGCACATAAATGACACTTTTTTGGATATTTTGACATGTTTTTTAGAATAAAATAGAACAGAATAATCTTGATTGATCTACCATGGGGAAAATTTCCACGTCACAGCAGCTCACAAACATTCCAAGTGCATAAGATGCAACAATAAAATAAAATAAAAAATAGAATAAAGTAGAATAAAGAGAAAATAAAAAAAAAGTATATTAAAAATAAGCAAAAAAATTAGCTATAGTAATAATTATAATAACAATAATGACAACAACAGCAACAATAATCATTATTATTATTATTATTATTATTATTATTATTATTATTATTATTATTATAATCATTACCGCTACCATTATCATTATTACTATAATAATAAAGATTTAAGATAGTTATTAGAAATAGAAGTTTAGAAAAAAGATATAAAAACTTGCACTTTTTTACAAAGAATAAAAATAACACTTTTTACAAAGATTTTTTTTTTTGATCAAATGACAAATGACATCAAATGATATTTTTTTAAATTCTGAATTGAACATTTTCATCTTCCTTTAGGTAATACCTCTTTCAAAATTCCATGTCAGGCCTTTGGGGCTTTAGATGAGGTCATGTTTACCTCTTGAAACATATCAAACATATCCCAACTACACTGTCATCTTGTGTCATTGAAAACTGCATGTTAGTGCAATACATTTGTGATATATTGATTCAGCTGTCTCAAAAGAAATCCATACATTGCTTGGGATTTACCTCTGAGGTCACGGTGTGTTAAATCTATATGCTTTAGCTCTGTCTTTGTTGTACAAGAGTGAAAATTGTGATTATTTCTCCTATAGATGAAAACTGTTTGGTCCTCTGCATTTGTATGATGAACCATCTTTTAGCTCTTATCTAAAATCAAGCCTGGCCACATAATGACTTTAAGTGTTTTGTGGGCACAGCATGCCAATTGCACCTGGTTGGTGATTAATGACCAACAGGTAAGGTTGCTATGGTAACCTTGCCCACCTGAGCCACTATAGCAACAGCAGCTGAAGAGAATGCTGTACGTTGGACTCGCTCTCACATGACCTTCAGATACCAGCTAATATAATTTTCTTTCATATCTCAACCTTTGTTGTTCATTCCTTTTGACTTACTTCATCCATCTCTCCATCTCTGCATCTCTCTTCCCACTTTTTCATCCTCCATCTACCCAGCCAGCCATTTTTTCCCCAAGCTTTTAAAAGTCCATCCCTCTCTCTTTTCTCGGCTGCCTATTACTCCACCTCTTCCTCTCATTTTTCCTCCTTTGTCTGTCATGCGTTTGTGATGTTATGGGGAAAGATTTGCAGAGAGAAAACGAGAAGGAGGACAGGAAGAATGAATACATGGAAAATGGAGAGCGTCTGAGCTTTGCATTGTAATGGAGAACTGTCTTAAAGCACATACGCCTGGCTTTAAAACAGGCATCTATCTGCATTCATTCACCTCTTCTATACATCCTCTCAGACCTATGTGGTTCTCTTTTTTTCGCCCTGTATCACACCCCTCCTTCAGGCGGATAAATATCTTTTTTATTTGTTTTCAGCTTTTATTGTGTGCAGAGTCATTTCCTTTAATGGATTGTGTTTCTATTGTTTTGTAGTTAGGCAGTGTTTTGTGTGACAAGAGGGGTTGCAATGCTGTTGTGCACAGAGAAAGAGACAAGGGAGGGTCCCATTATTTAACCCCCGCCATCAGTCACACTCAACAAGCCTATCATATAGGCCCACTCGGAGACTGCTACAGCTAAAGTTAGTGCTATTATCTGCCTGTCAGTGGCTAGCTGTGTTGGGGTCCCTCATGGAAAGCCAATTGTATGAGTGAATGCCTTGCCAAGCTCCAGGGATGTGCACATCGCCTTTAAAAGTGCACTCTCCATTTACCTTGTTTTTCACACCTTTCAACCCGCATTAGAAAAGCAAGATTTTGACATTTCTGCTGTGTTTGGTGTTGAAAAAAAATCTGACCGCTCAATTTGTACACCATCAGCGAGGCTTCGAAGCTCAACCAAGTGGAAAAAAATAATCTTCAGAAGTCTGGAAGGAAAGGATCATCTTGCTTTTAATCATCTCGGCTCATCTTTTAAGATTTCCGAGTGAGTGCTCATCAATCAAACTGTATGCAGACAGCGTGAGTGATTAATATTCATTTTATATTAGACACTTCATTTGCATGAGCACACTGTCTGTCTCATAAAAATTACTAAGTCCTTCCCCGCCGGTGCGATAAGCATCTGGACATGAAACAAGTTGAAAATCTAAGACATGGTACTTAACCCGGCAACACGATCCCACTTCATTACATATTGTTACGTGGGAGGGCTTCAAGCAGGCGTGACGAGTAACATCATACTTAGCGTGCCCTCATCAGATAACACACAAGATCAAGTTTCACTTTGTTGCAGGAGCATTGTATGGAACACGTCCTGATTAGTGGAAATCATCTTTGGTTTCCTCAGGTCAGGAAGTGACAGATGGAGAAACGCTCTCAGGTGCTGATGTGCATCTGTGTGATGGTTATCTCTGCATTCGTATCAGGGTTACAGTCTCTAACGATAGAAACCGTGTGAAGGTTTTTCTGAGAGAAGACACAATCAGGGTGAGCCCGGAAATATTGACAAGCAGTCTAATGATGCATAAAGCCTTGAAGGAAAGATGTCTTTACAGAAAAATCAGTAAAGCTGGAATCTTTTATTGAAGTGAACAGAAAAATGAACAGAAAAACTTTTTCTACTGCATCTTCCCATTTTAATAAAGACAGGGCAGAGTTTTGAACTTTGTTTCAGATAAATAAACAGTTCCTATAAAAGCCCTTGGGCTTTGAGGTTTAAAGGGCATTTATTTCTATCTTTTTACTTTAAAGGGCAAACTTTGAATTAATTAACAAGAAAGTTATCATCAGACCAATTTATACTTTTATATAATGTCATAAAGCTGCAGAAAAGTAAGCAATTGGGTTCAAAACCTAATGCTGTTTAGGACTCAGTGCAAACCTGAAAATAAGTGATATTTTTTTCTCCTCTCACATCAATGATACAGCATTGGTCAGTTATTTGCCAGAGTGGCTGAATGTGCTCCAAAATTTGGCAACATAATACCAAAGGGAAAGATGAGGAGTGAAATGATTTCTCATCAGCAGGACACACAATCTCTGTACCAAAACACATCATCAGTGTGTATCAGATTGAAAAGCAGTACCCTTAGCTGTCCACAGGTTTACAAGAAAACTTAAACTGTTGCTGTACAGTTGTTTTCTTTCTTCACTCATAGCATCTTCACTAATCACACCCTAACTTTGAAGCATGTCTCTGTAAGTTATAAACTATAATTCATTATCAAAACTTTCATTGAAATTGACCTTAAGAGCTTGTGAGCCACTTAAAAGAGGTGACATGAGCTTATGACATTGTGTGATCGAGGTCAGGTCTGTAAGAATGTCAGTGAAAGAACAAAGAATCATAGCTAGAGATCTGTTTAAGAACATTGTTTCATCTGTCCATCAAATAATACAAGAAACTCATTGTGGACTTCAATAGGATCCGGATTGTCAAGGAGGCTTGATGATAATTACAACCAAATTAAGAGTCCTGTCATTGTGTTTGATTGCACATCCATAATTAACGTACCTCTCTATCATCTATGTTTACCACTTTATCACTGTAGTGATATGACATTCTTATGCACTGTTACAATAAGCTGGATTCATTCATGGCTATTATTTTTGAATGGTTTTCTAATTTGAACTCAGGAAACATTGCCTCAAATATGTTTATTTAGTTTTGAATCAAATTAAATGTGGTAAAGCAATATCTTGTAGAAATTAAAAGGATCAAATCTGGGAATTATACAAATGTATTGTGCAAAACACATGTTGTTGCAGCTCTGATTTCCAGGTACCATTTAAAAATGTTTAAAGGCTCCAGAAAATTCAAAGAAGACTTAAGAATAAAAGATTGACAGACAGATAGCCTGACTTTAAAGCAACCCTTTTAATATCTAGGAGTGGAAGATTTACTGTTGTTGCATCCAACACTCTGACTCCTTACAGCCTCCGAGACTTCCCAGTTGTTCAGCTCTTTTATTCACAGTGACAATCATCATCTAGGCGTGAGCATATAGTCATTAGTCAGAGAAAAACATGCAGTTGTCAGGCAGAATATGTTTGAATGAACGTCACGTCACAATGTAAGCACATTGTGCAAGAGTGTGATACCTTCCTGCATGAGTTGTCTGTTCTTGCATATCAGAATGATAACATAGATTACAAGCATCACAGTATTTCTCCAACAACTGTTTTTAAAGCTTGTGTGAGAAGTTTATACTTGTAAAAAGCTGAAATTTGCCTCTAAATAACTTTAAACCCCAAACAGGCCAATAGTGGATAGCATTGACTATTCTTGCATTCCATTTTTAATCCTTGTACTCACTGCGGGGTTTAGGTGTCAACCTAAATGATTGAGAGCATGAAAAAAAAGACCTTTTGTTGCAGTCAGTATGAAATATTCACTGATAGTAATATATTTAACCTTGCATGTGCAGTATGAAATTACAGTTATCACTTGTACATTGTGGATGCCAAAATGGCATAAATAGAAAGCACTGCACAGGTGCTTTAAGAAAATAAAAGCAAATTAATCCCCAAACATGAGACATTGGAACATAGAAAACATGTATTTATAAAAGATGTATTTAAGAAAATGAAGGCACAAGCTTTGCATAATTTGGAAAAATCCAATCTTTGGATTCCATTATTGGATACAAAGTTTTTCAAATTGGTATAAAGTGCAGTGCATTGAGAAAAGAAACTGTTTCCATGTCCCTCTATCTTGCCACACAAACACACAATGTTCTTAGATTGCATTACAGAAGTAGAAGGCTAGAGAGCACACTGTGAGCTGATTCATGTTTTATTACTGACATTTAAATGAAAGCATTCAAAAAGTTAAAGCACAAATAATGGTTACTACTATAATTAGAGTATATCCTCATGACCCTTTGTTCCTGTGCATTAGTTTTTTATGCTACAGAGCAGGCAAAGTTCTCTTTTGCTGCTCTGCAATCACAGTGAAGAGAGGGTGACTCAATGCAAACTGGTAGTTGTGTGTTTAAAAATATGAAAAGTATATGCAAAGAGAATGCAAAAGCACTTGCAGACTGGATTTTACTCCTGGTGGAATTGTGAACTTTGGTAAAAAAGGAAGAAAAGGAAAAGTTAGAGAGCTTTCAGCAAAAATCTCGCCAAGCTTCTCCAAAAAATAAATTGTGGACAGTATAGTGACAACAGGTAATTCTAAGATGGTTTTATTTAGATTTCTAGCTTGCCCTTCATATTTAGCTCTTTGAGGTGTTGTGTCATTGACAGATCACAGTTGCACATCATGCCTAATTGCAATATCACACATTTGACTCTCACCCAAATTCAGGCGCCCAGGAGTGTTATCAATGCCGTGTTAGCGGGTGTTTTTTTTGTAGCAAATCAACACGGCCAAACATCTTCTTTTGTAGCTTTTAACACCCAAATCTCATATTAACAGGAGCATCTCTGACACAAATATTCCCATTTACAGGCCTATTTTGGGATGCTAAAATCAAACTAATAGCTTCCATTTCCCTAAATGCCTCCGGCCTCTCATTTGTCTCTTTCACCGAGTCACATTATTGCTGCGAGACAACATACCCCCCCACCCCCCACCCCCCACCCCTTGTGATAACCACTGTGGTATCACCCGTCTCTGTTTTGCTTTAACTAGATAGAAAAGTCAATTAATTCAATCTGTCAGGTTTCATCTGGGGCCTCGTTGGCACTTGCACGTCGCTAAAATAACAAAAACAACATCATCGCTGATTAGAAAAAGTCGTTCCGCAGGAGACAGGAAGGCGGTGATGGAGAAGTCTCCTTGATGTGGCGGGGAACAGAAGCTGCGGTCGACGCTCGGCCCCCGCTTAAATGTTGGCCGGCTTATCTAAGGGAGTTATACTAAATCCCCCTCAGAACAAGTACCCTTGAAACGTCAGCACCATAATGTATCATAAGGCTCCTTCTGGAATACAAGACAAGTTGGCAATGCTGGACTACGCTCTGTCATTCTCTTTTTCAACTCCCTCTTCTTCTTCTTCATCTTCTTCATCTTCTTCTACTTCTTTTTATTTCAGCACTGAACTGGGTCCAAACCCTTCTCATGAATATGTATTTTATTATGCGTTCTTTCGGCGGTTGACAGCACTTCCTAAACCCACACATTTTTCCTTTTTTCCTCTTCTTCCGAGAACAAATTAACAACTGTGATAGCGAAGTGTTTTTCATTTTATGTGATAATTTCCAAGTAACACCTGTGCATGTAGTTTCTACTTTATCGGCTGTGCTGTGAGATACGGTGCATGAGTCTCACCCAAAGACACACACACACGCAGAAATCTACAAATCCTCATTGTCTTCTGCTATTGAAACAGCTCTTATCTCTCTGCTCTCTTCCATCATTTTTGGGGAGCAAACCTGCAATAAAAGCCAGATTTCTGGAGTTGTTCAAACATAACAGTCCCGTCTAGTGTGTATCTTCAACATGTTGTCACTCCACTGCCTCCTTTTTCTCTGCCACCAATTTGAAAGTTGTCTTACTGCATAAACTTCAAGTCCAATTTACTGCTTGGACAGTGCATTTGAATGCGATTATTCCAGAAATAATGTGGTTTTTTTCTATCTAGGGAGTCACACTATCTGATTTGATGTCATATTTAATTCTACTCCCCGGCAGCTGTCAGAGCGTTTTATTAAAAGTGCTGTTTACTCACAAGGATATTTTTTTGATATAATACACACTCTCATATCGCTATTTTAATGTCTTAAAAGCCCTGTCACCACATATATGTGTGAAAAGAAGTGATGTCAACAGAAAACTGAACGTGGTTTGGATCAGTTCAGGTTTTTGCTCCTCTGCCGAAATGAGAAACATGACTTTTAACCCCCGAATATTACAATGCTTGGTTAATGCAGAGACATGCCATTCTTTTAAACCCTTTTATAATTGCTCCAAAACCTCAGATTACTTCAGTGCAGGATTTTAGATTAAAAGCTAAAATTTGAAGGACTTGCAGCATAGCATAACTCCATTATGACTGTCTGGAAGAGGTGTATTTAAAATGTAGTGTCAGTCAACCTCCCCAGTGCCTTGTCCTTTGATGCAGTGCTCACGTTTTGACCTTTTGTAACCAGATTTCCCAGCATCCCACAATGGAATTAACTCCCTCTAATATTAAATGCAGCACAGAATGCTTAATGTGCAAGGATAATACTTGTGTAGAGGGTTGGGAGCAGCATTGTGTATGTGTGTGCATTGCTCTGCTTGTATCATTTTGCAGAGATTATGCTTCTGCGGCAGATCATGGCTGATATTGGATAATAAAGGGGCTTGGATTGCCTAATCATTAAAGCTGACTTAACCTTAATAGCATGATATGGGTTTGATGGGGATAATCCCATCAGAAAATTGGAGTTTGTTTTTGATCTAAAATAATGTATCCTCATTTAACCGTGTTGTTTGGATGTTTTTTTTTACTGATTTTTAAACTTTTTTTCACCATATTTCAACATATATGCTCAACTCAAACTCACTCAGTGTTTTGATTTAAGTGGTGACAGCACAATATGGATTGACAATAGATTTCTATCTTCCTTTGTTGTACATAAGTGAAGCCAGAATCTCCTGAAGTGATACCTGGACAACTTGCGAGAATTGCAGTGCTTGTTAGTCATATGAAAAGTCATAATAGCCATAATTTTAGAGTATGTTTTGTCCTGTTTCTTTGTTGCCAAAAGCTGCAGGGGCTGTCAACAGAGGTGTTATTCATTGTATTACTGCTGCCAATCAGCAGGAACTCAAGATACTTGAAGTTTCCCAAATGTGAGTTTATTTTTTTGTTTATTTTTTTATTATATTTTGGGCTTTTCATGCCTTTAATGTAAGAGGACAGGACTGTGGATAGAGGAGGCGAGAGAGCGAGAGAGGGAAATGACATGCAGGAAACAGGCCACAGGCTGGGTTTGAACCTGAGCCACCCGATTGTGAGCTAACATTATGGGGCGGAACTTAGACCGTCAGACCATTTGCGCCCCATAATGTGCATCTTGAAAGACAGTGTCTGGCTCTGGCATCCAGATCTGGTAATGCAATTTAAAAAATGAATTAAACACTCTGGCAAAGTTGTCCTCATCTAATTGAAAGATGGACAAAGGTGTTTATGTCCTCTTGAATTAATTTTGGTGGTTTTAGAGTTACATTCCATATTTTAAACATCAAATAAGCGATTTAAAATAAACTTCTCTGAAAGTTAAACAATTACTGTTTGAGTAATAATCAATTTGATGTGTAATTGAATATTAAAGAGGGGGTTTTGTGGGTTTTTTTAGTCTTTATGTTGACCCTTTGGTACTACCGCAGTCGTTTATATGATTTACAGTTAAAATTGTCCTTGTTTTTCCTCACACTGGTGCTTCAGGAAAGCCCTCTTAGCCTCTAGCTTTTAGCTGCTGTTTCTTTAAGGCATCCTGCTCCTCAGACCCCCTTCTCTCTAACTGTCCACCCCTCTGGAGGCCTGTTAGGGGCAGAATGATGGACTGAACTTGGTGTTTGAGGCCCGCCTTAGTAACGCGTCAGAAACCAGTTTGTAAATCCTTATGCAATGACCTCATCATTTTAGAAAGTTTCTCATACATCTAATGGTATTTTTATAATGGACCTTTTTGAGAAGTTTACAGACAGATTCAAAGATTTCTACTACATTTGAATATGTAGCGGTTTGTAGTCCTGTATACATAGTTTGGACATCCAGCGTTGTTGTTTTTTATTCACTTTCAATACCTTGAATCGTATGATACCCCCTCTTTAAAGTTCAATCATTTCCCCATCAGGTTTTTTTTACCTTTGCCGTTAGTCCCTCATTTAAGCCCATGCAAAGAGACTTTCAAGACTAAAGCAGAGCCCAAGGGTAGCGTCAGTTCGTTGAGCTCTTCAGAGTGCACCTGGTCGGCCATCTTTGTTGTCTGGAATTTGGAATCAAAGCCTTGAAGCACAGCAGTCATTTTCAGGCCGCAGAAAAACACTCACAGGTGCAAAAGCTCTGACTGTGAAGTTATGTCTCGTGCCCACAGGAACGGAAAAACACCGCAGAGCTTCCTTTGTCAATTTTCATCAGGCCTCGCAAGACTACACACAAGGTCTGGGGCATACATAAAATCCATACACACGCATGTTTGTCAGCCAAAGCAGTGTGCGCTCCATCGCTCCCCTCCTTGTCCCTCTGTGGGAGTGATTTGTTGTGAAAGTGGGGGAGTTAACACATCGATGAGCAAAAAACAAGAGAATATCCAAAAATACATTATGGAGCTCTCACAATCACACCCAGTCGTCAGGTTTCATCTAACTGGAGATTGAGCAACTTGCACTCAAGCACTCGATGACAACGCTAAGCCCACAGTGCCATAAGGACCGCGCACAAAGATGATAAAACCATGATGCATCCATCTGTTGTGTTTCTTACTGGAAAAGAAACACATTTTCTGTTCCTGTAAAAGAACAAAGAACTTGCTCATTTGTCCGTTAAGCTAATGTGCATGTCTTTGTCTTTTTATGACAGACTTCTGAGCCACATCTGGTATCCAAGCACCAGGACTTTGGGTCTTGAGAAGGAGCGACAAAGTGGAGGGAGCTGTGCCGTAAAGGTAGAACCCAAATTCGGGCGTTTGCCAACAAAAGACTGACCTCAACTGGGATCTTCGGCAGTGGGCGGTAAGAGGAGGAGGAGGCCATGTGGACCGCACGGCTGCTTGTCCTCGCCAGCCTCTTTGCACCAGCCGCTCTGGGTGAGTTTGGCTCATTAGAGCTTGTTTTTGTCTCTGTTTGTTTCTATGTGGGCGCACAGATGTAAGAAACAAACACACCTCTTGAATTGAGGTTTGAAGCCGTATTGGAATTTCATCCTTTCGCTTTACAGTGTCTGATTCTGTGATCCAAAACCCTCTGAGTTTTCTGCTTTTTTGTCTTCCATCTTGCTCTCCTCGCTAATTAGCACTTTTTCACTCCACAAAACTCCCTGAAACTTTTTGTCTCCGCTTTTCTTATTTGTACTCTCTGTGTTTCTTCCTATTTTTAGATCGGTCCCTCTGTCTCGCATCTCAGTCTCTCGCTCTCCTGGCAATTCGTAATGAACTGAAATTACTTTGAAAGAATCATTAACACTGCTTTGGCTTTGTGGCACATGTTTAGTAAAGCAAGAATTGCAGAATAAAGACCTCTTTTATCATTTCACGCATTAAGATCTTAAGATTAGGTTGCAGTCTGTGCCTTTCCTTTTGTCTCTGTAGACAGAAACTCTTGGTTTTGCAGAGTTTCGTTTTTGCCGTCTGCGGATTGTTTCAGAGGCTAAATGAAGTCATTTAAATTCAGATTAAAAGACTTTTACGGCGGTGGTCGGGTGGCTCGTGGGTGTGTGTGGAAGTACGTGTGTGTGGAAGTATGTATGTGTGTGCGGATGGATCGGCTGGCAACAATCAGCCAGGGTTTGATGTAGGGGAGTATTGGGAGGAGGGCAATAGCCCGTAACAATGTTAATTTGACATGGCTAAAACCATTAATGAGAGATTTGAGGCTAATTGAATTGTTTTGTGCTCTTTTATCTTTGTGCTATACTGTGTTCATCATCCAGCGCTAATGAAACACACACTTCCTAGCATCAGTAGTTTGCCTTAATGCTCAACAGAAAGAAGATAGGTGACAGCAATGTGACATATTCAGCTTTCACCAGATCTCTTTGCTGCTTTTGTAATAAACACTCTAACAATTGTTCTCTAGAGGTTTGGTAGTTCTGACTGCTGTTAATCTGCTTGGTTTGATATCAGTGTAGTCCATTATGTCCCGCAATTACAAAGGCTACAGAGGCAGTTAACCAGCTGGAGGCCATAATTCTCAGCTGTTGCTTTGATTTGGGCTTTCCCAACATTACACTGTGATCCTCTGTGTGTTCTCCAATGTGTGATTGACACCACTGAGTAACACTTAAAGTGCTAATGTCTAAAGGGTTGGGTCTGTTTTGAGGTTTTACTATCTTGTTTTTCACCAAAACGTTAACCCAGGGGTCTCAAACTCAAATTACCTCAGGGCCGCTGTGCATCCAGTCCTCTCACAAAGGGGCCACTTCAGGTAATCCACCAAAAAATAACGGCATAAACAGATACATAAATAAAAAAACTCAGCTGTTTGAAAAACTGTACTTACTGTAAAATTATGAATTATTTTACACTCATTTTTGACTTTTCTTGCCAAATGCATACCCAAGAGCGCTTCTTCTTAGGCAGCTGGACCACATTTGTTCAGTATAGCTTGAAAATGGACATCAGGAAGTATACATCTATTCTTAATTTACCTCCTTTCTTGCTGAAACCATATGATACCATACGATACATCATGATGTGGTGATGTAGAAGTATTAGATGTTAGTAGAAAGAGAAAACAATGTTTGTTTTTTGAAACTTTGTAAAATAGCAACCCCTCCATCTGATTACATATATACAATTGTAGTCTGCATTAAGAAAGGACAGAAATAGAGAGTCTCCCTGGTTTTTTATACTGTTTAGTCAAAAAATCTGTGCTACTCATCAACAGAAATTAAAGTGATTTCCTAAAATATGACAGCATTTCTGAGTGTGAACCCTCAGATCCCTGAACAGCAATGCCAAGGGGCACAAATCTTTTCACAACACAGAGTGACACACGCACACAAACACACCAGGATATCACTGTGCAAAGAACCATAAAGTGAAAAGGTTGTGTGGGGTCAGATTTATTGGTCTTTCACTGTTTCAACCTCTTGACCTTTTATTTGATTAGCACTGACTCTGAAGTACCGTCTACAATAGATATGTCAATCACACAGTATGTAAGTGTCCTGTCATCCATCCATGTGAATCCGCAGTCTCAATACAATTATTTCTTTATTTGCTCTGTCGCCTTACTAGAATTTTTCTCCACTTAGAAAGATAAGTCACATGTCCTGGGGTTAGAAAGATGCATATTGATGGTCCATTTGGCTGAATAAACAGCGAGTCTGTGGCAAAGCGGCCCCCAGCCAATTAGAACATGTCATGTGGGATTGATGTGAATTAGTTTCCAGAAGATGTCTGTCTGAGTTTGTCCAATGAGGACACAATGTGAATTTGATTTTTTGACAATGAGTCAAATACACTTCATACTATTCAGGAATATTTTCTTTTAAGTATGTAACTTTCTTCGTATTTACAACCAGCAGCAGCAGCTGATAACTACCTTCCAGGCTCCCATTGCTTTAAATTCATGACGTTGTGCTATGGAATAGTTGAAAAAGCATGCATAAATCATAACAGCTGTTTTAACCATTTGGAAAAGCAGCAATGCATGCATGGTTTGTGATGAATGAGCTGAAACGTGCTGCACAGTCCTTTAAATCAATCATTCTGCTTTGTCTGTCACATTCGGACCATCAGTCAGTCATTGATCCCATAGGAATAGCTGCTATGGAAGTGACAAACCATCCAGCATAAATGGATTTGGGCCCATATCTGAGTATTTGAGACTTTTTTCAGCACCAAGATGAAGTGGTTAAAATTGACAGCTTTATTGGAAAGAGAGGGGAAAAAACTGAAAACCAAACCTTCAGTGTTGCTATAAGCGGACTCGACCAGATGTTGCTGTTGAATTGTTCCGCAGCTGTGGGTGCTGTAGTGGGAATTTTCACCACCATGTCATTGTGCATGCGTCTCCCTCAGAGTGTTGGAGATGTGGACTCCAGGGACTGCTGGCCTACTTCTGGATCCATCGTCCCTTTTGTCTACATACAGCCAGGCCCAGGCATGCACACATGTGCACGCTTGAATGAATTCACACTCTGGGAATAGCACTGTTTCTTTTGACATCCATGGCAAGTGCTAGATATGATAATGACAACATGTGAGTGGGAACATGAATACACCATGCACATGTATGTAGCTTATTAAAGCAACTGGAGCCTGAATGTTCCTTTTCTTTTTCTAAGTCAACTTGTACACAACTTTCTGATACTTTGGCTGGAGAAAATAAAATAATTCCAGACAGCAGGGAGATATAAAAGTTAAAGATGTAATGCAGCTGAAGGACCAGTGAGGCTGTGTGTGGGTGGAGTTCTGTGTCTTTTGTTTGTGCATGTGCTTATTTACGGCCTCGCATGTCTTTCTCTGTACGCGTGTGTGTTCTGCAAGATTAATAAAATGTTCCACTTCAGATGCAGTCACTGGGTTGAAAAATAGGTAAAACACATCCTTGTCATTGTTTTGGTAGCTGTGAATAGCAATGGGAAACTAATGTCCCAAACACTCTGGCCACACCTGAACAGCACATTAATCATGCGTTTCTGTGCATGCAGAATGCTTCAAGAAGGATTTCATATTCATCCCACTTAATACCGCCCCATGGAATCGGGAGACATGGCAACTGTAATGGATGACGGCTAGTGGACCAATTGAGGAGACGAAAGCATGAAGTCTGACGTGTATTTTTCATGGTCAGAAACAGGTGTATAAATCAAGCCTTGAAGTTGATATTATAATAGCAAAGAGGGGGTTTGGTTTGTAATGAGGGAAGGACAAGGTAGGGGGGCATCTGCTACAGACAAAAACAGGCTGATAGAGATTTTAAGGTTTTTTGTTTGGGGAAAAAAAGCCTGCATGCAATACTTTATTAGTTACTTAAATAAGGCAGGAGTCTTTTATTGAAACATTTTACAAAAGTGCATCTTTTGTTTTTACAAGTTCCTGCCCCTTTAGGCCTGGATTATTGATGTTTTTCGTTGAATATTTGATGCTTTTGGATGTCTGCATGTTGTATTTTGCTAAAAACAACATTTTTTTTTGCAGTGTCCACTTGAAGCCAGTTCCTAAATCCCTAGAGGTCAGCCCAATTATCACCCAGCCTGGTACAAAAATACACTTCTGGTTTGAATAACTAATTCCTTTTTGAGTTCACACTGGAACTCATTTGTTTTCAAAATAATACAAGGTGAGTTATTCGAAAAAATATCCCTCAAGGCAAAACTAGCAGAGCTAAACGTTTGCTCTTCAGGCTGGCCAAGTTTTTTTTTTTTTGTTGTGAAATTTACCATGGAGCTCACTGGGAACTGAATCACTTAAAGAGGGGTCATAATACTTTCCCATGTTTAAACATGGATACAATGCAACAACGAATATATGTTCTGAATATGTGCAAATTTACAAAACACTTTGAATTTATATCAATCTTGCTTTATCTATAGACTTTTTTTTTACTGTATTCCTTCATTCTTCTTTCCACAAAGTTGAATCCAGGCCACCATGCACCTCACAACCCTCCCTGTCACTCACATTGACGCATCAGCACCAATATGCAAAGGTTAGCTGTGTGCAACCAAACAACAGCATAAAACCCAGACGTCATCCTCCCTGTTCCCGTACCCGATCCACTTAATTAATCTCCTTGTGCCAGGGCACTGGCTCCATCCGCCAAGGCATCCCTGGATTTGCCTAATTTGCTTAATTAATTAAACAAATGATTTATTTGAGCTCATATTTCAAAGCGGGAGAAAGTTCTCTGTAGAGCCCACTGAGGCATGTACTGTTTTGTTGTGATTGTGAGACGCCTCTTGAAGCATTGAAGGAATAAGCACGCTTTGGAGTGGGTGGGTGTCAATCATTCATTTTCTGCTGCATAATATACAGACAGATCCGGTACGTCAGAGCTGAGCTGTATTGTGTTTGCAGAATTAGATTATGAAAATAACTTTGAGAAGTGTCTGTGCTTGACGAAGGTGAGAGGAGTTATTACAATTACCGACTTTCACTTTTGAACCATAAACTGAGTAAGACTTGACTGTAGGCCTTATAGAGTAGTTGATAGAGGGTGTCTAGACTTCCTTAAAAAGTCTATCTATCTAAAATCAAGACCGTAAATTCACCCATTGAGTCTCATTGAGTGACACACATGCTATGCCTGGGTTGTAATATAGTGAGATTCCCCAACCACTGCCCATATTAAGTGCTTTTGGTCTTAAATGTCATTCAAGGTGGCATTAAAAAGGTCTTAAAAAAAAGTCATATTGATTTCCTGAAACCTGCAGATACTCTGATTTGGGGTCTACAAAAACAGTACACCAGTAATTGTAAGGCTAAACTGAAAGTGTAGAGGAAATAGCTTGTAGACTTTTGGGAATCTAATTGCATTTGCTTGTGTAGAAGTTTTACGAGTTTAGAAAATTAGAGTCTACAAAGAAGCTAAATGCTAACACCAACTTTGCAGCATTTTTACAAAAAAAGCTAGCATGCTGGTGTTTAGCAGGTAATGTTAGTGGTAAAATTTCTTGGTTTTTCACTGTAGCATATTGATTTTTTGAATTTATTTAAGTATTGAGACCAGCCATTCTGAGAAATACTGAATCTGGAGCTGATGGTCCCACAAGAGGAAAAGTCAGTCAAACTAGCAAAGCTGCAATAATTCAACTTTGGGAGGATATAAATGTCAAAACCAAAATTTATGTTAATCCATCCAACAGTTGTGAATATATTTCACTTCCCAACCCTAAACCTCATGGTGAGGCTGGAGGGAAAGTCAGGGGATCACATCCTCTGGGGCTCATGAATGTCTCTGCAATCTCTCATAGTAATCCATCTAATGAGTGGAGAGAGGTTTCTATCTTGACCACAGACCACAACACAAGACCAAGCAGAAACTTTCACTCTTATACTGACTCAAGTTTGGGGTTTATTTTATTTCAGGCAAATGGTAGTTTTACGAGAGACCATGTGTCATGCACAGAGGTAATGGAGAATGGATGTGGACTTGAGATTTCAATGAGTAGCACATCCTTCATGCATGGCCGCTACATTTAATGTTTGATTGCATGAAAACAAAGCAAATTAATTACATGTGAAGAGCAAAGATGATGCGATGACTGAGACTGATATTTAAAAAAAAAAGAAGTTCTGCTTCCAAGGAATACAGAGACTAACAGCTTTTAATTAAACAACAGAGAAATTCATTGCCTCCAAAATGTATTCCTTAAGTATTTCCTTACTTGACTTTCACATAAAACTTTGATCGCTCTGAAAATGGTCCTGATGATATTCTCTAAAACGCCCTGGGTTTAACGCTTTAACAGATTTTTTATTTGCCTCTCTTTTTCCGGGAAATGGATTATGCTTCCCCCCAAAAGCCACACAAGGTTTCTGGAAACAGATAATAGTGTAGCAGTTATGGAAAAATTAACTTTGTTTTTATACCTCGCCTTAGGGAGGCCTCTGCAGCTGTCATTTGGATGCTAGATTATTCTGTTGCTACTTCCTGCATGCTAATTTTTGAGGCTTTTTTTTTTTTTTTCAAACAAGCTTCAGTAGGTCTCCTATTTGGGTGGGAGTGTAAGTTTTTGATGTGAATTTGCCATACAGGGTTTCAGGTTTTCTTTGCATTCAGCTCATTCCATTCTCAGGAACAATTTGCGCAGCATTTGGCATGGCGTCCAGAAATCCCTTTCCTTTTATGTTCTGCAGTAATGAGTGAAAAATCAATACCTGCTTGATATTGGGGAATAAAAGAATGGCCTTTGCGACCCATGGCATCAGCATCAACTGCTTGACATTGCCAAATTGCTGTCAGAAGTGGCAACCCAAGAGGAATGAATGACAGCCACATTAAGAATGGCAGGGTGGGGTTAAATGCTCCCGCATGTTTTATAGGCGTCTGACTTGGACTTGTGTATATCTTCCAAATACGTCTCTAAGGCTCCTCATTCATTGAGCCCAGTTACACAGGCGTAATATGGTAAGCGCTGAATGATGCCATTTAAAGTGGACTTGCAGCTGGCCGAATGGTGTTTAATGAGGACAGAAATTGACAGCGAGGTCAAGTGGCAGTGGATGCTGGTTTACATTAGCCTGCATAATGTGTGCGCGTGCATGTTTGTGCTGCTTTGCTAAGCAGCAAGGGAAAGAGAATCACTAAGTAACCCCACAGACCAGCTCACAGGGCAGAAGAAGTGGGCGTGCAATACCAACAGGGTTTCCCACACTGCAAAACAGCAGGGGTCAGGCAGTAATTTGGGGTGTGGGCGGAAAGCGAGGTGCAGGAAGGGCAAACAGAAACCACGCAGAGAGAGAGACAATGCGGCGACCTATGCTTTTACTCAATTTGTGAAATTAATTACTTTTTTTCTTCCCTCCTGCCCCCAGTGTGAAATCTATACAAGCAACGTATGCTTTTTATCCCCTGCCTTGCAAAATAAATCCGACATGCAGCTGACATATTTGCATTGTGATGACACAGGAGATGCAGATGATTACATGTTGCAATAGACAGCATAGTGCTGTATATGCAAATGTATCAGCTTTGTCGGATTGGCACAATCATGGCTGAGGTTATGACCGTGTGCATGGTGAGGCTGTCAGCCCCCCAACCCTCCCACATGATGAATTGTTATGGCAGCAGTGCATGATTACAAGAACCGCCTGGAGGCTCTTCTATTTGCATGTTGGCTAATTATACAGATTAGAATCTTCACTTTTTAAACCACATGTTGCTATTAACATGCTGGGATGTTTAGATGTATTTGTATTTGTGTGTTGATAAGGAGTTGGGATGTCTTTGTTGAGGTCGTGTCTGTGTCTTTATCTCTCATCGTGGATGAAGGTGTGATATTATACACAGGAAATCAAAGCTGATTTCAGAGCAGTTTATTTCCACCGCATATCAAGATCTGATGCTTTAACCTTATTCATGCTTTTCCATTATTTCTGTTAACAAAGTGTCCTGTAAAATTTATCTTTGTCATCAATATGGTGGAAGTAAACATGGGCGTTGTCACACATGTATGAATAATGCTTCATAAAACTCGTGGCGTGAACACAGTGGCCATTAGGTGTCAGATGATTTACAAAAGCTACAACATGAATAGGAACGGAAAAACATGAATGCAAACAGAACAACTCAAATGCAAATGCCACAACATAAAAAAAAATTACAACGATGCAAAAGCAACATAAACATCTCCACAACAGAAGTTAAAGAGCTCAACTTTTAGCATTTTACTCACAGACTGTTATTCCAACCCACCAGTCCCTGCAATAGACACATAGATGCCAAATTCGGTGGGGGATGTCTCTGTTGGTGTTTTTTTTTTCTCTTTCTAACTTTTTTGCTGGCGTGAAATTTAAAACAAGCATTGTATGCTATTTTCAAAAGTGTTTGAATCACTAGACCCTGTTTTGTAAACAACTTTTTGGAACCAGGGTTGCAAAACCTTACATCATACATCAAATTATTTCTCAGTTTTCGCCTGAACCTATAGATATTTGACATTAATAAGAGTTGTAATGTTTTGAACTTGTTCTGGATTTTGACACGTTGATCTCACATGAAGTGAAGCTCTCTGAAAGTCTGTGATTTTCTACTTTGGGTTACGTAACATCTGCCTTAAAGGCCACACAACAGCAAACACTGAAGTGTTTTTCCAAGAGCCTCAGATGAGATACACTGGCACTTACTGTTGATGAAAAAGTCAACATAATGGCCCCCTGTCACCAACAGAGAAAACAGTCTTGTAAATTAAAACCATATTCTTTATTTTTAAAATAAACAGTACAATAAGAGCGGCTAAACAACCGGTTCTCTGCTTTCATTCATACACTGTCTGTAAATCCTGATTATAGCCTTATATTGTTTGCTGAGTGAGGCTTTGTTGAGAGCTATGGGAGCAATTGGGGGCATTAGAGAGCTGCAGAGGAAAACAAAGGTGTGTTTCTTTGTACAGCTTAAAGAACGGGGTGAAGTGATAGCACCTTTATTTGACCAACAAAGGAAATAATTGGAAAACACAGGGAGTGGGAGATTAATTGGTTATTTAATGTGTTCATACGGAAACAAAGACAACGATAGATATGGTAGCGCTGGCTTCAAACTAAAGTTCACCACAGACACAGCGGACCAATTATGGATAAGCTGATGTGTGACCCCTCTCTCTCTCCTCTATGCTCTGTCATTGAATAAACCAAGCGTGCACAGTAACTGGTGATTTCATTGCAACAAATCAATATGAAGTATTGTTAAGTCTGCATTCGGAGCGGCAGCGGGTGGGGATAGGATCAAATGATACCGTGGCACAGATTAGCCCAAGAGACCTTGAGGATAAGAGAGAGAGAAAGGGAGAAAAGGGAGCGAATGGAGGTAGTGTGGGGGAGGTTCGGGGGATACTGGAGATGGCCTTCAATATGGCCCAGTGGCCTTGTGGGGGAATTCAATACAGCCATTGACAAAAGAAGGCCTCCTTTGTGGAGCCTCCTTTAGGAAGCTGTTCTATTTCCTTATTAATTGTGCTCTCATTAAAATAAAAGGAAGGGGAGAAGGAAATGCAAAGTGCGAGAGTAATGATAGCTCTTCACCACGGCCTATGTGTTTGGATGAAAGCCAAGGTCAAGTATTTTACAGTTCCAGAATGGGAAATACACCACAGTTTATGTGGTTTATATACTAAACGCACTGTGCACACAGATATGCACACACATTCACTCCCTTTATCTCCCTCCTCACACACCCTCCTCCACGCAGAGGCACAAATCTTCCTTATGGGCGTCATCTGCATCCTTTGCAGATATACAGTATCGAGACTCAGGGGTCACTGCGTGAGTCATTCTCACACCACAGCTGTCAGACATGGGAGGAGTCGTCCCTTCAGGCTATGGATCACTGACATCCTGACCAAAACACTCCTCAGTGGCCCCTGGTACAATGCTTACACAATTTATCTGCTTTACTTCAACTTGTATGATTTTTCACCGCTTTAGTCATTTCTATCAGTAACAGTGACATTTCACTTATCAGTGTAATTGCTCATTCTGAGCTCAACATTTTGAGTAGTTCACGAAAACCAAAGCAATTTAAAAAGTCCTGTATGGGAGGCCAACAGGGTCATAATACTATCATTAGAATTTGTTGTATTTTGAAAACAATTAAGTACACATCTATTCAAATTGCAATTTTAAACAAATAAACAACACAACCAGCTGTGCATGAGCTCCTTCATATCTTATACTCAAACTTTAAAACAATAACTTGTCTCTTAGTAAACCCGTACGGCTGTACCAGTGACAGTCGAAGTCGTATCAAACAAGTAGCAATTCACTTTTTCCTCATTCTTGTCAATGGCACCATTGCGTTTGGTTATTGAGTGGTTGTGCAGAAAGTGAGAGTAATTGTTTAGTGCCTATCATCTGTTTGTCCCTTACATGCTATCACCTTTGCACTATGGTTTTCAGTGACAGTAATGAGGCCTCGCTCTAACCTTGTGGCCACTGTTCCATAAAAAGTATTCTTTCCCATTCCTTGCATCCTTATTAGCATACCAAAAAATTTGGAGGAAAAAAGTTTGGTCACAGTTTTTCCCCAGTTTAGTCGATATTACGACAGCATTACTTCTGAAATAATTTATTAATTCCCAGTTGCCATTTATTTTTCACAAATAAGGGAACTGGTTATGAGAAAATGGATGATTTGAAGATGAAATCAAGGGCAAACCATCTTTTTATCAATAAAATGAATTTCACCAAATGTTTCGAAAATACAAAATTAAAAAAACTCCGGAATAAAAAAATATATAGACAAGCATAGATGCTTGCTTGCATAAATACTACCTACTATTAGCATGACATTTTCTCTCAAATTGAAGTTCAGTATCATCTTTATAAGGATCCTGTGAAAGGACATTTCCATAACATATTTAATTTTTCCTCCTCTTCAGGCCACAGCTTTTAAAACTCAAGTTGACATCTGACAGCCAATACAGAATATTTATTTGATATATATTGCTTCTGTTAAGCCAAACCATCATGTCATCTGTTAAGCATGCACCCCCCCTTCATTTCTTGACAGCTGAGATATATATCACCATGGTGAAGACATCACTTTTGGGTGGGAGTTGAGGGTCCAAGGGCAAGAACCATAACTTTCACAGACATCCTGCTGTGCCTGGGACCTTACAAAAGACCAACTGTGTCAAATGAGAAAAATTGCAGGTGCACATTCCCCAGTGGTTTCACTCCCACTCCCCACACACACGTATTAACACACACACATATTAACACACGCGCTCCCTCCGTGATCACTGCCCCTCATTTGTTGGCGGGTTTAAGGAGGGGGGTTAGAGCGAGATCCTCTTTCAATGTGATAATGCTCTCCTTTCTCTGCCACGAGATGGACGGAGGGAAAGGGTTGAAACCAGAGAGGCTGAGTGAGCGAGTATCAAATAATGTGGCATGCCATTTTTTATGGTGCAGATGTTTCGCAGCAGAATTGAGCGCATCCATACAATGGTGGCTATTTTGTGTTGGGGTTACGGGGACGATCATGGGGATTGCCCTCTCACTAGGAGGTCAGGATTTACAGCCCAGAAAGTCATAAATTTGTCATAATGGCATGCAAGCACTTTTTGCATAATATTCCAAGTCATGATAACAAACAAAATGCTTGTTTTTTGCTTTACATGAAGAAAATTGTAAGTGTTGTAATTTGTTGTCAATTACTGACGATAATTCAGCAATGCTGCTTGTGTTGGCAAAAAACAAATGAAATACATTCTTTTCACAATGTATTATTATTATTATTTTTCAAGTTTTGTCATAAAAAATGAAAACATTTAAGCCTATGATAATATACATTAAGAGGAGTCTGTCAAAACACCAATATCAATGCAGACACCCATTCACATTGGGTAGATTTGCACCAGATGACATAAATATACATGTATACACTGATGCACACACACATGTATTTGTACTCATAGTTGCATGCATGTACATATACCATTATAACATGTTTGTACATATATTCTTAGAAATACACAACTATGAATCCATAAATCCATAAACTCATTTAAACATATAAGAACACAGAAATGCATGCCTACATGAACATAATAGATAAATAAATAAATAATGAATAAACAAAAAGAAATAAGCCAACCATTTGACCCTGGCCCATTTTGACTTTTTTTAAAGAAACGTTTTAAGGATTTCCAGAATTATAGTTATAGACTAATGCACACAACCACTGAAGCATCTCAGTCTTGCAGGAACAGCTTTTTCAGATAAATTAGTTGATTTTTGAGGTGTAAGCTTGTCTCAATGTGACATTGTATCACACATCACAGCTCTACACCCGCCTGTGTGAAACCATGTGCTGCTAAAATCTTGCATTCCCTCCCATTTCATGCTTCCTGTGCTTGTTGTCGAATACCAATATGCCACATGTAAAGAAGCCAAATGATTTGATGCATGAGCACCGTGTACATGTTGCCTCATACATATTCAGCGCTCATTATCTCCACACAATAACGGTGTGTCTGATACCTGTCATTTTAAATACAGGAGAAGAAAACGATCAAAGGAGATCATCTTAGCTGTGTCTCAGATGCAGCGTAGCCACCCAGGCTAATTTCAGCAGCGCTGACATGATTGCACACATGTGGAATGAGATTACTCCTTAGTCTGTGGGTGGTTGGAGGAATCACTGTTTTCACATTCACATCTATCTTTGACACTTGATTTTCGTCTCCAACACCTATTTTTTTTTTTTTTACCTGCTTTCTGCCTTCCAACTTTTATCCCACTTTTCCCCCGTTGCTGTCTTCACAAGCTCACTTTAATGACAGCATCACCCACACATTCCCTCTTTCTGTACTTTCTCTTTTGCTTTAACTTTTAATGTGCCAAAGCCAACTTAGCTTGGCTACAGGTTTATGTCTTTAGCAACCGTTATCATGAAAAAGCATTGAAGCAACCAGATTTATTACTTAAGGGGTTAAACTTTGAATTCTGTCATATTCAACTTGATTTCTGTGTAGGGATGGGTATCGAGAACAGGTTCCTGTTAGGAATCGATAAGAAATGATTCAATCCATCAACATCATCGTGTTCTTGCTTAACGGTTCCTCTTATCGATTCTTTACACCGAAGCGTTTGGACCTTACGTCCTCTGCTCTACCTCAGTTAGCTTCACTTAGCAGCTAGAAAACAGTTTCAGAAACCTTTGATTCAGGATTTTCTGCTTAAAGTTTTACTTAAGAAACTGAACACACATACACACGTACATTACTGTCTCACAAGAGATTCATGTTCAATACATTTTACATGTTTTACATCTACTTTTGCACCAAAAACAACATAGTAAACATAGCGCTAGCTCAATGCTAGCAAGATATGGGAAATCCCGTTGACATGCTAGCGGTTAGCATACATCGATATAACTTCGGTTTCAAAACAGAATTTTAACTTTCATCACAGAAACATGTCACGATTACTCTTTAAGAACAACACTGAGATCTCTGAATGTCCAAATACTAACAGGTAAATGTTTTTCCAACCGGAGAATTAACGAAAAGTTGTTTTCAGGTTCTTCACCTCCTGTACAAGAGTGTGCAACATCATGTCCCCACCTGTAGATTCTGCTCATCATTTTTGTCTCTCAGAAAGCTGAAATGTGCTTTTTTTTGCATCTCTGATTTTTCTTCAGTCAATAACATGAAACAAAATGAGACATAGTGTTTTGTTGTGTGTGATTTTTTTACGTATTCATTTATTTATGTCGTGAGATATCGAGATCCAGTGACCAATTTAAGACTTATCGACTTCTACACAATAAAATGTTGCTGACAAAGAAAACCCGTAAAAGTCTACTTGAGGAATCGATGAATATCGTTATCGATAAAATCTAATCAATACCCATCCTTGTTTCTGTGCAATCTGTTTTATAGCATTTGGTGTATGTGGCCCAAAATATTGACCTCCAATTTGTTGTCACCCTGACTTGATAAAATCATTTTTATGTCTCAAGGAATAAATGAAATTTTATCAGAAAACAATACGTACTGGAACAGGATTCCTCAAAATTCAGTGCTAAATGTCGGATCGCTAAGTCTGCTGGTAAATGATGTCATCAGGTTTGTAGATATTGGCCAATGTGAGCTAAGTTAGCAAACTCAGCCTTGAATCTTCCCAACTTCCTGTGCTCGTTAAGTGTTCCCCAAACCATTTGAAAAATAGCGTTCAAAAACCTCACGATTCTGTGAGGACAGTACAGCTACATAGATAGTGAACAAAAACTCCAATAGAGTGGTGTCAGCTTGTGTCTTATTTTGATTCCCATCCTGCTGTTAAGTTGCACCAAGCTGAAGCATGTTGATCTTTAACCTTTATATCATTAAAACTGGCATTCAAAGATTTCTCTATGAAGAGGCCATACATAGATTTATCAGTCATTAGTTGACAAATAAGGTCTACTAAAGTAACCTTTGCAATAATGTGGAAAAAATAAGTGTAGCATATTGATTTGAAATTGATCCTAGAGCAGTAAAAAATGAAGACACCAAATCCAGAGTTCAGTCAATAGGAGAAAATCTACATAGGATTTAACCAGTGTGACATGTAACTGGTGAAGCTGCAGCTCTGGGAGTTAGAAGAACATCAGAGTAAGCAGGAAGCCTCATTTAAAAATTGTCAATCTCGAGCGGTGTCACGTTCTGTCTGTGTGTAGGTGTATGCAAAGGACGGAACTATTCCTCTCGGGAGCAACACCCACCACCTGATGCATTATGTATCAAAGTGGGACCATATACTGTACATACAAGCGCATGCGACAGAAAGAAACAAACTACATAACAGGCAACAGAAGAATGGGGGTTGTAGTCGGGTACAAGCAGCTTTTAATCTGATAACACCCCCACATCAGATTGCACCAACCATTAGGTTCTTATGTTATATAGGGCAAACCCCCAACAGCTTCCCTGTTTTATCTCCCTTTAATCTGCACTCTTACAAATACATTTAAAATATATGTTTTAAAGATTTAATGTGTGTTTGATCCACTAAAAATAGTGTAGTTATCTAATGGATGTGGAATCATCTAAACTAATTCATTATCTCAAAATTATGAGTCTGTTCATGTGTTCTGTGTTTGTGACTCAAAGTGGTGTGTTTCACCCCAGCTTGGTACTATATAAATTCCTCCACTGGCACAAATAATTTTCAACTAATGTCTTCCTTATAACAAATGCATATGCATGAAATCACATTTTAATTCAGTCATTTAAATAATTTCCTGTTCTTCATTATGTAAGTAAACATTACAGCACTGAGCTTTAATTGGTATTAATTCATGCTATTTGCCCTTCGGATATTACACTGCAGTACAGAAATTACACTTGCAAGAGTGAGGGGAAGGAGAATTGGCTGGGGTTTATTTCCAAACCGCTCTGCCGCAGAAACAAATCACTACAACGTGATTCATAAAGTTTGGTCCTTGTGCTGGGATTCTTGTGATAAAACACAAGGCAAACTACTTCAAACAAGGACGCTGCGAATATAAGCTTCTCTTTCCTGTTTCTGTGTTAGAACAGCGAGAAATTGAAAAATTACATCCCACTACCAGAATTCCACAACGAGGCAGAATTTCTCATCCAGGCCTGGTGACAAACAGCAGGATATTTCATCTCAACAAGCAGTGTGCTGTTTTATGTAAATGGTGCTGCTTCCTTCAAGTTGAGATTTCCTTTTTTCATTTACTGCAAATCACTAAATATAAAACACAAGACTGTTAGAATGGTGACTATCTTTCATTGCACTGAGGTCATGTCAGACTCTATTTTCTGCCACTGTCATCATTATGAACACACGCAGGAAAGTTATCGGGTGGTAAGTCCATGCATCTGTTTCTGGTCAGGTATTCTGATAGAGGCCATTGTGTAAATTTGGATGATATTGGGAAAAACTGATATTGTGATATTTTTGTTTCCTGCAATATATGTTGCAATGGTTTACTGCTTCATTCTATTCAGTTGAATTCTTGACCACTCACACCGTACGTCACTCTTTGTATATGGGTACCCATGTTTTTGCAGCCCGCCTATAGTGGAATCTTGAAGAACTGCAGCTTCTACTCTTTTTATATTGGATTCATTTTTGCCCTTTGGTATTGACCCAGTACAGAGTACTTCATTACTGTCTTTCTGCTTTGTGCGCTCTGTCTTCACCTCTATAATATGTAAAGTCATCACTCAAGTACAGTGTTGCTAGGTTCTTATACACACTGTCAAAAATTAAAAATATTCAAAAGGTGACCGAACACCGCTGTGTTTCGCCCGCTATGCTGAAGGAATGTTTCCAAAGCAATAAATAAAAGTGTTTTCACCTGTTAAAAAAATAAAAGCACAAATGCGTTTATTTTTTATATTTTTTTTAAAAATCTGCCTTTCTGTCACACTGCCTGATTTGAAAATTAAGCACAACAAGGTCTTCCTTCAAATTCCCAGTGGTTTCAAATACAAACTGCGTGCAACTTCAGAAACAAGGCTTTGAATCTGTTTTTAATTGACTGTGGTTACAAGCAAAATGTTAATTTAAGCTGTTTTACAAAAACAGATTCATAATGAGGTAATTAGAAGAGTTAGCACTAAAGTAAATGCAGAGTAGCAAACCAGCAGGGAAAATTATAACGATTTTTGTACAAGCATGTTTTTGTGGTACTGTATTTCCTTTGTAACCATATTCATTTAACAGCTCATGAAGTATTTTAGCTCCAATCATAAAATCATCTCACAAAAAATCAAACCACTCTTGGTCTTATAGAAACTTTAGCTTTGAAGACTCAAAAAAGTTTCTCAGACTTCATACACATTTTTTTTTTTGTAGGCTTCCAATATTGAGACATTACACCCTGTGAAATTATGTTTCTTGGCCACTTGTTAATTCTTTAATATCTCTGCTGAATTGATGACCATTGTTTTAAATAACATCTGGTCACCCACTTAAACTAATAGCCTGAGTCACTTTTTTATGAAAATTATATTTTTTATCTTTTTGCTTAAAGTCAGCTTTTTGTGGATGCTCCTCACCTCTGGAGAAATGGTTACCATCCTAACTGAAAAAATGACGCTGTTTTTACCTCAGTGTTCTAATGACCTAAATCAATAGTGTACTATAGTTGGTTCAGTTTATTCTGTTTCCTTAAAAACTTGAAAATATGACCTAATTTATCAGTTTAAGAGGGCAACAATAACATACTTTTGCCCCCCAAAGTATATGTTCAAGGTATGTTTTTTCAAGGTAAAAAATGCACATTTGTTGAAGTTCTGTACAGCACCAAAAATGCTGCCTACATGTTGGGGGTTTGACTAAAGCAGTGCATAACACTTCAGCAAAATTGTACTTTTATATCTGGCTCTATTAATAATTTTGTATCGCCTCCAAAAGAAAAAAAGACAGTTTTGCAAAGCTGTGGAGTACTTGGTCTTGAAGGAACTATTCTTAATCTTCAAAAATACATTTCTAAATTTGATTCTTCTGCGTAAGACTTGTTCAAGGAGGCGTTTGGATAGAGCTTCAAAATGCAGAAGCCTACATCCTCCATGACAATATTTGGGTCTCAAATCTTCACAAAGCAACACCCCCTTGCTAACACCAAAATAGCTCCCACAGGATGTCTTAAAATGAATGCATGCTTTTTCATATTGATTCCCTGGCCCCTGTTTTTCAGCGTTTTCCTTGTGTGAAGACAGAACAGCCTCTGTGTCCTCAGAGGTTCAGATTAGAGCACAGTTTGTCTCAGTTCAACATGTTAAAGTTAGCTGCGCTGTTGCCTCCAGTGTGCCGTTAGGCAGTTCCATCTGATAATGTGAGGTAAAAGAAGAGGAGAAAATACCTCTCCCCCCATCACAGAAGACGAAAAATCAGCCTGTTGTTTCTTTTCTTTGACCTCAATTACTATCAGGGCATGTGTTACTACAGGGGCATGTTGAGTCATGTCTGCTCTGGGAGCTGTGTGTGTGTGTGTTGGGGTGTATCTCTTGTGCCTATGTGTGACAAAGGATTGTGTTCATTTTAGCCCAGGAGGCACCGTATAGTAGGTGGGGGCCAAGGTGCATTAGTCCTGGCTGAGATGTTCTCTTGAGTAATGTCCACTCGTGCGGGTGGGTTAAAGAAAGGGGGGAGGAGGAGCAGGAGGAGGGTGGAGGGAATGAAAGGGGAGGAAATAGCAAAACGGTGTCAGACGTGACGGGGGCTGAACAAAGCTCTGCTCGCAGTCAGGAACTGCACAGCCTCACCTCTGGCTCAGACAAATCTGACAAAACACCACTTTGCTGATACGAAGCAGGGGACAGATGTCTGTTTTGGAGACAGCTGGGAAAGGAGCAGTCTGAAATCACCCCAAAATAATTCATTCAGCACAGTGGAAAAACAGAAAAATAATAATTCTTTTAAGCTGTATGAGATCCATTCTAATCTGATCAGTTTTTAGCTGACCTCATGAGAGGAGATGAGGCATGTGATTCTCCTGAAACAATACACAGTTCAGACATTTCTGACTAGATACATGTAAGATTTTCTGCAAGTTTGCAAGTTGGATTACATTTTTTGTTTCTTTTGTTGCTTTGTTCAATTGGCACCTTTTTCCTGTACATCTTCAGGCTGCTCTGGCTGTAATTTTACAAAGATCCAGTGCCTCCATTTTTTTCCCTCCAATTCAAAAAATCTTTTGGTTTTAATCTATAAGCATGATTTGTCATTGTATTTTGCCATACCTTATGGTAACGTGATACAAGGACAGCTTCGAAGGTAAACACAAACAGATACAATTAGCAACAAGCAAACGTAGTTGGTCAGTTTTTTTATCAGCTTGCTTTCTCTTCAAAGACTGTAACTGGAACAAATGTCCATCCATCCATTTTCTTAACCGCTTATCCTGTTCAGGGTCGCGGGCGGCTGGAGCCTTTCACAACCTTTAACACACATACACACTCTCACACCTAAAATACTTTTGTGAAGGTGTAAAGCTGGATGGTGTCATTGGCATTTTACAAGTCATCAGAAGCAGCAAACTGACTAAATCTGCGCTCGACAACTTGCTAACCCTAGACTGCAGATAACTTTAACATTTTGGAGCAGCCCTTTAAGTAAAGTGTTTTGAGTCTGACTTTATTTCATTTTTATGTGACTGTCATGTCAGACCTAAGGTCTTTGCACACTGAGTCCCTTTTCATCGTCCAAAATTGAGACACATAAAAACAGAAATTTGATACCGTGTTATGTCCATCATGTTTGCACACTGACTGAAACTTTTTTCCATCATTATTTTTTTGGACCCAGTGTTTTGTTTTTCTTTTCTCAATTAGTGAAAGAAACAAAATCATTGTCACTTCTTGATGATTTTATTTCTCTTGTACTGCGATTTTGCATAGTAAATGGAAGAATTGGATTCAGTGTGCAAAGTGTCTTTTCTTTTTTTTTCTTCTTTTTTGGATTAAGGATCTGAAAAAGCTCCTCTGAAAACAACAGACTCAGTAAGTGGAGGCTTTTATTTGTATATGTATTTTTCAGTTATCAGTCCTACGTTTCTTTTCTCATCGTGTTATACACAATGTCAGTGGAATGGGAAGAGTTTCTTGGGTTATGAACATACTGTGTCTTTGGATAACATGAAAAGAAGCCATGCATTCTTTATTTTTTCCCCCTTTTGTCCTTTTCTAATTAAATGCCTGATAAAAATACAGACTTCTCAAACAATACTAAAGGGAATCAGTGATTTCTCCTAAGCTGGAGAGGACTGTGACCTAAGAAACTAACATTGTAATTTGCACACTGAAGTGGTTTTAATACATAAGACCTTGATAAGAGACTTGCTGCCTGTTCCCCTTATTTTTCCTCTTCTTGACACGGCTGTGCACTTAATGAATTGAAGAAGTGATTAATTAAATGAAAGTGCTAGCTGGATGGAAAGAAGACACTTCACCCCCCTGCGTTCTCAGTATGTGAATCAAGCCTTTCTAGAGTGACGGTACGCTACTTGTATTTGTTACTCATGTGTGGGCAAACATGAGGTTGCTGTCTGCTGGAGGTATATCTCACAGGGGGAGGGGAAGTTGCTGTGCTCGGCAGAATCCCCCTCCGTCGACTGTAGCAGCCAATTTATTAACTTTCACAGTTATTAACTTTCGCTGTGTCAATACGTTGTTACGGCGGGAAGGAAAAAAGCAATACACTGCTTCTCCACTGTCTCTTTTTTTTCCAATTTCATGAGGTGGAAGCTGCATCTCATGAAAGCAGATCTAATATTCGACATGTGAGGAGGTTGATGCCGTCTTTGTGCTCCCTCAGAGCTAATTTGTTAACACTGAACAGCTAATTTCCTCTCAGGCAGCATATGGGCAGTTTGAGTGACGGCTTCGGAGGCGCCATGTTTTTGCGTGACACCACCCCGCACGAAAAACTCCATCACTCTTTCCCTCTCTGTTGGAACTTGTAGGGTGTGGTGTGTTGCCAATTAATGTGTTCAAATGCATGTCGGCACAATAAATGGCGTGTTAGAAGGCTATCTGGCTCCTGTCATGATAAGAAATGTTCACTGTGCTCAGCAGGATCATTGGTCAAAGCGTCAAGTTGGGAATCTGAGGAATTTGTCAAAATCGGATTGGATCATGGATTCATGTCCAGGTGATATCATCATTTTTCTTCATTAGAAAGTGGAATGTAGTTGAGTTTTAGAAACTGTAACACTTTTTTATGGGAGATTATGACCATCTTGGCAATGCAGTCACGGATTTCTACAGTGCTCCAAAGCCCCAAATTGGCACCACAAGACGCTGTTTTATTGATGCTCCTCTCTCTCTTGCTCTCCATGCGCAGAGTTCTTTGACAGTTCAGTTCCTGGATAATTTTGCACTCTGTGTAAAAGCCTTTGAGATTTCCCTTGCCTTGGGCCATATGTAAACGTAATTTACTTTGGAGAACAATTTGCCTGAACTGTTTCTCACTTCAAGATAAATAATCCCTCATGCATTATTGAAAATGCTGTAGTTTTTTTCTATTCCCAGAGTCACTATTCACCAGGTCTCCCCCCTCTTATAGTGTGAAATAGTCCTGTGAGTACGTTTATCTTATGGTTTGACCCTTTAAAGAAATCTTTTATTGCAGACCAGCAAATATGTGAAGCAAAACCCCATCGGTCAAATGAAATACACAGTGTCCATAAAGTCTCATGACAGTTTAAAAAATGTATTACAAAAGCAAATGAACAGATAAGTAAATGAAAATTATTACAAAATGAAGAGTCGATAATATTGAAGTTTATTTTGAATAATTCAATAGGAGAACTAATTCTATAGAAGAGCAGTGAAAGGCTTATCTGAAACAATCAATGTTTTCCTCAGATATTTTTGGTCATCCAATCCTTCCTTTATCCAACACTGAACCCGTCTACATGAATTTATTGTGCCAGTCACATATCGGTGGATCTTTTCCATACTTAGTCTGACGCTTTGCTGAGTTTGTGTATCTGATTTTGTTTCAAGAAACCACGACTTACAATGTGCCTTTGCTTGTGGAGAAGCCATTTTTTAAGGGTTCATCTAACAGTACCTCTTTTATCAACAGGATTCTTGGAATACACAAATGCAATATGATTAAAAACTTAGATAAATACTGAGTACGAAGCAGGGCTGGGCAATTAATCGCAATTTTGATAAAATTACAATTTGGCCTGCTGAAATATTCTAATCGAAGACAGTGCAATATTTCTTTAACCTCAGACTACCAGATAGAATTTTTTCACGGTAGATGTTTTCTGCTCTTCACCAGTGTAACTCAACCAAAGAGACAAATCATTGAAAACTACCCTTGTAAGAGAAAAAAATCGAAGTGGTCAAAGGTGTCAAAAACGGCAAGAAGGCAATAACATTGAATATCAAGTGGCAAAAATGGTCTAAAATAATTAAATTTGGCAAGAAAAGTGGCAAAAAATCCCCCCAAAATATTTGCAAAGTAGCAAAAAATGGTCCAAAAGAGGCTAAAAAAGAGTGAAAAATGACCAAAATGTGCTAAAAGCTGTCACCAGTTGCAAAGAAAATTCATGGGTTGTTGTCATGCTGTCAATAATGTCACTATTCATTTCCATATACTGTATTTGTTAGTTGAACAACACATAAGATGGGGAACCTAAATATGATTGCACCATAAACCGCAACTGCAATATAGAGAAAAATAATAGCAATTAGATTAATTTTTTGAATCGCTCAGCCCTAGTACAACGAAAAAAGTTTGTGAAGCTTTTCTTATCAGCTGCCTCTGTAATATATTTCTTAAATTATAGAGACACTTCATGGACACTGTAGGTCCTTGGGGGGGTTGAACTCATCAGGTGATTTACGATAAAGACATTTGATCCCTTAGATCATCTCCATTTATTCAACAAATGCTCTCACTCCCTGCTTGTTCTTGTATTTGTGATATCTGCTGCAGATACTAAGCCTGACATTTTTCACCAGTACATTCATTTCCTCCTTTTTCTGGGAACATAACTGGCACTTTTCCAGCCTCTCCGGCTCCCTAATCGAGAGAGCATCATTATTTATTGGGGAATTATCCGCTGTGTCTGAGCTTATACACTGAAGCCATGGCCTGAAAAAATGATCTGACACCATGTTCATCTTGTCGAGAGCTGTCACAAGCACCAGACATGTGCTTATCCGAGTGGTGCTGGGCCTTTCACTCGGACTTATTGTAATTACGTGTGGCGGTTGACCTTAACTCCTTCTGCTGACATGTTTTCTTGAGGGATGAAACAGAATATGAGCTCCCAGAGGCCCCCTGTTTTGTTACTAATGATGACTTTTAAATGTCATTGTTACTGTGCTCTGTGTGCACTTCACTGCCCGCTGGTTGCAAGAAGGTAATGGCTCTTTTGCTCTGTATGACTGACCCAAGAATGAGCTCCGCTTTTCAACGGCTGAAAGTTTCTCCTTCTCATGACTAAACCGAGAAATCCAAACTCCAAAGCTTTCCCCCCTCGGTGTCGGTTTTTAAAGGCTCTGCGGGGGAGCGACATTTTCCAAATGAACATTTCTCTCCATGACCTTTCTCTTGCCCTTTTTGGTGAGTAATTACGTTTTTTTTTAAATATTCATTTGTGAGTTATGTCATTTGCGAGCATCCTGATGAATAACACTGCTCTGTGGTGTGGCAGTAATGAAAGCATCCGGCGTGACCCCAAACTACTTCTTCTTTTTCATTTTTTTCCTCCGTTTTCAGCTCTGCACTTGTCAGAGGAATTATCCAGGGAGGATCTTCAGCAGGGGAGAAAAAAAATAGAAGATGCACTGCTTGGAAAAACAACATCTCTGAAGTATAATCTGGAGAGGAGAGATGAATTGGAAATAACACGGAGTTTAGATAAGACTTTCAATAAGACTGTTCCACTTTTCAATAGCTCCATCAATGATGTGTTCAGGTGCACGGCGATGCGTGCGAGTGGGGCAGGATGGTGGCTTTTGCAACTGAGGAATATGAGCCCTATCAATCACCGCCTCTGGGCACAAATGTAATTACACCACAGTTGTTGACTAACCGGGTAATCCGAGCCATAGCTGGCATGCATTCACATGCTTACATTAGAGGATTGCTGGTGCCCATGTTGACGTCGTCATGCTCGCCACTCTGATGTTTTTTAATGCGGCTTTTGGGGACGCTGGCTTGAATTGAACTCTTGTTTTTAAAGGATTAAATGCATCAATCTCAGCTTATTTATTTCATAGCAAAGTATGCAAATCAAAGTGATCAAGATTCATGATATACAGAAGCAACGAGATGCCGGTGCGTTCTGAACTTGTGAGCTAAACGTCTCACCAATGCCTGAAGATTAATAATCAAAGCAAGCTCCTTCTTTTTTTGTCCCCCACAGTAAATTAGTCGTCTGTCATTCATCTCAGCGTACCTGCTAAGTCATCCAGAGCTCTGCCATTTCTCAGCGGTTGTCAGTTTCAGAAAAGTTTGGCGTGATCCAGACCGGCACTTTTCAAGGGGTGGAATAAACCTCACCATTAAGAGCGAGATAATTGATGGCTTTCACAAGAACTCATTGTGAGCTGACTCAATGGAAAGTGAGCTGTGCTGGGATGAGGTTTGGACGGTTTATAAGACAAAATGAAGTGGTTCAGTAATGAAGGGCTTCTTTTGTTACTTCTCCTCACCTTTGTTTTCGCTTCTTTTCTGTTAATCGTCAGGGAAAGATAAGAAGTGGAGCCTGGATGACATTTGAAAAATTGAAAATGTCAGAGATTGTGTGCCTTTACAGAAAAGCAGCGTACTGAACACCTCTCCCTGCATGAAATAATTGTTATGCCATACAGCTTTGGCTTTTATATCATTTGTTATTTTGATCACTGTGGTGATAGAGGGCTAAGGTCGAAGGAAAAGCTTTTGATTTACCAGTCGATCTCCACCTGTAATGGCTATGAGCTTCAGGTAGTGACCGGAAGAAAACAGGCTGCCCTTTCGAGTTCCCTCCCAAAATTGGCCGGGCTCAGCCTTTGAGACAGGGTCAGGAGCTCAGGGTAGAGCACTTACTCCTACTCATTGAATTGAGCCAACTGAGTAGGTTTGGACATCTGATCAGGATGCCTTCAGGAGAGGTTTTCCTGGCACTCGAACTGGAAAGAGACTGGGATAGACCCAGGGCTAGCTGGAGGGATTATGTATCCCATCTGGCCTGGGAACGCCCAGGAATCCCCCTGGAGGAGTTGGAAAACGTTGCTGGGAGGGAGATGTCTGGGTCGGCTCGCTTCGCCCACTGCCACCACAAACCATCCAGAGACAAGTGGTAGAGAAGGGACAAGTGGACATAAAGATGAAAATAAAACATCACTGGACATGATTTGATCATGTTGGGATATGATTTGCAAAGAGTTATGGAGATTATTTATCCAGACACTTAAACTTCTTATAAAAAATGTAAAATCTTACAAGTATAGGCCAGGGGTGTCCAAACTTTTTCCCAAAAGGGCCATATTGGAAAATGTGAAAATGACCAAGGGCCAGCGTCTATTATGGACATGTTTACTAACAGTGAAAGTTACAAATGAGTGCTCTATTGGAAAACTATTTCTTTTTAGTGGTTGCTGTAAAAAAACAAACAAATGAAAATAAAATGGTTAAGTCAAACATGCTTGTGCTGTTATTGCAGACCTTTGAGATTAAACCAAACCTGGGAAAAATATGTAACAATATTATGGCAGGATCAGGATATGGACGTTATCATGTTTGTTGATACGGAAATTATAAAAAACATGTTAAACCCTAAATATCTCTGATCCTGCATTTTGAACCTTTTTATGCTTCAACTTCTGTCTTTTTTAACCATTTCATATCAGTTTTTTGGTCTTCTTATGTGTTTCCTTTTTTTTTCCGATTCTAAACAACTCATGAAAAGCATTTTACATCATGCCAAATGCAATTAAATGTCAGCTGTAAAAGTTGTTGAGTTTTTGCAGATTGTACAGAGCTTTAGCTTTCTAAAGTTGCCTATGCACAGTCCAATTCTTTGTGAGGTTTTACCAGATACATTAAGTTTTTATTTTAAGCACTTGACAGAAACTGTAAATGTAAACAGTTAGAACATGATTAATTTAAGAGACAAAACTAACACATGGATGAGAGCTGGGGGCCACATGAAAATAGACGGCGGGCCACAATTGGCCCCCGGGCCTTAGTTTGGACATCCCTGGTATAGGCAAATGCCAGGGGCGCCTGCAGTCATAGGGGGCACCAGCACATGATACACTGATGAGTTTATGATTAGAAGAAAGAGAAGAAGAAATGGATTTAATGATTTTAAATGATAATTTTCTTTTTCCAAAATATAATTTTGTGTTATTGTACTGTTGTGCCACGAAATAATCCAACAAAACATGACTATATCTGACTTAAAATAGGCTCAACTCTGTTTTCATACACTTGGCTTGAGCCAGACTGGATGCGTCACAACATTAACAACACCAATGCTCCTCCTCCTCCTTACCTGCTCATTCTGGACGAGACAGACTTGCAGTTCATCAGACGCAATTGACATTGATCAACAAAGCCAAATGGTTAACAACTGTTATAGTGACCAAAAATAAAGGGACAAAAAAGAAGAAGCGAGAGTAGAAGGAGAAAGGTATTGAAAGGTTGTTTGACTATTACCTGGGGAAAGCTTGTGTCCCATTTTGCACTGTAACTCCATTTATTCCGCCAACTGGACCGTCCGTTCAGCATAAATCCGTCACACAAAGACCAAAGCAACATAATGCACTGACAACAAAGTACACACCACTGACTTTTCTAATCTGAAGGAAGGGGGTTTGTGAGGCGGGGCACCTTAAAGAGACAGCAGCCATAGTGAATCAAAGAGAAGCTGGAATAAGGGTTATATAAATCACCAGAGTGAGAAAAAGAGGGATTTTTATGAGCTGTAAATAAGGATAAGGTACTATGGCGGTACCAGAGGGATAGTATAAAGCCATATAAAAACCATACCCCCTCTTTAAAATGTTGTAATTGTATAATTTGATGAAAACAGAAGTATAAATTATGTATAGAAGAAATAACCAAGACAGAGAAAATGTTCAGGTTGCTTCTTACATGGTTTTTTACCCGAAAACAAGTGAGAGGAATCAGGAAATTAATGCCATTAATCACAACCATGTTTTACCGTGTTTTCAGTGATGTCTGACTCAGTTATTTTAACACTTACCATACCTTAACACTTAACCTTCTTACAGCTTGAGGAATGTTCTTAGTAGCTTTTGTTTTCCTGCATTAACACCTGATAAGGGTCTCAGAGACTCTTCTGCACGTTTATTTAAGAGATGTTCTTTCATTTCTGGTGGTAAATGTGCCTATAAATCACAATATTGATTTCCGTCTCTACTCTCACATGTGGAAACGCCCTGTCCCTTGTTTCTCCCTCTCTTTATATCTGTCCTCTCTGATAAATGTCTGCACCGTGCCCTGTCTTGTGGTGGCTCTTGCGGCTCTGAAGCTCTGTCTGAAGGGATGTTTGTAAAAATCTATAACTGCCACGGTCCCTCCTGCAGTCACTCGGGCCAATGTTTACGTTTCTCGCCCATTTTTTAGCCGCGCTGTAAACACAGAACTCTTCCAGTCTGTTGTGCACATTGCCCCGGTTCATGTGCAAAGTGTGAGGTTCCACAGACGTGACGTGGGCGTTCGTGCGCCTGTGTCAAGGAGAGGGAAAACAGCAACCTCCAAACTGCTGCCACCAGCCCTCCCGGCCGTTTTGGCTCTGCGGTAAACAGGAGATTTTTTTGCCAAGCCGGCTTCTCGGCTCTGGCTTCAAGCACTGTGAGCACCTTTTGACCCTCTCCCTCCTGCCTGTGTGTAGCTACCTAAAGTGTACTGTGTCACCTAAAGAGCCGAAGCATAACACAGCTCTTATGATTTATAAAATCCGCTCTTGTGGGGAGTTGTTAGCATTTATAGCAGACGTTCTCTGCTCTGGTTTCTTTGTCTCCACGTCTCTAATTTCTCCCTTGAATGCCCACGTAATGAATGTTTATTTTCTCACTGCCAAATGCAAACACTGTGTCTGTTTCCTTATGTTTGATCCATGTCAATCTTTTACACTCTCTTTCCACAACCTCTTTGCCTCTCGAGGGGCCCTCTGGTATTGCTCATCCTCCCACTCCAAACAACAAGCGTCCTGTCCGCCTACACTCTGTAGACTGAGGTGGACAACCTCATCTCATATGTCTCGGTGTGAAACCTTTAGATTGCACATCTTCCTATCTGCTCTTGTGTTTTCTTGTAGGAGCGCTGTGCTTTATTCATTTTTAACGAAGACGTTTTTTTTTCCAAATTGTAGTCTTTAAACAGAAGCACATACAGGAATCATAATAACTCGTCTTTTCTTCCTTTGCTCCACAGCCTTCAGTCGAGCACCCATCCCCATGGCGGTGGTGAGGAGGGAGCTGTCATGCGAGAGCTACCCCATCGAGCTGCGCTGCCCAGGCACTGACGTCATCATGATTGAGAGCGCAAACTATGGTCGCACTGACGACAAGATCTGCGACGCGGATCCTGCGCAGATGGAGAACACGCGATGTTACCTACCAGACGCGTACAAGATTATGTCTCAAAGGTAAGAAAACCTTTGTGTTGGTGTTGATGGGTCCTAACAAATTGTCCAAACAAATGAAATATAACTATAAAAAATCAAAATCAGAAAACTCTAACAAGGAAGTGGCTACAACCCAACGCACCAGCACTGGAAGAATGACAAAGGACTGGTCATGAAATCTATATTATGGAGAGACTGACATTTGCTTTAAAACTACAATCAGAGAAATTTAAGACATGGTCGTCAAAATGGCTTAGCTATATAAGCTCAAGGAGACCTGAACTGCTTTCAATATGTTTTGTTACATGGCCTAAAGTACCAGTTATGAAACATTTGGATAATTGAAGTGTGACATCCTTTGTTTAGATGTTCTTATTTTCTACATTGTAAAATGAAAGGGAGAATGATAGATGGGAGAATGTATTTTAATATGGTTACACAAGAGATGTATATGCCATATGTTTACTATACATGTTTTGTATATATACTACTCCCAGACAAAAAAAAAAAAAATCAAAATCAAATTTCAATTTAGATTAAGTTGTATTAATGGTAAAAAAAAAAAAAAAGCTGCTGAGTGGCTGAACTCCAAGTCTCAACCTTACTTATTACTTGTTTCCCCTGAATATTGAATTTTTAATAGAGCAAAACAACTTCAAACAGTAGTTATGATATTCTATCCAGAAACATTAGGGTTATTAAAAACCAAGAATGAGACATTGTAGCTTAATCATATACATTTTGTCTTTAGTTGATGAGTTTTTCCAACCAAACCAGTTCCCCACTCTATTTATTTACTGAAAAATGTCTGTTTGCTTTCTATGAATACACCACAATCACGTAATTAGAGCAGTACGCTGGTAATAATTAGCGCCTCAAGACTAGCAAGCTTTGCGTTTCAAAGCAATTGCTCGTTTGTTTGATGTTGATGTTTAGTGGCCTACTTTTTACATAAGAAAGGTATCAAACAATTGATGGTCACTTTTCTTGAGTAGCTGTGATTGTTATAAAATCTTCAGTTTTGCCAACTTAGCAACTTTGTCGCTTCATTTAGCAACTTTTCAGACTCCTCCAGTGACATTTTTTCAAAAAAGCCACCAGTGACAAATCTAGCGACTTTTCTGACGCTTGGAGACATAACTCTGAGATGTGTTGATCTCTTCTCGACGTTGGCCCCTTTCCTATCCGAAACACTGACAGTCAAGTCCTCCTCACTCACACCATCCTCTAGCTGCAGCCAGAGAAAGCGACTACATCCAAATGAATCATGCATGTGCTTGTCTCTTTTTGGTCACTTTTGCCAGTCCCAAGCCTGGATAAAGGAGGCGGTTCATATTTTGACATTCAAAAATAATAATCAGCAGGATTTTTGTTGTTCTAAACGTATTCATAGTGCTACAGTGTCATTGACAATTACATGCAAATTGTTTACAATGCAAATTAAGCAATGGGGTCATTTGGCATCTTTTAGCGACTTCTTGGAGAGTGACTTTCCATACTGATAAGTTGACATCACTGAATTATAATATTTTTTTTCCTGAATACTACAGGGAATACTGATCACTGATACCATTGGTCGATCAATACTGGAAAAAGACAAGACTTTTTGGTATTTTGACACAACTATATAATACTATTCTCTGGAAATTTAACTTCCATGTGGGAGAGAATAGTAAGTCAATGATGTATTTTTCAATTATTAAAAAAAAAATAAAAATGCTCTCATTTTGCCAAGTGAGTCATTTGATTTTCCTTTACTAGTGTTGCTGTTAACCAAGTCATGAACCCCATCATGCTACATGAAGACTGAATGCTAATCTGTAGACTGTTAGCTATAAACAAACTCCAAAACCGCTTTTGTTTTGAAAGGATATGAATCCATTGCCAGTTCTTTATCTAAATTAAAACTTTCCAAATCAATTTCCAGCTTGTTTTAAGTCTTGTTCTTGGAGTGATGACCCTGTTGTGAAGACTTATGTGTCAGTGCAGACTGAGTAAAGCCTTTCTTTGCTTTGGCTTTCCTAGACTGGGAACATTAAGGTGATATATTTACACGTTTCAGGTTTTAAGCAAGGAGTCTGGATTGTGGAAAGAGTCAAGCTCAAAGTGGGTGTGTGTATGGTCCATCTTGGTTCTTTAGTTGACTTATTTCAGCACTTAAGAGGAATGAACTTGATCTAAATTGCCTCTATGCGTTACCGTTTGTCTGCCTCTTTTTTAAATCCAAAAGCTTTAGTTCCATGCAGGACGGGCCGCTTTGAGACTACTAATGGACCTCTGGGCTTTATCAAACAATTGCTCTTGGCTTTTTAGTCTGGTTCCACAGAGTTCAGATAATCAGCTGCGTGAAAAGAAGCTGATGGTAAAAAAGAGGTGGTTTGAAACATGTTGCAGGATAATTGATGCACCCTGTAGCTTCCCTTGTTCTCCAGCCGCCCACTCAGACTAAAAAATCCCTGCAGGAATGAATCAACGGGTCCTGCTACTGTCAAGAACACAAAACTAACAAAGTGGGGGAGAAACGTAAGTCTCCTAAGCGCTATGTTGCTACCGGGGGTGTTGTAAGGATGCTAAGAGCTAACTTCAACCCGATCCAGGGGCATTGCGTTTTGTCTTGGGAAAGGAAGTAGAGGAGCTGATGAAAGGTGTGGGCGGTGCTGATTGAGAGCGTGCGGTGAGGCTGGGTGCCAAGGTTGGGATGGGTTAGAGAGGATTCAAGCATGTTTGTGGCTGTAGCGACACCAGCTACACATTAGCATGCAGTGGTTAGCACAACAAACGAAATGCCACCCCCGACTCTTTCATTGTGGAGCTGTCAGAGCCGTTGCCTAGCACCTGGGGCTAAGCTCATTAGGGTTAAAAAGAAAACAGAAACAAGCAATTTGAGCAGGAAAGCCTTTAAAGACATCATCTAGGGCCAACGTGAAAGCCATGACACTGTTTGCTTTTGATGCATTTAGTGTGATTTAGGAGGATGATAATTGTCACAGTTAATATACAGTTTTAAAATCACAATTAACCTGCTTTGATCCCATTTGTAGCCTTTAAGCGAAAACTGAAACACTTCTGATATATTTCCTCAATCAAACAAGAATAATCATGTTTCTCTTCAGTATCTTTCCTACTCTCTTACCTCATTATTAACAAATATAAAAACCCCATCTTTTATTAATATCTTGCCTCTATTTTCCTCTCTTGTCTCATTCTTTCCCTCAACTTTCTCCCCAGTCTATTGATTATTCACTATGTTTCCACAGGAAAACAAACCAAACATTGTAATAGTGTGATTAAAGCATTTACTTGCTCTGCAGCAACCTGATTTCTTCGATAATTGTGGTTTCCATGAGCGGTTTGATTACAGGGCTGGAACAATATGTCGCAGTCAACAGAAAACCAAATGGGAGGCAGAAAATGGTTGGATTGGTTGGAGTTTGTAATTCTTCGAGTCTTGGATTTGCATAAATGCTTCTGCTTGCTACACCACTGCTTTGTGGAAAACCTTTTGTCCAAATCTGGCCTGTTTTTTTTTAAATTGTTACCAACACCTGTGTTGCAGTTTCAAGGAAATAGTGAGGCAGTTTTGACTCAGTGGTAGAGTGGGTCACCCAACAATCAGGAACAGTCAGTCATTCAATACCCATACCCAGCTCTACTTATGCAAAACACTAAAACCCGTTGCCCCTGAAATGGTGGTCTGAGGTGTTTGAATAATGATGGTTGCGTTGTCGTAGACCACATGAAACATAGAAGTAGTTTAGTTGATGTGACTCACCGCATTATAATATGCTGTTGAAAAGCAGCTACCACCAGTGATAGGCAAGCTACTGGTTATTTGCAGCAAGTTAAGCTAAGCGGTCAGTTACACAATGTACAATTTAGCTTCGCTTTACCAAAGCTGCCCTCCAGAGAACTGTAGCAAGCAACGCAACACTACACAAAACGACTTTATTTTACATTTTCACCTCTGTTTTAATACTGCAGCAATTTTATTTCACATTTTTCAGATTCTCAGCTTTGTTTCACTTCCTTCAGCTTCAGCATTTAAATGCATTTGCTGCAATGAAATGCAACTTCTCTTTTTATTTTATTGAGACTGCATAATTAACTGCAGATTTAGCTTTTAAGGATGCTTTTTGGCTATGATCAATAAAACAGTCACACTACTCATAAACTTTTGATTCAGAAAGCAGTGATGCCACCACTTAGCTACTAAAATTGTGCACAGCGAATGTTGTTGCAATTCATAACATCAAAATTGCCCAACAATAAGGGCTACCATTTGGAACTGGACCCACCAAAGAGTTGGCGATGAGGTGGGCCCTTAGTCTTCTGGCAAATAGGAAGAATACTCCCACATGGGAAATCAGCTATGCTTCTTTATAGCTATTGCTTCAGTAAAAGAGTTTAGTTTGCTTTTGGATGTAGCCCCACGTGGATACCAGGGGAACTACAGCTTTTTTCTGGGATTTTTTGGTCAATTTTACTTTTAGACTACATCAGTTGTCTCCAGCTTGTATGACACTAAATTAGTGTATGATGTGTATTAATGTTTTATTTTTAATTTGAGTGGTCAGAAGGCCTAAAAATGTGCAGTAAAAGTGCCGCCTAGAAATGATATGTTGGACAGTATCTCCTATTTTAAACCATCATTTCATACAGATGGCTGTCAAGAGATTAATGATTAATTACCGACTTTCAGTAGTTAATTGGGGTATTCAATCAGGTATCATACAATTTATTTTATGATAAGTAAATGTAACACACAGTGCCTGAAAATGTGGTTCTAAGGTCAGAGCTGTGTTTAGAAGTTTGAAACTCAAAGCTGAGATAAATAACCTTTCATTTTAAGGATATGACAGCTGTGAGCTATCTGCATACTAATTCCAAGCAGGTGCAGACTGCTTTTGTCTTTAAACTGCAAATTTAACTAAATGAAGTGTAAAAAAAAACAAAAAAACAGAACAATGTAAGTTCTTGAAGTCGCTTGATGATGTTTACAATTCACAATGGAATTTGAGGCTTCACTCACAGCTGCGGAGAAATGAGAAAACTGATGGTGATTTGAAGAAATATTAAATGCTCAGAAACATTCAGTGGGCAGTAGTTACTAAAGTAAGATTAATCTCTCTATTTTTTGTAGTCTTTTATAAAATGCTTGATTTCTTGTATTATTTGTTTTAAAGCAAAATATCTGTTATCTCGGCTATATCACGCATTTTAAACTCGAATACTCTCACCTCCTAATCTACTTGGGAAGCCTGAACAGTATTTTCCTCCTGGTGGACTTGTGCCCTGTTTCCCCCCTTTAGCCTGTGCACCACCTGCCTCTCCTGCTGGCACCAGTTAAGTCCTGCTGATTGGCAAGTGCGCTGGTTAGCATTCACATCCCGTCTGAAGAAGAGCCACGATGCTGCTGCAGCCGCCGCTGCCGGCTTAGTCGGTGTGTGCCAGGCTCGCATCCATCACCACCAAATACCCAGCAATGTCACCAGCTCTCACTAGCTGTCAATATACATCCAGGCAGCTTTGCTCCCCCCCTTCACCGCCACCTTTAAGAGTACTCCATTGATATTCCACCATCAAACCTGGCGCTACCTTCCCCCAGTTAAGCTCACTTATAAAGGTGTATACTTGGCTCCTTCTTGGTTCCATTAAAGTCTTTTAAGCGGGCACTAATAGCACCCTGCACCTGAGTGATAGCGCGCCACTGAGCTTGTGAGTGCTGTAATGCATCTCAAAATGAAGGTTGTCGCATGCCATGCTGTGACAGGATGAAATGAATGGCTCTCTTTCATTAACCATTCCTCTCTTCTGTGCACGAGGAGCCGCAGCCTCTGGATAAACATGTCACCTATAGGTGGTGCAAGCTAGGTGGAGGCAAATGATGCTAATTGAAACATGATAGCAAAGATTAATTTAGCACAATTTGAAGCCATTTGCATACTGCAGCATGGGATTTTTGGAGCAATCATTGCTGCTCCCTTGTGGGTTATTTTTGGAGCGTATTGTTTGGGAGCTCTGTTGTGTACATGTTGTTCCATTTCCCACTGTGTGAAACCACAAGAGGAGCCGAGCACTTGTGCTATCAAACAACACTGACCCTTTTCTCATCACAGCCCTGGTGTCTCTCTCTTCCCCTCTTCCCCTCTTTTTTTCTGCACTGTGCCCCTTTTTCCTTTTCCCCAAGGCAGTGTGGCCTTCACGGCCAGTAATTACAGGCTATATCAAAGCCATATATCACCTTATATCTCAGTAGACCTCAGCAGACACCTTAAGGGACAGCTGATAGCATTGTGGTAGACTTGTGCGTGACCTCTGAAGGAGAAAAGCAGGTCAGAAAGAAGCAAACTCACACATACACGATCCAGCCTAAAATCTTGTCTTCTGATGTTCTCTTCACTTCACTTTTTTTGTTGTTTTTGTTTCATCTCTCAGGGATTCTTTCCACTGCTTTGTCACCCCACCTTTCATTTCAAGAAACAAAGATGACGAAAAACACTTCTTTTTTTTCTTTTTACCTTTGCAAGCATTTTGTGCTAATGCACTAATGATGAAGGTTAATAGATATCACAGCTTGATGAGTCTCCTGAGGAAGATGAAACTAAATTAGCGCATCCTGTGATTTCAACCTGCTGCCCTCCTGACAGCTGACATTTGACAACCTTCATGTTAATGATGTTTAAACGAGAAAAGGAAAACGCCAACCCCATTATTTACTCACCACGCTTAGGCTGAAATGCTGGAGACAAATGACTCCCCCTCCCCGTCAGGACGAAAACATGTGCTGACAGAGGGACAAGAATGATTGAGGGATAAGGAGAGGGAAAGCAGATGGGAGGATCCTTCCTCCTTTGCAGATGATCTCTCCCATACGTTCCCGTTCTCATTATCCTTGGCTTTTTGACCTTATTTCAGAGTTGAAGGATTTGATGAGATATTTGTTTTAGCAGGAGAGTAGGATTAAGCGAAGAATCCCCTCCGGTTCTTTTGCCCATCTTCGTTTAAATCCTCTCATCTCGAGCAGGATGTTACGGGTTTTCTGGGAAGAGGAGATGAATTGAGATTCATGCATATCCCCATGGCAAAAAAAAAACTGAGAAATGGAAGTCAGAGGGAAGTTTAGCTCAACACAGATACTATTTTATCACCCTTATCAACTTAGAATCATTGCTTATAATAACAGTGGAAGAAGCATTGTTATTAGATCAGGAAAATGAATTGGTAAATCAGCCTGTTAGATATAAATCTGTTCACCAAACAGAAAAATATTACTTGTGATTCACAACAGCTTAATACACAGAGACGTTCCAACCCATCCTCACATGCCCTCTGCTCCAACAATGGATATGAGAATATTACAGCATGACCATCTGTTTCATATCTTCCCTTATATCCCTTAGCTTGCTTTGAATTTAAATTTTTGTTTTGCCTTAATGCATCCAGAATACCTTATTTCACCCCACATAACTTTAATAAAAGAGCAAACCTCTTTCATTATCACACAGAGATAGGACATCAGAGACGGTCTTTGTCTGGAGCCGACTCTCCTTCTTTCCTGGAGATTTCTGTAGAAGACTATACAATGAGCTCATCGCTACAATAAAAACACCCATCATTTTGGACGCCAGTGATGACATCACCGCTGTCAAATAATCAAAAACACTTTGTGCTGGTCATGTCCTGAGCAAATGGCAACCTATGGACTGAAATTATGGGACAATGTGGAACTGCTAAAAAAGCTGCTCTGTCTCAAGTGACCACTAGAGGCTGGCTCCAGAAGTACTATAAGTCATATACACATCAAGCCAAAAAAAAGCTGTTTTCAGAGCCGAGATTGGCATATTTACAGCCTGGTACAAAAACTGTCTCCCATCTGGATCTCTAATTTAGCTAGCGGCAAACACTGTGAGGGGGGGGGTACCTTTTTTTCTAACTCAGCCGTATGAGACATATTACAATGGAGAACTTGCCCAATCATAGCCACAGCTCAGGTCACATGACTGATGGGCGCACAATGTTCCATATATCCCATATACCCATATACATTGGCCAGTATATGGGATTTTATTCCCTCTCACACTTTGGGCATTGCTACCAAAGGCAAAATCCCTTTGAAGTGCACTATAAAGAGAGTGAGTGGTGGATGATTTGAGACAAAGCCACAGAAGCTATATGATAGTATCACATGATAGCAAAAGTTAATGTTGTGTGCACTCCAATGATGATATAGCCAAGTTAACAATGTTTTAGAATATTAAGGTATATCAGTCCAGTTTTCTTATCACAAAACTAACAAAAAAAATAAATTTATCAGGTTATTTTTCTACAAATGGCCTATTTTGTGAGCTACATGTGTAAGGTTGGCCAGAAATAGTCATGTAGAAGGCAGGTGGGATCTGTTAAATAATCAAGTTGCATTGTAAGAAATGAGAATTTTGTAAGTCTCTAATGTTAACTCTGCAGGATAACCTTCAACTCCAGTGTGAGACACAGTGAGTTGTTAAGTAGCCATAGTTTAAACACAAGAAACTGCTGAAGTTAAATAAGGAGACTGATTTAATCTCCTGGGGTGGCAGTAAACGGCGCTGGATGGTCTAAATAATAGAGGATGCTTACCCAGGAGACCAGGGTTTGATTTCTGTGTTATAGGCTATTGACTCTAAGCTGGGTTGTTTGCTTTAACCATATCTGGTTGGTTTTTAACCTCAGACACTGTAGGAAACACCACAGACTCAGGCAATTCTTAGTTGTTATGCATGCATATTCATACCCCAGCCTTGGATCCATAATAAACTCTTTAATAAAAGCAAGTAGAAAGCTGCCATTGACATTAAGACAGAGCTTATCAGGCTCAGCAGACGTGCGAGTAATGCCATCATTGTGCATTCATAACCTCAAAAGACCCGTGTGAAGTGGGCTCCTTGTCTCAAGTCGATGTATGCATAAACATTTAGCTCCCCAAACAATGAGCTGTCAGATGATTAAATGCATGACTTTAATGTTTGAAGTGCAAATATCACACAGGTTCAGCTTTAAATTAAAGCAGGGGGGGGTTTGTTGTACCTAATTATTTGGGATGATCCACTTGCTCTGCAGCTTTTTAGGACACAAATAATGAAAAGTGTGTATTTACATGTGCACACGCTGTAGAAAGCATCACATACATTTTGCATTGTTTTGAATGCACTTGGCTGCAGCCTTTTTCTGTTTATGCAGGCATCATTGCATCATCTTGCCTACTCTTGGTTACAGGCTGTTTTTCCATGATACAATTAGATGTTGAGCACCTGACAATTACCGAACAAAACATGACCGATGAATGCAGCGGGGGGGGGGGGGGGGGGGGGGGCTGCCTGTTGTAACATTTTGAACAAACAGAGAATGGTGGGTGGTTTTATGCAGCCAGCATTAATATGCAAAAGTGTATTAATAAAATCTCTGACAGGAAAGGAAGATAAAGACTCCCTTTTTGGCTATAAAGTAAACATCCAAAGTAATAAACACATTTCAAAGTTCTGCGGATTATTTGATAAGAATTTAAACCGTGTTTCCATCTGTGCACATTTTGCCTTCAGCCCTTACATAACCCTCTTTCCATAAGGGCTTTTTTAAACCAAAGAGGTTTATTTCTCCCAGATTCTACCCTTCTTTTTTCCTGCATTTGGCGACATCACCTGACATTCATTATCCTGTCTCGTTTTTCAGCCCCTTCCTGACTCCAATCCTCGCTGATAAGAACCTGCAGCATTCAATTCCACCCAATTAGTTGGTGTAAATTTCAAGCTGGCAGCCCATATTGTCAGACCTGGTCTCCAGACGTGGCTGCACAAGACTCTGCAGTGATTAGTTGGGAAAAGAAGGGTTGGGAAATGGGAAATGTTTCAGGATTCGTCCCAGTACGAAAAGAAATGGTTGCTCTCAGGAGGTGAAATAATTGATCCCAACCAAGCCAGCGGTTTGACTCGACTGTGGGGGCGTCCTCTTTTGGATTCTAAGCTGAAAGCCCCATAGACTTTGTTATGTGCCTATAAGTTGAGTGCTTCGCCATCAAATCGAAAAGTTTGGGGGATTTTTGTGGAATGAAAAGAGACTCTCACCACCCTTAATATCATCCTCAGGAAGCCTCGGTCTGGTCATAGGATCTCTTGGTGTCAGATTAATAGCCGTCACAGTGGTGGCTCACTAAACATGGGGTTTAGCCTCAGTCCATTTGTCAGCAAGGGGAGTGAGTTTCACTCGGATGAGTGCAAACAGTAAAGAAAGGGCTAATTCAGACAGGAGCAGGTGGTTAGTCAGAGTCCAGGGAGCCGCCTGTGCCTTTTTTTCCCTCCCCTCTATCTGTCTGATATTTGCCCTTTTTTGTGCACCATAGTCTTTCATCCTCCTTCTCCTACTTTTCTCCTTCTTCTCTTCTTCTTTTTTTTAATTGGCAGGTGGGAGTAGACAACATGCACATTTGATGTCTACTGCTCTATCTCCTTCCTCTTGCCCCCGAGCACTGAATCCATTTTTTCCTTCTTTACAGAGAGGGCATGCAACTTTCACTGCCCTTTTTAATAACTTTCCCAGCTATTCATCATCTCTCCCCTGAGATAACAAAACAACATCCTTTCATGCTTAGCCATGGCTGATTTTTGGAATCAGTTCCAAAAGAGTTCTCGTTGCTCTTTCATCCCCTTACTCTACCAATTTCCTTAAGAAAAAAAAAACCTTCAGATAAACATCCGCTGTTGTCAAGAAACGGTGTTTTACTGGAGGAAGTTATTGCAGGAGTCAGGTTGATGAATTGAGAGCTGACCAAGGGTTAGCTGTAAGTTTGATTTATGCTTGTTGTACATTACTGACTTATTAGCCATTAAATGATTGGTGTTTATGGCATCCTGGGCAGTTGGGAGTAAAAGAGTTATAAATTCAAGTTCTGTGTTAAGGTGGAAAAGTATTGAAATCAAATCAAAGGTTTTTTGATTGGTGAGATGGAATTCCACCACAAACTTCTGACTTGTGTTGATTTTTAGTGCTTTCTTAGACCTATACTTACCACACCTAAATTCTATTTTACCTGATAATTTAAATGATTTAGACCAATAAGCAACCCCAGTGTTGGAAAATGAAGCTAATATTTAAAAAAAAAAAAAAATTCTTAAGCGTTTCTCCTGTCCACTTGAGGCTTACCGAAAGCCAAGAGATCCATAAGTTGTTTGATTTAAAAATGTACATTTCTACAGTATATCCCAAAATTTTCACAGCCAAATATCAAAATCTTTAAGGTCCCCACAGCTAATTCTGTGAATATGAATATTTTTGTTTATCTCATATCTGTAATTTAGAGCAAGACTGATTTGGTGTAAAGAATTACAACATTATAGCAATATCGCTGTGAGCCAGGAGAAAAAAACTTTAACTCCAATTGTCTTTTTTGACCAGAATTAGGTTGGGTGACGAATTTCAATGCAGGGACCAAAAATGTGATAGACCGAAATTTCTACAAATAAGTTTTGAGCTCCTGCAAGAAGTTTGAAGTTGGCTATGAAACAGAATTTCATGAGCCAGACCTTTAGCTTTTAGTCTGACTATTTCCACCTTATGGGTTTTAATGGCTGAACCACTGCTGAGGGATTGGTGACAGACTCTCAATAAGGGATGCTTTTCAATTTCAAGACAAAGGCGAGGGAGATTTTTCTCATTTTGAGAGCAGAACACAACCCAAAGGTAGCCAGATGCCTCGACATGTAATTCGTGACTCGCATGAATGGAAGAACGAGATTCCCACTGTCCTTACTCACAATCCAGTGAAACCACAGCTAATCAGCAGGGGAAGAAGACCCCGTTGATTTTTGACTCTATGCAGGACACACTTAGTAGTTAACATCCAGCCTTGTCTACAGGAGGCATCAAAATTAGTCCGTGCAATGATGTGAGTCTGAAACTCTTCCATTTTTAGCTCTGCAAACATCAGATTTGGGAGGTAATGTCTGTTGATGAAACATTATTTGACAAAGCTTTGGAAATGAAAGTCGCTCATAAGATAATTGGAATTTTTCTTTTTTTGCAACAATATCTCAGGAAAAGGTAATAGAATTGAAATTAGGAATTGAATCTTATCTTGAATAAAAATCACCAAGTAGTAGGTAAAAACACTTGATAATATCGCAATGGGGCTCTGGTTGAATTTATGCTCAACAACCATCAAGTCAAGGGTGACTTTCTTGGGGACAGAACTCTGTATTTAACCCTTTTTGTAATACACAAGTAAAGGAGTGTAGAGTGACCGTGATTATGCAAAATGAGAATCCAACAGCTCTGTAGTTGGTGTTGTTGGCTGGTGCGTCCTGGGTTGGAGGACAGGATTTTGCTCCAATTTTCCCTATATGAGACAATCAGACCCAGTATCTTTTAATGCTGCCATTACATTTGTCATTGGCAACTACCATCGGCTCTAACTCTCAAAATGTCTAAATTTTTTGATTTGCCACAGTTTAAAAAGACAAAAATGAAATTTACCAGACCACTTTAACACTGGCTGATTTGATATCACAAGAGTGATCAGGTTGTCCGTAGCTTCACTACTCTTGTTGGGAACTTACCATTAATGTAACAGGGTCCTGACCAATCAGAATCCAGCATTAAACACTGTTTCACAATAAGTTATTACTCATGTTATACACAGATTTAAAGTTTACCTCCCAAATTGTGTTAAAAATCTTCATGTTCTTTGTCACTGCCATTTTTCTTTCTTAAGGAGAAAAACCAGAGTTGTCTTCTGTGGAAACAGCTGTGTGAGTCATCACCGTTCCTTTCATCCGGTAAAACTAGCGTTGCATTTACAATAGCTGGGATGCATTTTAAACAGCAGTATAATGTGATGCGGCAGGATTATGATTGTAATAGTTTGATTAAATTTGATAGGGGAAAGAGGAGGCAATTTATCTTTTGAGAGAAAAAAAATCAACAACTCTGTCTGGATGGCCGTGTAAACAGGATTATTGTGGAATTGTCTGTTTATGCAATCATATAAACAGCTTAAACAAACTGCTTCAGCCTTGGTTTTGGCAGCAGCGGCGCTATCACTGCATATAAAAGTAAGCCTATCTAATTGGATCCAACCTTATTAATCACTTAAATGAAACAAAGGCAAACATTAAAATATTGTAATACATAATTCATTTAATTTACTACAGTCAGACTGCAACTGTGGATCATTGTGTTACCAAATGAAACTTTCAGTGTCTCTTCAAAGACGAAGGCAAGACAAAGTACCTGCCATCGGTGCTATGGAATTACACCTGCCTCTGTGAGCCAACTAGACTACAAAGTAACCACCTAATGCACTTTCATGTGTCACTGGGGAAAATTAATGACACTTAAGGGGGTGAACAGCTGAGCAGACCATCCTAAATCACTATATATACATCTTTGTCATTGTTGTATTCACTTACCAACACGTTTTTTTTTTTTTTTTTTTCATTTAGATACAAGTTATTTTTGATGGAAATAATTTGACTGTGATTGAGTTTTAAACCTTTTCACATACCTGAAACTGAATGGCTGGTTTTAAATAACCTTTTTAGTCAATAGCTTTCACTTCGCTTAAATATAAACAAGCAGATACTGATTATACTCTAAAGATTGACCAATGTGTTTTTTTCCACTGCTGATACCGATATTTGGAGCCGATATTAATTTGCAATAGAAGTGACCATGCTGGTGTCAAAATCTTGAGTTAAACAAACTCCAACACTTAACTTTGTTTAAATGCCTTTAGGCATGTGTTTATCAGAGGGACTGTGAGGACTTTTAAAACGTCTGATATCTAGATATATGCCTGATCATAGTACCCAGCTTAAAATGAGATCATTTGCATGAAAACGGGCTGTTTCCAAATTCTTTTCTCCAATCCAAATTCTTTTCTCCAATTGGATTAAAAGTAAGGCCAACACCAATATATGTGTCAAAATGCAAACATTGTCAGTGATAATTGGTCTATCTGTATACTACGTAGATATATGTGCTGGTAGTGCTATTAGGTTAGCTTTAGCTGGCTCCACTGTAAGCAAATAACCTGGGTGGACAGGCTAAGCTGTAAGTTGCATATCTCATTACATTCACCAGCTACAATATTTCAACATTTTCTGAAATTAAAGTTAAAATTAACTCAGAAACTAAGGAAACACATGTTTGGGAGATTATTTATTTATTGTCACTATGCTTATTGACAGTAATTATTAGCAGAGCTTAGTATGTGGGTTGCACCTTTTACAATCTGCCAAACCTCTCTGCCAATGCCAAACAGCTTGTTGTGCTATTATTGACTCTTGTTGGGTGGATTGTATGACTAAAGCCTAGAGGCGAGTTAATTTTGCAAACCATACAATTGTTGAGTGTGTCACACATTGTCATTGTAGATGTTGTAATGTTGTTTAATTCCATGTCAAAAGTTCCAAAGGTGAAAGTATAAACCAGGACTCAAATATCGTCTTTTCACTGCAACTCCATTTTTCATGATAAAATCTCCACGTCCCAATGGCACCATAAACTGGTAAACTGGCTCACAGAGGCTTGGCCAACCTTCTAAATTATGAAATTTTAAATGTCATTACACCAACTCCCCCACTGAAACTGCTTCAGAGGACTTGTGTTTAGTGCCAAATCCTGTTTTTCAGATATAATGACCATCAGCGGTTAACGCGTCCAAAATACCGTTAGTGAAGTAGGCTGCTCTTCCCCCTTTGCTTACTCTTCATCTTTTTTTCTCTGGATGTTGATGCATTGAGTCATTTCCAAGCACTGCTCAACTTTTTGTCACACTTACAACAGTCACTATCTTTTGTCCCATGATAAAAAGGCACAGCTCTCTTGTCTTTTCCTTCAGCTTTCCAGTGTTTGCCATGGTAGATCAAAATGTGTGATAGTAGCATTGGTTGTTGTCTCTTTGTAACCACTGATGTTTGTCATCATACTTGGTTGGTGCTGAACATGGCTTAGAGCTGAGTCATCCTTGATGGTCCTGTAGTCCCACTCAAATGATGGCAGGGAAAGCCACCAGGCGTTGCTCAGTAAAGCATTACAAGACACTTTCTACCTCCCTTAATCCTTGTATCTCCCACTCTCCCCGTCTCTTTCCCTGTCCTCTCAATTACTGTTAGACTCCGAATCCCTTTAGCCCTCCTTAGCACTCCACTTGCGATGTCTCACTTTCTTTTATTTCACTTGAACGTGTCTCTTTTTCTTTGTGTCTTTGTCACATCACCCTCTTTCTAATGGGCTTATGCTGGGCATGAGTGAGTCGCCGCAATTCAAAGTCTCGGGGTGCTGTTCTTGGGAGGGTTGGGGAAATGGGATCTACATTCACGCCGCATGGCCTCTAACCTTGGTGCGAGGAAATCAAGGAAGCGAGACAGGGAGCAGTTTCACCTTGTTTCCTTCTTGATTCTCTGATGGCTGCTCACAGTTAGCACCTGGGAAAGGACTTTCTTTATCAGCCTGATCTTGATACTCAAAAACTCACCTCATCTTGTCCTTCGTTCCACTTTGGCAAGAAGTATCTTCAGTCGTATTTTCAGACGTCTTAGCAAAGGTGATAGCAGTGTTTGTGTTTACAGCAAGAGTAAAAGAGAGGACTTTGAAATCCCTTCTCTTTTTATCTTATTAAATCTTAAACCAGTTTTGGCCGAGTCTTAGTAGATATCCAATCTAATTAAAATGGTGCTATTATTCAGCTGTTTGATCTTCTACTGCTAGAGCCACCTGAATGATTAATTTAAAATGGGAGGCTAAAATATAATGAATCAGTCTCAAGCGGAGAAACCGATGACACCGGTGTAATCAATGTTTTATACCACAGTTGAATTATTCACTTTAATCTTACCCAAGCAGATGAATATTCATTAAGTTTGTACCACTTGAACTCCGTACATATCCAGTATACCATATGGAAATCCTTGAGCAGTATGCTCACAGCTGTGCATTTAGATTTTTTTCATAGTAATAGATTAATTGAACCTAACATCCATTAAAGAATAAATGACAAACAGTTTCAGTTTTACTGATAATCATTATTTGGCTAATTGGCCATCTATCACAGATTATGTTTTCATTTAATGGCTTCTAGACATTTCACTATGTATTGTTTACTTTTGCCTTCTGATCAAATGAGTATGTCACATATCAAATTGTCATTCAAAAGGCACAAGTTGCAGTTGACAATTCAAGTTTCAGTAAGTTGGTCTTCCCAAAGTCAAAGCCTTCAAGAATACTTAAGTGCTGTTTCTTTGTAGGACTGAGAGAAACTTGAGAGCCTGATAATGGATATTTCAAAGATATTTGTGCAAAGCCTCATGAAAACTTTACATATGTTCATTTTCCTCGCCTATTAGTTGTAGATGTTTTGTTGGAAGTGACTCTCAACTTCATTCATGAGTCAAGAAGTCAACAAGTTTTAAGGAATGGAAAAACTCTAGAAACATCTACTGAAAACAAAATTTCAGAAGCATCTTGTCAATGTGTGGCAGCACTAGTTTAAAGCTCCTGTGAGGAACTTCCAGTTTATGTTGATTTTAGCACCCCTTGTGGACAAAGCTTTGACCACATTACACCAACAAAAATGCATCAATGTGTAAAGAACATTCAGAGGAAAAAGCCTCAAACAGTTTTCATGCTGTGATAAAAATAAAACCCAAGACCAAAGAAAGGAATAAAAACATCTCTAACTGGAGGTGAATGGTTGTGTTGCCAGAAAATGTCCAGTTTTCATCAATAAAACACAAAGTGATGAAGAGGATGTTTGAAGGTGGTTGCGTTTGTATTGTATCATATTTTGGCTCTACACCAGTCTGAATATGTGTGACCTTTGGAATTTGTTGTTTAGTTGCATGGTGATATATTGCCTTCTGAATTTAGAGCATGGAGCAAATGTGCATTTTTAATAAGTCAAACGAAAGCTAAATTTACACTGTAGGACTTGTTTGTGTTCAGCAACAAATATAGACTTTTTGAGAAGATGCTTAGGTTCAGACTAGAATTATCTTGATTTTTGTAATATTAGTTTCTTTTTATCCATCTCTCGTTTATTTTTTGGCCAAGATGTCAAAAATTGATCAAAAAACTCTATCTTAATGGAGTGAAAAGCTTGCTTGAGGGACCTTGAGCTCATGCCAATATGGGTGCCCGCTCATTACAAAGAAGTATTTCTTATTTCTATGACACAGTTCTTCATGTCTCACACTCTCTTTATCACATTATTGTCCCTTTTTTCAAAAAACCCCAACCCACCCATCTCCAGGATACTCCACACATTCTGCTGTGAACAGCTCTGACGCAGGGGCTGTTTTGTGTCATCCGTCGCTGATTGTCCCTCCACCTTACCCCTCCACTCACTTATATTCAGAGGAGCACACATTCCTGTCGAGGGTTCCTCTGTGTCTAGAGTGGCCTCTCCTTTTTTTGGCCCCTTTTGAAAGCTAATTACGCCAGGGCTATTTTCTGACTGGGGAGCATGTCAATATTACACAGCGGGAGAGCTCTCACTCGCCCTGCACTGCATTCTTATTCATGAGCCTTAATTCCATCAATGGCCTCCTCAGCCACTGGACCGTAGCTGTTTCTCGCTCTGGTGTGTTTTTTTTTTTCTTGAAAGGCGAGTGCTTGTAGCTGTTGCAGAGCAATGTCAGACCATAAAGGAGTGAAGCTTGTAGCCGCGCCCTCTCAACATTTGCTTAGAACATGTTCAAAAGTGCTGCGTAGAAAGCAAGAGGGGGGCTTTTGTTGGCGCTGACATGGACCTCATTCTCTCATGTAGATGCACATTGATGAAGATGGGGAAGATGGTCGTAGGAATGCTTGATGGAGATCTTACTATGAAATTAAAGGCTATGATTGGCTTGTCCGTGTGCTGTGATTTTAAAAAGCTGTTAGTGGCAAAACTCCAAGATAAAAGATGTGAATTCAGAAACTTGGACTGCACTTTGAAGACTGCTCAGACACAGTAAATCACGATTATATAATCACTCTGAGAGATTTACAGCGTCCTATATGCATGGACCTATATGACCTCAATCTAGTCAGGTAATTCCCATTGATATTGGGAATAATGTCCAAGGGAACTTGTGTAGATTAATGTGATCTAATTAAATAGTTCATATTATAATTAATTGAGATTTTTCGTTAGGCTATTTCTTAAACCTTTGGGGTAATAACTGCAATGGCAATTCATATTTTCATGCCAAAAAAAGGGGTTTTCCATCCCTTCATTAAGGCTGATGAAACATTTTGTACCAATTTGCAAGTGAAATACTCCGTTCTAATTGGATTCTAATTGGACACAAACTTTTGAATTTGGTAAGGGACTCAGTGATTTAGTTTATTTTACTTAAGTTGGAACCCATTTTATTTAACCTATCTTTCGTGAAAATGACCTTGAATTTTGCTAGCTTACCAGTAGCATGTGGGCTAGTAGCTGGGATGTTTTCTTTAGGGAGTTTGCCACAGCTGGTTTTGTTTGACATCGTATTAAGTTATCCATCAGGGCTGCTGTAATAGCTTATTGTAGTAATATATTGGTTATTCCAGTGATTAATTGAGTAATCTATTAAAAAATGACAGTAAATCTGCTATGCACCGTCTTTATGGATGGATTTGAAAAAGTAATAGTGATGAAATCCAAAGTCTTTTTTCCACTACTCCTTACCTTATGGTGAGTGATGATGATTTTTTAATCAATTTAATCAAGTTTGATAAATTACTTTTGCTTTATTGTACTTAAATTACATCAACTGTTCAGTTATTAGTCCAACGTGACGGTTTTACCAGACAGTAAGTCACAACATGACAGCAATTAGATTCTCAAACACTTTGCAAATGATCAGATTATGATATTTTTCTCTATTGTACCAGGTGACAGTGACATGAACTGTCAGAGGTATTTTCTATGACTTAAAACCCCCAAATAATTAGTAAACAACCAAGATTCTGAATATTCCCAAGCTCCTCCAAAATCAAAAAATAGATCAAATCTCTGTTTGGCACCACAGATGTAGGAATGTTAAGATGAAAATATTTCCGAAGAATTTCAAAATATGCCTGTTATCTGTATCTGTGCCAAAGGAGCAACAAGGTTGAAAGGAAGGAGTGAGACTCGAGATTGTTTTTCTAGCCGAAGAGTGTCAGAGCAGCATACAGAAGATAAAAGACACAACTCTGCACCCTCTTTCCTTTTTACCTGCTGCTACTGTCGCCACAAAATAAAGTTTCTAATGTCACCTTGAGCAGTTGATGGAATTTACTTTACGTCCACTGCTCCCTCATGCTTTTGTTTACAATGCTGTTCGCTCACAACCAGGATGCCTCGTAGTGTTAGATTAGTTACACCATCAGAATTTTAATTTGCCCTTCAGAGGACATTCGATTGCCGTCACATTTTGTCATTATTCTGTAAGATTCCTCTTCTTCCTTTCAAGAAGGAAGCGTGAATGCTGTCTTTGCTATTACATCTGAGGTCTTTCACATGATGCAAGTTCACAGCGGTGTATTGACAGCAGTATGCTTAATAAAATATACCTTGGAAGTGTTGATTCCAGTTGGGAAATTAGGTTGCTTCAGGAGTATGAAATAATAAAAGTGAGCAAAGTTAAAGACAGAATACAAGCAATGGAAGAAGCTAAAAAATGATGCAATATTTAGATATTCCAGGCACTCCATGTTGTATTTCAGTTGTTTTCTCAAATGAAGCAAAGGCAGTTTGACATTTTTTAGAATGTGCTAGATTTAAAAACTTCAGTTTTAAAAAAAAGCAAAAAAGGTTAAATTAAATTTCGAGGTCCCAAATACTAGTTTTTTGTATTAGATATTTATGTCAGTATCAAATACATGGAGCCAAACTCTGTTGAGATGTCTGTAGCATTATTTACCAGATATCAAAGGAGAGGATTCGATAAGCTCACTGTCAACCAAGGTCAAATACTATTGCACAGTCTCAATAGTTGTTGGTCGAAAAATGAAACACTCATACAGAATTTAGGATACATGTTCAATGGATCTACCATAACAAGCTGAGATCTCCTGTGTTGAAAAACAAAACAAAACAAACACACAAGTAGAACGATCTCTAGTGTCCACTGGAGGTTGGCTCCTAAAGGAAACAAACTCCATCACCTACCCTGCTTTTTTAGAAAATTTTGCTGGTATTTTCAAAAAATTCAATGGACTGTTGAGCTCAAAGTTTTTAATTTCTTGAAGGTCATTTGTTCTGACCATTTTCAGGATGGCAGTCATGCATCGTTCAGCAGAATTAGCTGTCTGTCATGTATCTGATGGCGTGGAGCTTGGCGAAAAGTTCATTGGAGTAATCATTTCCAATATGGTGACCACCATCTTGGGCATAACTGTTGGATTGGCTGCTCTCACTGACAAATAACCATTGCTTAATGGAAGTTAATTTTGTAATGATTTCAGTAACACATCTTTAAAAACCAACTAGTAACCAACTTGATGCTGAACAGGACAAGTTATTAAAAAAAAAAAATTAAAAAAACAACTAGTGATGTCAGTGGATAGCCCATGATAGACACTTGTCACTTTTTGCCTTTTTCTACAGTGACTCGAGACTGTGGAAGGTTTCATAAACTTTATGAATAGTCCCTCTCATTCATTTTTATGAATGCTTTTGTCCAGACCTGATCCTTTATAAAATATAAATTTTCCAAAGAGTTTTCCAAAATCCTCACTTTGGCTGGAGTTTTCAGGAAAGATCGTTTTTAGAGACGTAAAACTGTGGTTTCTAGTGGATGACAAACTTAAAGAAATAGAACTATATGCGTGTGGTTACCCAGATACCCGGCTACATGTGGACATGGCCCTAGTGACTCTCATAGAGCTCATTCCAAGTACTACATTTTTACCCTGACCCTTTTTTCCTTCCCCGTATTACTGCCAGGGTGTAATGTAGTGAAATCAGCATAAATTGATTTTAGTTTTCCCCCTTGCACGGTTGGATATAGGGGAGTAACAATCGATTCTGACCTGATAAAGTATTAAATAAGTAGTCCTCACAAAGAAAATATAAATTGCTCTGAACTTATTGCCATGAGTACCAGTCCCCAAGGCAAAAAGAGAAACAAACAGATAAGACTTTAAACACAATCACAGGCAGAATTCATGTGATGAAGTCAGAGCTTGGTATTTAAAACTAACTGGCCTAAAGTGCTTTTTGGGAAACAAAAAACAACTACCAAATAAAAATCTTGTCAGCTATTTATAAACCTGAGAAAGTGAGGGATTCTGAATTAATAAACTTGCTACTGGCTTTAAGAGCTACATTGATGTTTTGTCAATGAAGTCAACACCTTGTTTGAGCTAGAAATGTTACCCGCATCTTTCTGACATTGAATTGGTTTGAAGTTAAAAGCCTGGACAGAAACATTTCCTTTGAGGTTTAGTATGTGGTATTAAAAACCATAGCAACTGAGCTTGGTTTGAACTTGAGACGTCTTTGTGAGAAACAGCGAGGGCTAAGCCCGAAGTTAGCTTGTCTTCCCACTAATCCTGAGACAGGCTTCACACCATAATAGATACCCGAAATGATGGAATTAGGTGGGGATAACACATTGTTATATTTCGGTACAAGAGAACAACAAAGTGTGCTCCAAAAGTTCTGTCACTTTTCAAACTGTTTTGTAATAAATCTGCTTCAAACAGACACTGACACCGAGTACATACCATGGTTGGGAAACAAGCCGAGCAGAAAGCGACAGACAGGATGACACACTCTAGACTTTGTTTTTCCACCAGAATGCGACTCCCCTTCTCTCCCCCCAGGCTGTATCTCGGGAGACCTGTTGGTATGGAAGAGAAGTTAAAAGACAGCTAAATGTCTCTGCGTCCCTTGACAAATTCAATGGGACAGTGGTGCCTGCGTGGGGTGAAAAACAAGGACTGACTTGTCACCTCTACCAGTACAGAGAAGGAACAGGACTACATCAGTCTCTGTACTTCTTGTTCCTTCCTCATTTACATCACTTTCACTCCTGTTCTGTCGAATCAAAGCTGTGTATGAAGTTGAAACAGTGACACAAGTCGTCCTTAAAGTTGTACCTCTGATTTTAACAGCCTTTAATGTTTCCATGCAGTTATTTTTCTTATCTATTTGATAGCATCACTGCAATAATTGTCTCTAGGTTTGGGAGTTATTCTTTCTCAAAGGAGATCTGAGAAGCAGTGGTTAGTATTTCTCTGTAGCTTGTTGACATTTTAAACACCACAGGTTTCAAAGCTGTTAAGAGTGTCTGTGTTGAGCTAAAGGGAGGATTGCAGAGGGGGAGACATGAGTCACACTTTTTATCCAGATTTGTCGCTTTTCCCTGATTCATGACTCAGTCGAATCAGAACAACAGACATGTCGCTTCCCTTAAAATAAACCAAACCTTGTTGATCAATGGAGTGTTTTGTTAATTTGCAGCACCAATTTTTCACATGGTGATTGAGACATGGCGTCAATAGTGATGCTCTTACATCACTATGATGCACCTAGAGTTAGCGAAAGCTGCATAGAGATTTACTGGCTCCAATACAGATATGAAAACAACTGCTTCAAGGACATGCTGCTCACAAAGTTATTGTGTGAAACATAAGTAAACAGCAGAACTACACAATACACTATGAGTTATGACAATAAAAGTTGTCTCACATTATTGAATCTATAAGTTGTTGCATGCTTTTTTTGTCAACAAGGGAACACTGATATTGGATTTCCTGAAGGAGTGCTCTCTATATTTTTAGTACAGCTAGTTTAACAAAACTGAAACAGATATTGTGAGAAGTAGGATCAATTTTGTGGAGGCTAAGTTGTGCTAAAGATCCCTTTTTCTGGATGACAAAAATGTTTATGTGACTCCGGAAACAAGACTTCATACATATGCAAAAAAAAAAAAACTTTTTTACAATTAATGACTTATGTCTTCTTCTAAATGTTGTAGTTTAATTATTTCTTTTTGCAAACTTGGTTTTACTGTAACACTCCTACGTCTTTTTTGGGTGGTTCTAGAGGATGGCCAGTCCCTTTCTGAAATTGTTTTCCCACCTTCTGTGTTATAATCACACAGAAAACTCTGGTTGGGTTAAGTGAAGCCAATGCAAAAGGAAGTGCTTAAAACAAGAGTTCCTTGATTGTCCACTGGAGGCTAAGTTCAAAAGCCCATATAATAATAATAATAATAAATAGACTTGTTTAGGTAGTGAAGTATTATGGTTATGATTTGGCAAAAGTAGAGGCCCATCTGACATGACAAGCAGGCTGTAGCCATTAACAAAGGGGCCAACAAGGCTTGCTGGAATGACTCAGCATTTCTGATATGGCAACTACCATCAATAGGATTCAAAACTCCTCCTCAGAAACCAGTGGATGATGTCACTGGAGCAACATCCACCGTTTATGGTTTCAAAATATTTCCATCACCTTTCTGTGTCTGGGAGATTTACTTTTAAATCAAGAAAAATACTTAGAGAAGATCCAGTTGGTAGTGTATTGGTATGAAATCCCTGTTAAAGTTACATTTTGAATTCAGTGGTAACATAAATTGGTGATTAAGTATTTTTGCAAGGGGACTTTACTGAAACCATGTTTGCTTGCTTTTTTTTTTAGTTCTTTTGATCTTTGAGGAATGTTACCTTTCGAGTCTTTACAGGCTTAATCTTTAAGATTAGGATATTATTGTTAGGTTTTTTTATTCACCTCTGTACACAGGTCCAACATGGATATGATACATTATGATACATTATCATTGTAGATGTGGTTGATTGAGAGAGAAATGTTTACTGAAATTTGTTCTTTTTGTGCGTTTGTGTGTGCACACATACCTGAAGTTGGTCCCCAGTCAAAAATCCAGCTGGCCCCTGGTCTTTCCACTGCACCATTCACCATAGCTGATAACGTCTTGTACTAAATTCAAACCTTTGTGCCAGTAAATTACTTTCCCCTCAGACTTAAGTCCTGACTGACAGTACCGTATGCGTATTGACACACAGGAGACAGAAGAGTTCAGTCAAGCCCAAGCTTTTAATCCCACCCATACCTCCTTCAGGACGATTCCTTAAGACCCGCAGCGATTTCCTGCATGCCAATGCGGGTCTGGACCCTTGCCGAGCTATCGACGGCTGACCCCCTCCTGTACAGAGCGCTAAGGTTGCTCATAACCCCTGCTCGTCTTTCATTATTGAGATGTGAATGAGGAAGGTCAGGGGGGTGGGCTCGTATCGATCGGTCAACACAGGAATATTTGATTGTCGCTCAGGCGGCCCTGCCAAGACACTCTTCTTCATTGAAACGAGGTCGGCCATTTTGAATGCACAACGAGGTTTCAGCTTCGACGTACAGATTTGAAATGGCTGGTTAAAAAACTGCAAGGTCATGACTCTTATTTTCCAAAACTGCGTCTTTGATTAAGACTAAACCTTGTAGATGAAGTGGTTTCTTATTAGAGGCAGTGATCCTTCCCTTTGTCACATGCAGTAATTATAACAGTTAAGTACTGTTCCAGAAGCAAAGCACCATGGGTGACCATTGGTGAAGAAATGCAGTTTTAGGCTTTGAAAAAGGGCTTTGAAGAAGGAAAGTGCTGGAAGCACATACTGGCCTTAGTCGGACATTGGGAGTTACCATGGTGACAGCGACTGGAAATGAAAAATCTGTGCTTAAAGGCAGGCCTTGGTGTGTGTGTGGGAAAGCGAGAGTGAGAAAGAGAGAGCGAAAGAGGTGGGGATCAGTGATACAGTGTGCGTATTGATTTGTGTGTAGATTATAAATACAGCCAATGCAGCGCTCTTCTATTCTCGTCTTGGTTGGGTAGTTTTTGTTTTCTTTATTCATACAAACCTCAGAATTTCTTCCAGTCTTTCCAAACAGAGATTGAATAAGCATCCGAGGGGAGGATTAGAATCTTTTTGTTGTCACTGTGCAGCGCATGCAGCCACATAAGCTCCCTAAAGCACCTCCTTTTGACTCCACACAGCAGCAGACGTCGCTCTTTGTGCGTAACAAACACGACTCGAAGCCTTGAAAAAGTCAGACCGGTGGCATTTCTGCTGCCTCTTTTTTTTTTTCCTCTCTCCTTTTCATTCCTGGCCCGTCCGTCAGAAGGCCAGCACAGCAGTGGCACCCCTGGGTATCTGGCCCGAGAATCTGACGCTTGCGGAGATGCTCTTGAGATGGGCTTAGAATCTCAGCGGGATTGGTTCAAAAGGCTAAGCCTGGTCAGCAATTCAATGGGGCCTGTCACTGGAATATTTCAGGATGGATTCCTTTAGGCTGTGAGGAGAGTATGTCCACTATGTGTGCATGTATGTGCATGTTTCAAAGCACACACTTCGCTCTCATATGTACACAGTTTAACCGCCGATGCACATATGTCTCACAAATCTTTCTTCACACCATCACCGTCACATTATCATTTTTCTCCAATATGAGATGCATTAATATTCATACGACTCTGCCTGTAAAAAAAATACAACCCAATCCTCACTTTTACAGATTCTTCCTGGAATGAAGCTTTGCCTAAAAATGGGCCTACGGGCTCAGGGTCCCCGAGGGGGCTTTTTCACTGGAAGATAAATCAAGCGTCACCATCAAGATAGAGGAGCGGCATCAATTGTTGGCAAGCATAGAAAAATTCATCCCAGAAATCGTAAATCATTAGACGGGCAGACCCCAGTGAATAAGCCTCACCCAGCAAACAAATCGATTCGGGGAAGTTATTGCACGTTTCAATCCTCCCCTCTGCCTCCTTACAGGCACCTGAAGAGACCCTGTAGGCGTCGTGATTTACATACCCGCAGATTAGACGCCTCTTGTTTTCTGACAGACGTTAAAATCACACTTATTTATTTGCTTACTCTTAATGAGAGACATGTATCAAAAGTATCTTATTAACGCATGAATGTCAGCACCAGCAGGTTCGGTTTTGACGATGTGGGTGTCTGGGAGCAAAAGTGCTTTTCCAATCACAGCCTATTCTTCTCTCTGCAACACATTTCAAAACATGTCTTAATTAACTATTGTCCTCAAGCTGGAGGAAATAACTTTTCTTTTCACCTAATTTCACTTGGTAATAATCTGTCGCACAATATTAATACCTGCTGCGCTTAACGACTTCATGCATACAAATTACATCCAGTCAGATATCAGTTTCCAGGTTGGGACCTTTATTTAAATCAGTTTAGTTCCCTCCAAAAATGCTCATTATTTCTTTAAGTAGACAGCTGATATGATTTGATTTGCCGTGCAGTGATCATAACTGTCTGAAACAGCTTCCCCATGGGAAACTCTGCAGATTGTATCTTGAAATCTGTCACAGATTGTATGGAGAGTTGTCACTTCCTTTACATGGCAGAAAACCTGTTTAACATGAGAGCTATCAAGGGACTTTCAATGACAGGAATTCCATGCTGTGTATTAATTAACTACCATTAATGCTACAGCTTTGTACGAATCATGTACAATATCATTTACATAAATTCACCTGCTGGCTATTTCTGTAGTCATGGTTCTTTACAATAAGCTGAAAGGCAGAATGAAGAGTAGAGAACTTGGAGCAGGAAGTGTCATGGAAGAAAGGAGCAGGAGGTGAAATCAAACTTGACCATGACCTCTGAACATACAGTGCACAATTTAACCATTCCACTACACTGGCGTAGCGCAATTGGGACAATTTAGATTTTCAAAGTTAATTACTTTAAAGCTCCTGTATGGGACTTTTTTGTGTTGATTTTGGCGCCCCCACTGGACTAAGCAGTGACTCTGATCTCTCTACTCTCCTGGTCCTATTGGTGGAGTTTCCTGATAAACACATCCTGTCCTAGTGGCAGGATGTTTCACTCTCAGTCAGTATTTGCTGTAGATGATAAAAACATACTGTTGTTTTCTTGTTTTGTTTTGTTTGTTTTTTTTTTGCTGTGAGTTCTTCCAATGATGTCTAACCAAATATTGGACTTTAATTCAATACAAAGAGTGAGTGTACTACTGAGAGAATCATGTATTGGTATCTAATGTAGAGCCATATTTATAAATTCAAGTGTTTCTTTTCTCGATATGGAACCTTTAGAGAGGGGGCTTTTCTTTTTTGTAAACATGGATATAAAGTAGCAACGCAAGATGTCCAAACTAAGCATGCACAGATTTTAAATGTTATGTTGTAGTAATCCCTGAATCTGTCTGTAAACTGATCAAAACGTTCCATGTTAACACTAGCAATTTGCTGGAATAATCAGGTTGTCGCATTTAGGTGTGCCAACTGGTTCATAAAGATTTGAAGGGGTAGGCCTCAAATGCCAAGGTCTACCCAACAGGCCTCTTGATGGCTGACCATTCACAGGGAAGGGGGTTTGTCGAGCAAGAAGTCTGAAAGGAACAGCAGCTAAAATGAAGCGGTCCAGGCAGAGGTTGGAAAAAGTGGATTTTTGAACACTAGAGTGAGAAAAGTCGGAAAAAAGGTAGAAACAAAGAAAACGAGGCACGAAACCCCCCACCCCCCTAATTTGGACTTGGAATTTTCTAAAATTGGCTTCACAAAAAAAATTCACAGGTTGCAACAAGCTGCCTTACCATTGATTAGAAAGTAAGTTGAACTTTTGACAAGCCAAATTAGCAATCAGCATGAATAATTTGGGGTTGCAACAGGGGTAAGAGGAATGTCAAGTAGGGAGTGGGGGCCATTCCACCTCTAGAGACACCCCTGATAAGTTTTATGGAAAATACATGATCTCCATCAACACTGGTGTTGGATTCAGTTCATTTAGTGGATGAATTGAGGGAAATGGAGGCCTTATAACACATTATTTATGGGAATTTTCACTCCGGCTACAAGGCCACAGCTCTATACGTATGAGAGAGATTTAAAATAACATTGGCACATCTTTCGGACCCCTATCATGTTAAAACAAAACATTATTCTTTTGCTCTCTTTCTGAGTGGCGCAATTTTCAAGATGTGTATCTCCTGACACCCAAGGACACGGAGAAGGATTATTCTGCCGAGTTTATCTGTTGGCCTTTTGGAGATAGAACCCAGACACTCATCCACAAGACCACTGGCTGTGTCCCCGTTTTAAAGGCAAAGATAAGCAGAGCATGTGAATGCGTATATGAAAAGAGTCTACAGATTAACAGGGGCTCTATTGTCTGCTAAAGAATGGTTATATATCACCACTGTGTGAAAGAATAGTCTTGAACTCGCTCATCTAAATTAATTATAATACAGAGCCAAGCTTTTATGCTGTAATTTAAACAATACACTCGCAGTATAAACTCTATCTGCACTCAAAGCACTTTTTACTGGATTTATCTGGATCAGTATTTCTTCTTCCCCCTAATGTTGGATTTGGAAGCTTCTTAACTCCCCCTGCACTGTCCTGCGTGTGCCAGATTCAGACTTTAATGGAATTTGGGTGTGCACAGCCAGATAGATGTCTACAGCATGTGCAGAATCACGGATTGACCTTTCAGGTGGAGAGAGAAATTGCATCACCTAATACCTGTTGTGGCACAGAAATAGATGGATTAATTTCAAAGAGGCTTGCAGAGCAAGTTTGATCTGTCTGCAGCTGGATTACTTGTCACAGGGTTTAGATAAATAGTTGTGTTTTTTGCCATTTATTCTGGAAAAACAAAGACACACAGCTTGCTCAAACAGACAAAACCAGCTTGATTCAAAGCTATTCTTCCAAAATTTGTTTGAATGTTTACTACGGCAGATCAGCCATTGTGGTGTCAGTTTGAATTTGCCCTCGTGAAACATCCCGTGGCTTAAACCTCTCTGAGAACAGCAGCAAACCTGAGGTAAATGATACCCTCCTCAGGAGCAGAGCTCATCATTGAGGAGTGAATCCTCAGGGGTGATAACCTTTGTCTGGACCTGACCTCGTGTCCATGTGTTGCCTGAAAACTAACAACCAAGAAAAGTCAGTGAAACCAGGCATGCAAGTTTTCTTCTTTTTCCTATTTTCAATCCATAGAAGATTATCTTACAACAGAAATGGGCAAAGATTTTCTGTTTGTCGGTTGACCCACAAAGTCAGGTTGAACATTTACAATATGGCGACCACCGCATTTGGCTTCAAAACCCCCTTCAGAAACCAATGGGTGATGTTTCTGGGGCTATGACCATGTTTTATGCAGTTTGTGGTCCAACTACCACCTCATGACTCATTTAACTTATCATATACAGTATCAGAGTACCACTAACCGTACGTATAGATGATTGATGCAACTTCATCCATATCATGTTCACTGTGAAGCCAAAATATTCCCAGTAACCCTTGGTAGTGCTAAATAAATTGTGTGGTATCTCATCTGCATTTCTGACCAAAACACACATTTAGATACTCTTGACTCAGTCCGTAAATTAAAATTTAAGTTTGAAAAGCATTTTTCACTTTTTAAATCTTAATATGTGGTAATTATGGTCCGAGGCTCAAAAAACTGGAAACTGGAAAAATCTTGAACTAGCAGAATACTACAATTTTAGGTCGATAAGTCAATTCTGAGTTGTTACTAAAAAAGAAGACATAGATTTCTAATTCAAAGATCTTTGAGCTTGTTTGAAGCAACCATTCATGGTTATAGAAGGTTCAGTGAATGTAGCATGAGAGCAGAAAGAGCTTAAATTTAGGTTGTACCTTTGTATGAGAATTGAATAACTCATTAAAACCAAACCATTGCCGCGTAGAAATCTTAGAATCATAACAATGGGATCAAACTGGTACAGCACAAACTATGTTGGCAAAACATGTATGGAAAATTTACTTTGATTTCAAGATTTCATCATTGTCCCATCTGTAAACATAGCGGAGGCAGGGACCACAAACTTATGGCTTCACTTTTGAGAAGCTTACATGTTGTCCACTTCATGTTAAGTTTTATTTGTTTATCTTTTTTTAATTTTTATTCAATCTTACTTAACCAGGTCGGTCATATTGAGATTAAAAACCTATTTTTCAAGGGAGATCTGGCCAAGACAGGCAACAGCAAAAACACAAAGTGACAAATGGAAAATACAAAGAGAGACAGAACAATTTACAAAATATAACATTATGGTTTAAAATACAACCATCTATGAGTAATACCTAGGATTCAAATATGAGCTGAAATGTCAGTATCTTGTGGATAATGCTTTCATGTCTGTAAATTTATGTTTAAAAACATTTAAGGGCACAAGGTCCTTGGGCTTTATGACATTTTCAGTCAAGTCATTTTTTGCATGTTTTTTTTTAAATATCTGTGAATAAGTCGTTTAATTAGAAATAATCTGTACCGTCACTGCATGAGTTTTATGATACCCAGCTAAAGAAACGTAGTTAAAGCACTTCAGAGCTTAATAAAAAAAAGAAATGCATGTGTTGATGAGTAAAGAAAGTCTGAGTTTGACTGCTGAGCTGCATTCAAGGTGCAACACTGCCAGAGGACTGAGCATCAACAACTTCAACTTGTCGTTTCCCACTTCTTCAGACATTATTAGTCCTCGCCTTACAAGCTGCTTCTACACAGTTGACATGGTCGTTTAATATTGAACACAGTCACGACAAGCTCAAATGGGCTAAAAGAGAAAACGTCGGATACATTTCTGCTTTGAAGTAAGTAGCAATAAAAAGCATGAACTGTAAAGAAAAAGGCATTAAGAGACAGGGTTTCTGCTCGGAGCGGGCTACAACCAGCGCGGAAACTTACAAATAGAACAAATCAGAGTGGCGAAATGTTTTGACTGTTTTTTATATGTGTCTCATCCATCATTGTAAGCCATAAACAAGCCTGATGCCTCTTCTCAGTTATTATTTTAGTCATCACCTCAGTAAAAATGCCCACTCGCCCTCAAAATAGTGCCAAACAGGAACAGCATGTGTTTATCAGAAGTTCACTTTAGGCTCTTTGGGTCTTTCCAAGCATGGACGAATCCATATATAGTCTGTCTATGTATTCTCAGCGTGAGTGGAGGATTTTTTAAAAATACCAAAGAAGTCTGTGTCTTCCAGTTGATCATCTCCCCACATTCAATTCATGCTCTGTATCTCCCTCTGATTGTTGTTGCATTGGGATGAAGTGCGGCTTATCTTCCCAACACAATATTAGAGAGAGAGGGAAAAACTGTGATGTAAAAATCTTATGAAAGCTACTAATCTGTGTGAATGGCTAAGAGGGATTATGCTTGTCAGGCCGGGGAAAAAATGAGCTGGAGATGCTCAATTTTTTTTTTTGAAGGAACTAGCATTGAATTTATGTAAGCACTGGAAGCAGTTCATTGGAGATGATCAATCTCGACCTTTGTTCGACCAATCCTAATGAAACTCTTAGTCCATACTTAATAGAGCCTGATAAAGGTCATTCATACAGTTCATGCTCATAAACACTCCATCTTCTCCTTACCGACTTGGCAATATTCATTTCTGCTTAGTTCCACATAGTTAATCCTGTAAAAAAGGAATATGGCTGAGTTTTTTTTCACCATGATGTTTGTACAAACAGTGCAGCAGAGCTTGATGTCTTTTTATGCATATGCCACCCAGCAGGCAGGTAATGCTCCGATGTGTTAATCTTGAATACACCTGTCATCACTTCACGTTGGCAGACGTCTTTTTAACACAAAGTGCATGCATGTGTTTCTCCCGCAACAGGAAGCTCCCTGGGCGATGCACTTTGAATACTTCACTCCCACTCTCTGCCTGCCACTGTGTTTAAAATGTATACGTCTATTCCCTATCTGCTTCCACTTCGGCTTCTTTAATCCACATCAAGTGGCTCTCCTGGCATCCTGGAACATAAACTCTGAAGCTCCTCAATAAGGACGGGATCTGTCCTGCTGTTAAAGATAATGTGACAGGCTGTTGGCATGTACAAGTTTATGCTCTGCACGGTTTTGTGTAGGCTGCTCTTAAATGTATTCAGCAATCAGATATCAACTTCTGGACTCAGAGAGAACATGTGGGTGAAAGGTTATGTCTTTTGAAAGGAAAGTCCATTTGATTCCTGACTGGAAGGATAACTGTAAGAGCTCAAGAATAAAAGCCTGTTCTCTTGCAACATGGTCTCAACCCTTTAACCTTTGGCTGTTACTATAAAGCTGTCCAGTCGCTATAATGCAGGAAATGAACTATGGGATTGAGATTTTAGATCTGATATTTTCCATCACAGTTGGGCAGTAACAGCTCTAAAAATAGCAGTTTGTGATTCATCTAAATTTCACAGTTGCTTGGTGGTGGTTCGGTTTGTCGGAAGTGGAGAGTACCCTATTTTTTGAACGCCCACTGTCTGAAAGCACACATAAAAAAGTCAAACTTTACCACAGTTTATCCACATTGCCTCAACACAACAATGTCAACTTGGTTCACCAAATGTGGCTAACTTTGGCAAAGCGAGCAACATCAGCCTTCAGTCTTCCTTGAAGGGTAGTATTCGGACGCCTGTGCCAGTTACACATTGCTCCAGTTAAGTGGTGGTTTGTTAGTTTAACCAGACACTTGTGGTTCAACTTTATCTCGATACACACGATCAAAATTCAACCAAACTGCTCCACTCTGAAAAAACACACAGCAAAAACTGAATACAAGCAAGTCATCATGTCTTCATCTTTGTAAAAAAATAAAATATCTTTTTTCACTTAATACAAGCCACATTCATGAGACCAGTCCATGAAATTGTTTTATTTCAAGTTATTTAAAGACAAAAATGTCTGAATTGCTTGTTACAAATCAAAATAATAATTTAAAAAAAAATTCAGAGGGGGTAAGAAAAAAATTCCTTGTGTTAAGACATTATTCTAATTTCAAGAAACTTGACGAGCAAATTTTTCTTTCGGCCTTGGCAGTTTTTTTTTTACCTGTAATTTTCATCTTTAATTAACTTGAAATTAGACATGATTCTAGACTTGACATTTGAATATGGCTCATGTTAAGCATAACATGACATTTTTTGCTGAAGGTAAGTCACTAACACATGCTTAGATTTTAGTTTTTGCAGTGCATACTTAAACTTTGTGCATTTACGTTTTGACAAAGAACAAAATAGTGGTTTTGCAGTTGACATTAACAGGAGCGACAACCCCAGCTAGCAGCAGTATACCTAGCCACAGTTTCATTAGTCTCCAATAAATGACCGTCTTTTTAGGTCTACAGTTTTTTCAACTCAGCAGTATAGAAACTATTAAAATCACAAGGTTGTCCAATAAAATGGATGGCTCACCAAACTGACAGCTGGGCATTATGTAGCTGTTAGTTATGAGACTAACAGAGACCTACCTCTTTACCCCACAATATCTTGACATGAGCTCAGTGGAGTTTGGTTTTTTTAACATGGCCACCAATGCTGAGAGGCTTCAAAACACTGCATAAGGGAAAAAATGGGTAATGTCATAGAGATTCCACCAATATTATATTCAGTCCATTGACTAATAATAAATTAGTTCTTAAGTGTTTTGGCTGTTTCAGTCAAAAATTTGTTTAAAAGTTTTGACATTCATACCCTTTTTTCAGAAAGATAGGACAGTGAATAGAGTATGAAAGAGGGGAGAAAAGAAACCTTGGATTGGATTCAAAACTCTGTGGTCCACATCGAGTATTGTAGCCTCTGAACATGGGGTATGCAATTTACCACAAGGCCAGGCAGCACTCCAAAATAAAAAGCTGAAGCCCACCAGAATGTTCTGTTGTGGTCTGAAATCAAACCGCACAAAACTTAAAACAGAAAATGCCTCAGTGTATTCCAATAATATCATTTCAAAATGTAGACATATTTTTTACTTTTTTCAGTTTTTCCTTTGATCTTTTATTATATCTTTTGTTTAATTTATTTTTCATTTGGGCATTGGAACTTTTAAAAATCCTAAATTCCTCTTCTTTAACACATTTAATTACTATTCTGGCCTCCTAAAGCCATTTTTATCATGAAAGATGGATCTACTCAGTTGTTTTACAGTGCCTCAATTGTAAAAATTTCTTTTCCTTCATGTATTTGATGGGATTTTTTTCATACATATGTAATGATGACCACAACCCTTTAGAAACTCTCCCCATCATTCAACTTGGATCTCTACTTTATCAAACTTTCAGTGTGTGGAAATTCTGGAAAGTTTTGATACTTATGCCACTGTGTTGTTGTGAAGATGCATTCAAATGCTGTAGTTACAATCAGTGTTTCCCATTGCTGGATTCAGATCATTATGTTGTTCTGGGAAACACAAAATTATCACATAATCTTCGAAGATTACACAGAATCTTTCCATCTGACTGCTGTCTCATAGATTTAAAGCAGGTTGATAAACAGATGTACCTCATGGAGTAAACAGGCACAATGATTATCAGCCCTTATGGGAACACCTTCATAAGGATGAGAGAAAGTTGGGATGAAAAGGATAAAAGTTGGTGCACTAGAGAGAAGGAGAGAGAGAAATTCTACCTCTCTATCAAATCTGGTGCCCACATTACCCACTGTGAAACCTGAGTCAGGGGTGTTATGCTAGTCGCAGGGAATGTAGCGTTGAGCCGCTAGCCTCAAGCACAGATTAGTAAGCTACAGAGGTCTGGTAAGCTCACGTCTTTCTAACTTCACACACCTCCAGAGTTTCTGTTCATTCTCAAACTTGTAGTCTTAAGCACTTGAGGCAACTTATCAGACTTCACGCAGCTCTCTCTGGAGACACAAAGGGCTGTAAAAGAACTACTCTTACATTGGCAGAAGAACCCCCGAAGATACTTGATCGGATATTGATGGGTGAAATTGGAGAGTCTCTTTAAAGGCTTTATTGCAGGGGGAATTCTGAAAAAGCTTGTTCATTTCATTCATACTACCTATTTATCTAATGATACCAACATAAAATATTTGTTGAAAATGATCATTGTGTCCTTTTTTGCCAATAACGGAAACTCCAATTTCATAGAGATTGAGCACATTTTAATGGTTCGCAAGTCATGAAACCTTAAGTTTAATTGAGATCATGCAATCATGACATGTTGAAACAACACAATTTTATCATTTTATGAAATTATCGACATAAAATTTGATGCCAACAACACACTAAAAAGTTTTGGGACAAGGGCAACAAAATGTACATTTTTGAGCCCAAAATAACAAAAACAAAAGAAAAAACAACAAAGGACACACATGCACAAATCTCTGGAAGAACATTAGAAGATTGCTTGACCAGTCACTCTTGCAACAGGTTTCTTATTTTACTGGGTATGTATGGGGCAAGGGGGAAGAACAGAAGAGAAGAGGTCACCACCTTGCAAAAGAACACAAAAGCAAAAAGACGAATAATGTCGAAAAAAAAATTCAGGGCAAAAATGCTAAGATTCATGGTGAAGATAGTTATGATAAGATTCAGAGAACTTGGAGAAACCTCTCTACCAAAAGGATATGGAGCAAAAAATAATGTAATTCATGACTCTGTAGTGGAGCTCACCGCATGGGCTCGAAACCGCTTAATAATGAAAAAAAAAGAACAAAGCCATCATAAGACCAGATAGTTTGCTAACAAATAGGTTTTTGTAATTATCACAACATCTTTTTACACGTTTCAGGAAAGCACCAGTGATGTGAAGCATTCTTAACAGGTTTTGGATTAACGCATGCTGCCACCCAGCAATGTTTCTTGCAGGAAAGACCTTAGATATTTCGCCATGATAACGCTAAACTACATTTTGCTCTTTGACAACAGTATGGCTCTGTACTGAAACAGCCTTCCTATCGTCTGGGCTTGTCAACTATTTAAAAGATTTGGTGCATTGAGGATCAAAAATATGACAAAGTGAAGCGCAAAATTCTTGAACTGGTTCCCTCGTGCTTAAACGCTCACACATTGTTGTCTTTTATTTTTTTTCCAAGTGTTGCTGGCAGAAAATTGAAGATGATCCTAAATCTATCAGTTTCAACATTTGACCACTTGCCTTTGCACGATTCCTAATTCAATAAAGGCTTGAAATTGGAATCAAACACTGTTATGAGTATTTTACCCAGCATGCCACCTTTTTTGAGAATCGTGGTTGTGAAAGTACAACAAATGGAAACCATTGGACAAAACCCAAGCACTCCACACGATGACAAAAGGCCAGTACTATTTCACAAGTAGGCACTAATAAACTTTTCTGCAGCCCTTCGTGGTTCGACAGGGCATTGTGAAAGTGATACTGCAGCAGATGTTACAATGAAATGAATAGCTCTGCCACTTTCCAACTATAATGAATAACAAAACATGAATAAAATATGTTTGTTAGTAATTCTATCTGTTGAAACAGCCCTTTGTTAAATTGAAGACTAAAGTGGGTGTTCTAACAAAATCATTGCTGTTTTACTGAATTCACTGACATGCATTAAGAGAGCATTAGCATGGTTGTTAGAGTTGCCTGATATTCTGCAGCTCTGGGTATCTTTAAAGCAGCTCCAAATAATAGGAACATATAAATGATACATTATTCTATAGCAGCTCCCCAGCAGAAAACCTGATACATATGCGTCTTAACAAGCTTCTCTACGTGAACAATGGGCTTCCACTGGGAGTCTTACTGATAATTCTTCTTTCTGTAAAAGAGCTACACTAATCGACACTCAGCAGTTACTTTTTAATAATTTCTCTCAAGAGTAAAATGCGCAGGCTCAAGGCCATTTCCTCATCCTCTTTTTTTTTTATGTAGAGGTTTTCATGGGAGTGTTAGAGGTTGTTTTTTTTTTGTGCTGCACCAAGAGACAGGCCGAATGAGAAAAGATGGATGTGGCGGCGTGCAGCTGGGAAAGATAATGAATGAAGTCGACCGTGGGTGGCGAAGACCATCACTAAAGCGTAATGGGTCCCAAAAGAGAGACGGGGATATTGACCCGTTCGTCACTTTTTCTCCCTCCCTCTCTTTCCGCCCGTCTTACAAATATGAGTGTGTACAAAAGCCTGGCACCAACACACACTCTGCAGATGACTCGCACAATACCAACATGCACTTTGTCTCTGCACACACACACATGCACACACTCTGAGTCCCCAAAGCACCTTGTGCATCTTTGTCTTTGTCATAAATCAAGAACTTGTACCGGCGTGCGCGTGCATTTCTTGGAGGTGGGCCACTCTGTTTGCTCTTTTTAACTGAAAGCAAATGAAGAGTTTGCGCTTCCTGACAAGAACTGTGTCATCAAACACATCCAAACTGTGCGAGAACTCCAGAGAGAGGGAGAGAGATCCTCCCTCGATGGCGAACGCCAGCTGAACCGTCTCCTCCCGTATTTGACTTACTTCAAGCAAACTGCTTTGATTCGTATTCAACGGAAAAGCACTTGAAAGAGGTTTTTGCATTGAAAAAAGATTCAACATCGCTTTAATTCTTCCCTGAACTTTTAAGAGCTCACGATCCGTTCTCTACCATCCACTTATCAACCATCATTTGAGCACTGAAAGGGAACAGCGGTGCACACCAATTCTCCTGTATTACTCTCCAGTTTGGACAAATCTGTCAAGCTTTGGCAGCATCTGCACCTTCACCGTCCTCGAACACCAGCTGTTTACTTTTACTTCCATTGATTTTTTTTTTCATTTACCCATTCATAAATTCATATTTTTCATTTTTTTTGTCTCAACTTTGTGGTCAATAGACTTCTGGGATTCAAACCGTCTTACATCAGAGGCAGCAGCAGGGATCAGCAGGCGATTATAGTCATTACAGTTTGTGCTTACATAGGGCTCTTGTGCTTTGTGCCACATCTCCCCTCGTCAGCTGGCAGTCTGAGCTCTAATCTGCCAGTTATAACAAACGGCAGACGAGGGGAACAGGAGGAATAAGCAGGAAGAGAGGAAAGCGGGGATAAGGGTAAAAAATGTGCAGTTGGCAAATTTTGTTGCTTTGAGAATCCTACCTTGAATTTAAGGTTGTGGAAGCCTTTAACTTTTGCTGCCATTGCTCCAATACAATTGTTGACTTCTAAAGCGGAAACACCACTCCCCTATGTTTCAAAGGAGACATTTTAGCCAGTTGTTTAGGTGAACCAAGCTTCCAGTAAGATGCCAATTAGAGCGTTAAGTCTATAGTAGCTCCCAACCACCTGCTCTTTCTTCCTATGGAGCATGTTTGAACCCTATACATATTTGAAGACGTCACTCCTATGTGGATCTATTTCCTTCACCCCCTGTCAGTTCAAAGGGCTACACCAGCGCAAAGTGTCTGATGAAATCCTAATTACCCTCCTAATTGGTAATTGTGAAGTGGTAGTGGCACGTGGCGCGCTGCAGCTCCTCCGCCTATCGATCGCCCTCCTACTCTCCTTATTGATTTGCACTTGATCCATTTAATTGTAATTATTCCTGCACCTTTATTTTATTCTCCCTCCTGCAAGGTACAAACAGAAAACTGATAAGGAGGTTTTATTCGTGCAGAGGTAAAAACTGCAAAAGGGATTAAGAATATGGGTCAAGATCAATGTTGAGGCTGGGATTAAGTTTTGTAATCCAAGTTAAATACACATTTTGATGTATAATCCTTTAAGAGGAAGTCAATTCAAACTGTGATTCATGTTCCTCTGAACTTTTTTGGGCAACATAATCAAATAAAAACAATCAATATCCATGTTTTGTTAGTCTTTTGGGACCCAGAGAAATATCTTGTTTCATCAGAGTTACACAAACTAGAAATGCAAACAGAATATCAAAGAGTAAAGAATCATACATCTTATGTACGTACACCTCCAATATAGGTCATACTTTATTTCATGGAATTATTACTCCAAAAAGGCTTAAGCTTTTAAAACATTTGATTCATGCAACGAGGCTAAAATGTAAAGGTTGAAATAAATGTATGACTGTCTGGCTTTTATCATTTTATCATTCTTTGTGTCACATCAGGGGCTCTGCTGAAGCCCACAATGGGGAGTTTGGATCCAGAAAATTGTAGTATTTTCATTTTTATGTTGCTTGAGTTTTCTTTTGCTATGCACTAGGAATGTTACATAATACATAATTGTTACATAATGTGATTAGCCTTAAGCTTTCAGATCGTAAATCCACTGCCTGCTGGGAATTTGAGGTTTTGTTTCAGTTGATAAATTTTCCAAAATAAAATAAATAAAATATGGTTTATTTTTAACAGACACAGCTACACACACGCATTTTCTAAATGCATTAAACTTCCTGGTTACAATGAAACAAGGCACAAGCTGCATGAAAAATTAAAACTTATGAATGTTAGAACAATAAAGCACAAAATAGGAACTGTAATTGGCAAAAAAAAAAAAAAAAACAGCAACAACAAAATGCTGAGACATAGGACTAGCTTAAAGCTATGTTGGCAATGAACTAGTTCTTGGTATTGTGATCTCACAGTACAGTCATACAGTACAGTAATATTGCGATGAATCGTTGGATAGATATTTTTACCCAGTTTTACCATGAACTGACTAATTACCAGAGTTTCTTGCTTTTTTATTAAGGTTACAGCTAAAGAATGAAAAAGTAACAGAGCCTTCCAACTTGTTTACCATTCGCAAGCTTGCATTTCTAAAGATTTAAGATGCAATTTATCACATTTATATCATCATTTTGTATAAGATTTCAAACACTTTTTCTCTTAGCGGTCCAAAGATTTGCTGAAAAAGCTAACTGTTTGATCCAAAGCCATCCATGTGCACTCCTCTGTTTATGTAAGTGTGTTTGTTGCTGCTTGGAGGCTCACATCTTTCCACCTCACTTCTAATTCCATGTGACACTTAATCTCAACTTGTGTTCTCACTCATTCACTACAACCCCCATGCTATCTTGACTCTCCATAGAATAATCCAGAAATGGTCGTTAAGAGGAACGCTGTGGAGATGAGAGGGGCTGTGTAATTGTTTCTCGCTTTCATGGGCTTGACCTCTTATTTATTTGACCGGCATTTACTGCCCGGGAATTAACTCTTCATCGGCAGGGACAGTCAGCAGACTGCAGACGTGAGCGACAGAGTGGTGGTGGTGGTGGGGGGGGTGATGTGATGTAGGGAGGCTCGGTTCATGAACCAATAAAGCTCACATGGCAGAGGCTCGACAGACCATATCTCATTACTGGCTGGGCTTAAAATGAGATGGGCTTCTTTTTGCTTGTCCCTCACTGGTTCGATTGATTAGTCGGCAGCCAATCAATGTTAATTAAGGTGTAGAGAATCCTTTAATTGTGGCTTATGAATCATTGTGTCAGACCCTGCCTTGACCTTCACTACACTTACACTGTGAACGCCTTGCTGGGGAATAAATACGTTTTATATATCCCAAGGTAACAGTAGGTTGTGATTGAGTATAGATTTGATGGACAGCGATCATATATGTGTAATGTGTGCAGCTGCAGTGAAACTTACAAACCTTCATTTCCTGACTTTCACTTTGCTGACACATGATCAATACCCCTCAAAACATTTAAGAGCCGATGTTGTGAGATAAGCATTGCTATTATGTGTGGTGAGTTGCTCTTCGTGCATATGAAGTAGGGCTGTGATTGATGACTGCCAAAAACAAAATGGCACATGAGAGCATCACCGGCACCATAATTGTGTTTTTTAATGAAGACCTACATTTCACGTTGCAGCTGATTTCGCACTCAGTTGATTGTGTCTACCCCCCTCCTTTTCCACCACTGCTACTGCCATCCATCATGTGTTAATAAGAATGTAACCTGTAACACACGTTAGAGTCTGGTGCACTCTATGACGTCCGAGTCTGCCTCTCTATAGAGAGATGGAACGAGCCATGACAGTGGCTCCTGGTCCTTAAAGAAAGGTGAATGTCACAATCTCTCACCACCCAAAAAGGTCACACAAACATGCTTCATTATTACCTTAATTTTGTAATTGTCTTAGTTCAGTTGCCTTACTTGAGGGTGGTATCTTGAGTGTTTTCATATAATCCACCAGTTTGACATGTTAGATTTAAGTACTAACTTATCATTAGTACAATATCAGACACATTTGTTTCAAAAACATTTCTGCATCTTTAAAAATCATTTGAAATATTGATGACAAAAATTACAAATTTGCAACCTTACCAATGTCAGAAACACCAACAAGTTTAAAATACATGTTCTATGATGAAAATATTTTAAAGCACCTGTGAGAGGTTTTAAGTTGGCTATGAAACAAATAGAAATTCATTTTTTGTGTCTCTTTACGAGCTACAAAAGCAAGGGAGATCATTTGCATGACGATCAATTTTTTCTACTTTTTTTCTTTTAAGTTATTTTTTTGGCTTTTGTCCCTTTTTTGGATAGAGGAGAGAAGACAGTGGATAGAGTCGGGAAGGGGGAGAGAGTGGGGAGTGACATGCGGGAAAAAGGCCCCAAGTAGGATTTGAACCCGGGCCACCCGCTCAAGGGCAATGGTGCGCAACCATGTCCACTAGGCCATCTGCGCCCCAATTATTCCTATTTTGACCTTTTTCATGCATTAAACTGCAGCCAGGGTTAGATATCCAACCAAATTGTTTGTTGGTATGCTAAAAGAAAAGACTGTATTTTGCATTTTCATGGGGTTTTTTTGTTATGTAGTGCTATTTTGTCATGACAAAATGATTTAAGTCCACAGGGGTTGCTAAATTAAACACAAGTTAACGGTTCCTGACAGGAGCTTTAAATTCTTGTTTGGGACAATTTAGATTTGAAAAAGTTGAAAACAAAACGTTTATTGGACTGTGAGCGTAGGCACCAACAAAGGTAATATTTTGAAGAAAAAAGTATGAATAAAAGCATTAGATTACCTGGTTCTAAGTCCCAGCATTATTCCCTTCGAGCAACGTCATAGCTGTTTCCACAAAAGCCTCCTTGTCAGGTAACTACCAGTGTGAGCTGAATGGAAATACACAGTTCTCAGGGCTTTTGTCTAAGATGTGTGGATCTAGTTTGCTGTGGCAACATGATGATGTCACCAGGCTTTTTATTCTATTCCCATGAAAGAACATAAATACCATTATACCTTCAAAGCAAATGGCATCTCTTTTAGTAGTATATGTATAAACTGCATTTCAATCCTGTGAGTTGAATGCATTTGTAGACAATGTGTGCATTAATGAGACTGGATGAGTCATTTCCTTATCAAATGGTGCTTCATAAACTCTGCTACAGAATTAAATACTGTCATACTTCATCACCCACACACTACACATTTGATAAATATGCTATATAGTGACTGCCTGATGTTCTTGTTATTTTTATTTTACTCTAAAAGTCATCATCTTCTTTTTCAGATGTAATAACCGGACCCAGTGTGCCGTCGTGGCTGGACCAGATGTTTTTCCTGACCCCTGTCCGGGAACCTACAAGTACCTGGAGGTCCAGTATGAATGTGTGCCCTACAGTACGTATTCCTTTCTCCTTCCACACTTCAAAGCGCCTCCCTAACGCTCTTATCCATCCTCATTTCCTATCAACAGCAGTGACTCATCAACAAGCCAATCAACACGCACACTAGTAATGGTCCAGATGCTCAGAAATATCTTGAATGTGTCATCCGGTTTAGTAGAACAGATTAAAATGCAGCAGTGGCAGCTATGGAAGTGACAAGTGATATTTTCTGTGATCTGTGAAACATAACACCCTGTTGGAGGACAGGAAATATTATTGAGAGTGTTGTTTACATGTGAAAAATGATAATCTTTCAGCGTGTGCTCATTGTGAAGATACAGCTTTTATAAAACATTGAGGTATTTGTTGTATGTGCACCAAGTGATGAGAAAACAACACCTCATTTCTCATGCATTAATTTGTGTGGATGTGTATTTTTTTTTAATATCCAGTTGAATATGTTTTACGGAAAGTTGATCATTCAGCACCCATGAGATCTGGGTAAAACAGACGCTTATCGGGAAATCACTTTCAAGATCAAGGTGAAGAATCAGAATCAGAATTGCAGTGTCATATTTTCATCTTATCCGACCCCAGGAAATACTTACTCACTCAGGGTTAGCAGTTAGCAGGCATTAGCTAAGATGTTCCCGTTTGTACCATTAGTTATGAACCCCATGCCAAATGATAGCTTTGTAGCACAAGCCATTAACTTATGTTTTCAAAACTAAACTCTGACTCCAATGATCAAAACCTACTCCTAAAATAGTTTGACTCAACAAACATGTAGCACAGGAAGGCTGGAGTCCTTTTTGGGGCAGCTTATGGTTTTACTTTCATGTCAAACCCCTGTTTCTCTGCTCTCCTTTTCTTCAGCTTCCTTCTTAAAAACAGAACAAAGTGCCCCAATAAAAATCAAGAGAACTTCAGTAAGAAATGCCCCAAAACAATCTCCTGTATCAGATGATGGTTGCCACCATCATCACAACTCTTAACACCTGTGGCCCACAACACTTGGCGCAAGAAAGATGCTTGAAAAAAGCTAAATTGCTGCTGCCAAGTGATTTGTTCTCACAGTGGCTGGCAGGTTTTCTTGTAATTGTGCCCAAGTGTTAGTTGGACCAATTAAAACCCCAAATCAGTTAATGTAACAGAAACTTTAATGGCTGTTGCACCAGTTTTGACCTCTATTTGACACTGATTATTCTGTATATTAAGACAGAATGATGCTTGTGTGCATTTGAGTTCCCAGGTACTTTAACAACCATGAAATGCATAAACATTTTAAGATTGGTATTTCATGTAGAATGTCAATAAGGTTGTAAAGTGAAAGTGAGCATGTATGAAAAAATACCAGTCATTTGAAGTCAGCTATCCTTGCGACTGCCTGTTTAAAAAACATTAAATATCTCTGAAGAATCACATCCACTCATATCCAGACAGACCAGTTGACTTTTTTTTTTTTTTTTTTTCAAAAAAACCCAAACATATTTGTTGTTTTCGCTTCAGTTCAGCCCAGTGGGTGCCAGTTAATGTCCAGTCTAGTGAGGCGTCTCTAAACGCAGTAAGTAAAAAAAAGGGTTTAATTAGTGCAGCAGGTGAAAAACGCTGTCAGGCTCATGTGCTGAACTGGGGTGGAAACATTTGGGCTGGGAATGTTTAGATCAGCATGAGGTGACAGGATGAGCACACACGAAGAGGAAGTTCGGGTGAGGGTAGAGGAAGTGGCAGGGACATCACCGTATGACCTCAGGTATTGTTTTTATAACCTCTGAAGTGGAACAGAGTCACCGTAATCACGCCTGCCAAAAAATTCTGTCATGTTGTGTGGCTGGAAAGTTTTGATCATGGTCAAATCACTGGTTTAGTGTGCAGCTGCTGGGTTAAAGTGAACTCTTAAAATTCAAATTCAAATCAGAACCATCTTTTTTAGCATTTGATGTCATACATGGCTCCCTCTGTACCTTGCCTCACTGAAGCTTTTCATGTTTTGGAGTAAAAATCATTTCTACCTGTGATCCAGCACTGGCAGATGGCTCTTTTATACCAGCCTCTCTGCAATATGCACATTTTGCCATCGCAGCCTCTCAGTGTCAGAGTCTCTGCAAGGTGGCCATGTAGGAAGCTGACATGACTAAAGCCACTAAAAATGAAGAGCATCCATTTTAATCAGCTCCCTGCTTTTTGGTGTAGTCAATATTTAAACACCGAGTGTGCTTGCCTCCTGCCCCCAAACATTTCCATTAAGCTCTTGGCTAACAAAATTTCCACTCACTTACATCAGGAACCTGGTTTTCCATTGATTTACCTTATGTACCAAACACTGCCAAAACCCAATCTGGAAATGAATCTTCTTACTCTCAGACTCTGAAATCTGGGCCATTGTCTTAACAGTTTGACTAGATGGATGTCATGTGTGAAAACTTAGCTCGATCTCTTACCAATGGTTAACTGGTAACCGTGCAGAGCAGATGGACCTGCCTGATTAATATTAATAATAATAATAATAATAATAATAATAATAATAATAATAATAATAATAATAATAATGCATTTTTATTCAAGGCGCCTTTCACGACACCCAAGGTCGCCTTACAAAGGGTAAAAAAAAACACATAAAAACAAAATAAAGTTAAAAACAGCAACATAAAAGCAATAGAATAAGGGACAATATTAAAACAGCAGTTAAAACAGTAGGTATTGTGAAACAGATGAGTTTTGAGTATTTTCCGTAAGGTCCCACCTCTGAAAACATTCGCTTGTGCCCCTTACCCAGATGGACAAGTGAAATATTTCCGCGATGGATCTATGTAACTGTCCTTCTGGCGTGTCAGGTTAGCTAACTGGGGCCCCAGTTGAACTCAGCAGTTGACTTATGGCTAAGCCACACCCCCCTCCACTCACTTGGCTAAATTGTTAGCATTCAGTGGCAGGTGCTATGGCAGGTGTTACAGTAGGAGACATTTTGCAAGAGACTGAAAGATCAAATATTATGTAGAAGTCCCAGAAGGGTCTAAACTACAGGTTGATGGAATATATTAATAACTATTTTGTTGAGAAGGTTGATAAAAAGCTTCAGTAACAAACCAAAATTTACAACTACCATTTGAAACATAATAAACCACCTCTTGTTGCCATCACCAGTTAAGTTAAGGTTTTTGGCTCAGAATATGAGAAAAATTCTGTGATTTTTTACGATCCTCATACAAGAGAGTATCTCTTTTAGTTTGCTGCTTTCGGGTTTTATCTCCCCTGATGTTAGTCCTGAAGATGTCGACTAGAATAACCTTTAAGGGCCCATTTTGGGGGTCTCATGATAAAGCTCATGGGTATAGAATCCATGTCCTCAGACTTTCTTCTTCAGTGTGATTGTCAGTGTTTTCACTCTGACTGGAAAGTTTGGACAAAATATTGGAGTTGGAAAGAGAACAGCTAGGACCAGACTCTTGGCTGCACTTATACGCAGATGTCTATTTATAGAGTTTAATAAGATGCTAAATCTTTCTCAGATGATGGCTGATGCTTCCCAGCCGTATTCTGCCTGATTTTCTTTCGTTTCTATTTTCCTTCACACAGCTAAAGCCCTCTGAAACACAATCGGACAATGCCAGTCAGACAGCAAACAGAAACCAGAAAGCTTCCAACACTCAAAGTCTGTAAATTCTACATGCATAAGCATATTCTGTCTATGAGGATGAATCCCACCCAGATTTTTCCTTTCACTTCAGGCTACTGATGTCACTTTTCTGAATTTACATTGAGGACAGTCACACAAAAGCTCCTGTCCGATGCTGCGGCTTGGTTTTGCCGACTTTTCCCAATCTTTGTGTCTGACTTTAATAGCCGTCCTGTCCAGCGGAAATACGTTACGACCCAGGCACCCACAAATTTCCCTTTCAGTTGTCTGCTCGCCTTCAACTTTCTTTATAATAATAAACTCAACTTCCTCAACAAAAGCCAAGTCAAAACAGTCTGTTGGATTGTTTGAAAACTGCTTCTGGCAGCTTTGTTCCTGTAACATGGGGGCTGCCTGCCTATTAGGCTTGCACCAGGGAGGGAAAACGGGGGCACCTTGTCTGGAGTTTTGTGTGGATGGTGCCCAAAGCCATCGTAGGATAAAGAATTCTGCTGGCGAAGCATAAACACTGCAGAAGTCATGTAGGCGTTTATTTGTATATTGAGCTGGAAGCCAAGTGTAAAATGGTCACTTGAGACACATTTTATTGTGGGGTGTGGATGCAATTCATCTGTGACAGTGGACTTTCTCCTAAACGAAGCAATCACATCCTTTTAAATGGAATGAGCCACTTTGGGAAGACAGTTCTTTGTGTTTTCTCTTCTGAACCGCTAAATTCAAGCATATCTTGTGCTGGAATCTCCAAAAGAGGAAACAAAACTTAGGTTTTGAATTATGATTAGGTTTCCACATTAGCAAAAGGATATTATTTATGAAACAGCAGCTGGATTGTGGTTGGGCTTCTCAAGACAAGTCTCTTTTCCAAGTTCCTGAGACAGACTAGAGGATTTGAGTGTCTAATAAGAGAAGCAGCCACCCATGACTCTGACTCTCCTTCGGTGGTGGAGTTCTGACTCTGTATTCCACTGACAGGCTCGAAACCCTCAGCTTTAATAGTCTTTTTCTTCAAAGTCCTCCCTCCTTTTCACTTACATTTTGTCCTTTAAGTGCTCTCTCTGCTTTTTACCCCCTATATTCCTTCATTTGCTCCCCAACTCCCCCAATTCAACAACCCCTCCTCTCTTCCCTCCCCTTCTTTGACAGCTTTAAATCTGTATTCCACTTAAGGAGCTCCTCTTTTTTTGCCCCTTTAAGGATAAATTACAGCCTTCTTCTTGATATCTTCATAAGCAAGGATGATTGCACAATGAGATCTGCTGTTAATAACGGCGAAGGAGTGTGCTAAATCGATGGACACATGGCCGCGGATACAATATTGATTTTATTAATTTGCGATTTGATTCGCTCCATCAGTTGTAATGGAGGGAAAAACATGCTACAACAATTACAACTAAGAGTGTCTGCACTGCGTGGCACAGTCACAGCATGAGGCAATCCATCATGTTTTCATTCGAGCTGCTGCCTGGATAATTATTTGATATTAGCTGCAGGGAAATAGCATCAAATTGAAAGAGGGAGGAGGGAAAGCAGTGCTGATAGAGGGCTAAAACAATACATATTTACCAGAGTTCAAAGACTGCATGAGAAAAGTGTTTCATATTTACCCTTGTTAGTCATAATGAAGTCATGTGAACATAAGAGTACACTAATTTTTCTCCTGCCCTAGGACTCTTTCGTTTTTGTACTCATGTTCTGTGCACACTCCCCAGTGCACTCCCCAGATTAGCCATGGGACCCTCTGGCTGAAGTGATGTGCTGACCCTTCATGATGACTCATAAACATGACGGAGCTCCAACGCCTGACATCTGCATTTGCCCCACCCTGTCACCTTGAGTTTCCACAGTTCGGCGCAGAGAAATGTGCATCTATTCTCCTAGAGCCTTATTAAAACCTCTGCCCTTCTCCCATCTCAGCTTTAACAACTCCTCCCAGAGGTTGAGGTCAACATGACTGCGTGTCCCTCTGTGGTTCTTGTCACACACAAGAAAGCGAGCATTGGTTGCCATGCTTTGCCCCCTCTGTTGTTGTTGTTGTTGTGCTATTTCTCGCCCTTGAACCATCCCTTTCCAGTAATTAGATGCACCTCTCTGTGTGGTTTCCATAGCGAATTTAGTCCAGGCACAAGCGGTCAAACCCCTCATCCCCTGAAAAAGAATTAGGAAGGGGGATAATTATACATCCTTTCAGAGGAGCGCTTTTGTTCAGTTCACTTTTCAAAATTGACACTTCAGCGCTTATGGCAAGAAGAGGTAGAGGGAAAGTGAGAGACAGAGAGAAGGCAGCGACGAAGCGAGAGCAAAGAGAACAAAGGAAGAAAACCTGCTGGCAGTCTGATGCTATACATAAGCCACTAGTTCCCCCCACTGTTTGGAGCTAATAAGGACAATGTAAAATCCTGTCTAGCACAGTGGGATCCAGCTCAGGCCTGTCAGATATAGCTCACTCTTTGGAGGCTAAGCCAGGACATATAATCATGCAATCAATTCTACGATTTGAGCGTAGCGCTGTATAATCCTCAGCTCCTACCTTGTGGAAGCTCAGCATGTAATTTGTCAAATTCTTTTACTTCCAACGTACCCTAATTGGTTTTTAATTCATTTTACTAATAATAACACATCTAACAAGTTCAGGGGGGGGCCCTCAACAAAGAATGGAGTTGATTGTTTTGGCGTGTTGTACTACGCACCTGCTACCAGTCTCTGTCCTTTCTGTGTTGGCAGGTGAAACCATGAAATCGATGCTGTACACAGGGCTATCGCTTACAATGCAGCTTGAGCAGGATGTTGTGTGATCACAGGGCCCATTATGAAGTGGTCACGCTGAAGGTAAACACCACCTGTGTGACCAGGAGGGGCCTTCATGAGTGTAATAGGAACCTTTAGTTCGGTCATGTGTCATGCCAAGGTCTCTTATCACATTTGAGGATTTTGAGTTATAAAAATTAAGTCTCAGTTTCTACTTAAATATCACTGGTGTCAAGCTTTGGATGCGCTAATAAGGCTTTATCTTACAGGGGTTTGCACCAGGTTCCAAGATTTTAGGTCATCAAGATTCTGATTATTCTCACAATTTTCTATTCCGCTGAAATTTGTCATAATAAAGAGGGATATATAGGGTCATATTTCATGTTAAAATCTAATGTATATTAACCATTTAATTGTTATCAAGTGAGCTATTGTTAGTGTTACTTGACTTGATAAAGAAGGGCATCGATGGTTGATTGAATAACCCAAAAGCTAGCTAGCTAGCACATAAGTTAACTAACAGTACCATTAGCTAGCCAACATTTGCTTCAACTAGCTAATTAAAGCCCTTCCTCTCAAATGCTGTAACAATATCAAACACTTTCATTAGCTTGAAAGAGTCTGGATGCTAAAGTTAAATACTGACTTCACTAGTATTTAACCATTTACTAGCTAGTATTCATTGTACTACATCCAACGTAATCAAATTTGTACTCCATCTAACGTAATCAAATTGTGAAGTTGGCTTGAGAGGCTACTACATGCTAATATTAGCAGTTGTCTAGCTGTAGCGTATGAGATTTAACAGAGGTTGCTTTTCAGTACTTTTGCAGACAAACAATAATAATCTTTAACTGCCTTTAAAAAAAAAAAGCTATGTCTGGAATGCAATTTGTCTGATGTGGCACATCTGTAGGTTGTTTATAACATAAGCAATATTTTTGGCTAGCTAAAAATCACAGAAAGCTAACGATTGCTATCCTGTCAAATCATGTAAACAATTAAACAGTCATGCTAGGTTGAAAGTGACATGATGCTAATCTTAGTCTTCATGTAATAATAAATGCTAAAGTAACAGATTCTAGAGATGTTTTAAGATGTTAAGTATTTTTGAAATTCATGTCTGTGATGAAAATTCTCTTTCGTCTGCTAAGTTGCTTCTCTGTTGAGACTTGGGGAAATAAAAGTAGCTCTTCAGATTGCATTTGCAAGCCCAGAACACAGCAGTGAGACCTAACAGGAGTGTTTTAGCCTCCGTCTTCAGCATGATGTCAGAGGAACATGGCAGCCATTTGAATACAGCGATTAAAATCGTCTTTATGAGGAGTCTCTCTCCTGAGCACACAGGCCTCTCCTCTCAGCCTCGGATAATCTTGTGGCAACTTTTAAGCTTCTTGAGAAGTAGATCACTTTCCTTGATGCTATCAGTAAATCTACTAAGCAGATTTTATGCCGTTTCACTTGCTTTTCTGCCCTTGAGCTCTCAAATCCACGTTCATCAAGTCTAGTGTGGGAGTCAACACCATGACAGCAGATACATCACACAACCACACCCTCCTCCCTCCCTGCAGAAATGCCGGTGACCATTTGCCTTCTTGCTCAGCGTTTTTTTCCCCCTCTTCTCTTCTCTATACCTGAGTGACCTCTTTCCTGTCTCCCCGTGTGTGTAGGGGCTCTGTAATAGCATCACATCGCTCAATGACAGCTGACCACCCCCTAACCCACACAGAAAGTCCTGATGACTATGACTCTCTGTCACATCTCATATCGGATTTACACTGGTGTCATAGCCTGAGTGTGCAGAGATTGATCTTGTCATAACACCTTGTTTTCTGCATGTAACTCTGAATTTACACCTCATATTTTATGGCTCAACGAAAACGTGATTTAACACCTTTGTTCTTTCAGGAATTAATACAAAATGTATCAAAGTTTGTCAACATATTTTGGCTGTCTGGAGTTTCTGCAGATCATTTAATGAGCCTGGAGACAAAGCAGGATGCGTCTTTCTGTTTAGATTAAAACAAGACATTAGGAAGAAGCTAATTTGGGTTATTGCTTTTTGAAGACTGCAGCTGTTGCTAAGCAAGCTGCTGTTGGGCTAAAAGTCAGTGACCATACTGAATCATGATGCTGCTACTTTATGCGAGCACAGAAATGGATTTATTTGATCCGCTACTCTTTTTTTTTGTTCTCTAAGGAGAGCAGATGTGTGTGCCAGAGCAGAAAAGCTTTGAAGCAGTTTTGAATATTGTTATTAAATTAGTCATCCTTCTATCTAAAAGCATATTTTCTTTTGACACCCGTACCAGTATCAGTGCTGGTGTCATTCATCACTGCTCAAATACTGAACTGTAATTCTATGTCTTTAAGATAATTAGGATAACAATTTTTTATGTAATTCATCAAGTGAAGGCAATTTTCAGCAGCAGTGTAATGTTGATCTATAGCTTGTTCCAGTTTCTTGGATATTTTTTTGTGTCAGCCATGCTTAAGTCTGTACCTGTATCTTCAGATGTAAAGGTATTCAAACACCCTTGTAGGTATCAGAATACTTCACAGCATTTATTCAGACAAATTCCTCTAACTGTATATGTATCATGGGAGTTGTAAGAGATTTTGATTGCAGTTTGAAACAATTAACACAGACTACAGATATCACAGGGTAACCACCAAGGGGCAACATGCAGATCTGGAAATGCAGCCTATATGGAAGTTTTAAGAGCTGCTGTTCATAGAGACTCCCTGCTGAAGGACTGGAAGTCATTTACACACCCAGTCGAAAAAATATTTATATATTTTTACGCCATTAAAAGCATATTTAAAGCCTGGTTCAAAAAACAGCTTTGGTCTAAACTGCTAATTTGGCTATACACACACTGAAGTGGGGTGAAATTTTTTCTAACTTAGTGGTTTAGAAAATATTAGATTCACAAGTTTGTCCAAACAGAGGCTTAGCTCAGCTCACGTGACTGACAGGCACCATATAGCTGGTAGAAGGGAAGTTCAAGGCCCACTTCATATCCAGTGTGGCCCCCACTTTCTATCTCTTCATTTCCCTGTATCAGGAACAGACAGTCTATGGTAACCACTCTCTGAGTCATGTCTGTAACATTCCAATTAGTCTGGAAAACACTCAGAAAACAGTCAAAATTAATGAACACAATTTATTCAAGGCAGCTGATAAACAGGATGAAATTTGTTTGCCAAGTGTTGATATGAGATGGCATATGAGAGACATTTTGGGTCTGCTATTAACAAATACCAGGCTTTAACACTTTTCATTTGCATATTTGCTTGTAAATGACCAAAGTAAATGTATGACAAAAAAATGAAGACATGACTGAATATCTTTGGAGGTAATTGCCAACAACCAAACAGCTGTCATATTCTAATCACAGACAGCGCAACATTTCTTTAACTTGAAATGTGTCAGAATACCACATAAAAATTATTGCAGCCAATGTTTTATGCTCTACACCAGTTTTACTCAACCCTGCTCAACCAAAGAGTGGAGTTGTTAGAATTACCTTTTACAAGAGAAACAATTTAAGTGGTGAAATGTGGCAAAAACAGTGAGATGTATCAATAGAAATAGGTTTAAGGTGACGAAAATGGTCAAAAAGCAAAAAAAGATAAGCAAAAAACTAAGAGACGACTTGGAAAATAGTTGGATAATAGCAAAAAAGGTCCAAAAGCGGCACAAAAAAAGTGAAAAGTGACTAAAGTAAGCAAAAAAAAATGTATGGGTTGTTGTCATGCTGTATTTAATGTCAGTGTTCATTTCAAAATAATGTGTTCGTTTAACAACACGTAAAACAGGGGAATCTTAAAAATAATTGCACAAAACATTGCAATTTCAATATATGGAAAATAATCACAACTGGAGGGGGTTCCGCATTTCCTTCCAGTAAATGAAAATATCCACAAGCTTTACATTCTGATAATCAGAGATGGAAAGTGCAGTGGTTACAGTACAAGGATTTACAATGGCACTTGCATAGAAAAAGATATCACGTCCTCAGTGGAGAAGCCAGATAATTGCGCACTCCGACTGTGATTACAAATGTGGATAAATGTTGGTGTTAGATGGGTGAATCTGGACATGTGGAAACTGTTTTCCCCCACTAATGGCAGAATAAGCTTCTATAATCTATAACATTCGTACACTGTGCTGGCTGCCGTTTTACTCTGAAACGTACAAACATACATAATCCATAACGTTTTATGGAAAGACACAAACACACATGTTCTAATGGGTTGAAATAAATACTGCAACATGCTGAACAAGCTTCCAGTAATGGTTAAAAACACTTCAATTAGATTGCACCAGCAAGCTTTAATCTCACACACATGCACCCACACACTCAGACTTAGACACATGTCTGAAGACTTGTTGGGGCGCCAGAAGTCGAGGATATAGCACTAATTAGAGATCGGGCTCTTCAGGGGGTCTCTCTTTTTAATGATCATCCTACTAATCAAAGTTCCTCCACCATTTCCCCACCATTTTTCTTTCTCCGTACACTGGCACTCCGCTATGTCCAGACTAAATACCCTCTTTCTTTTCTACCCCTCCTCCATCCTTCTGTTCTCCTCCATATCTCAAGGTCTTTGGAAATCAAGACATATTTTAGGAGGTGCAATTAGGTTATTTCTGCTCCAGTTGCCACTATGTCGGAAAAAAAAAGAAAAAAAAAGTATTTAATTTTGTTTTTCCTAACCGCACTTGTCTTTCCTGCCTCCGTTGGTCGTTCTCCCACGTGGGTAGTCGCTTGGACGGGTGCCAAGTCCTTGCACCTGTCCCTCAAAGTGAGACAAACACACACACAGGAGAACAAGCACACACACACATATACACACACACACACACACTCCGAACACAGCATCCTGCATTGTCAAGGTTATAAGATAGCATAGCAGCTTCCCAGCAGGGGGGAGGGAGAGAGCGATGGAGACAGAGATTGAATAAGCACTAAGGAAGGAGCACAAAGAGAGCAGACAAGTGGTTGAAAGAGAGAAAAAAATAAAAGGAGGGGGGTTGAGTTGAGAAATGGAACCTGTAATGATGGTATGGGAGACTCATGAGCGCCAACTGAGGAGGAAAAAAATGACGAGAGAACAGAGAGAAAGAGAGATGGCAGCCTGCGTGTCCTCCCACATCCTTAGGCACATGCTATTCAAAGCCTCGTAATTTGCGTCATTAATTAAAAAGCTGATGGGATGGTGTTAAGTCAGAGAAAGAGAGAGAACGAGAGAGAGGGAATACGAAAGAAAAAGCAGAAGAAGAAGTAGAAGGGGGAAATATTGCGAAAAATATTGCAGCCACCCTACCATGAATCTCTATTAGCCGCTAATGATACCATTCTGATACCTCTCAACCATTAGTGTGAAATTGGGAAGCGTTAATTATTCAAATGAAAATCCATACAGCTGCCGCTCACATGATTGGGTCGGTGCTCACAGGCGCCAAAGGTCCATTGTTAGCTGCTCAGCTTGTGTTTTAAGCAGGGAGGAAAGTACAATGGGTATTCAGAGTGACTTTTCAGGTAAGAATTAACATTACCTGAACAAACACAATGTGAAGTGCACCACGAAGTATTACGTATATAATTGATTTGTTAGAGTGTAGAATGACAGAGCAGCAGGGTGCCTCTCATTCAAAACTGAATTATGTCCCGAAATTCGAGACGTTTCTTCCATTCACTGTTCGTTTTTGGTCCCAATCATGGTTTTATAACCATGAAAACATCAAACATGTAGGTTGAGGTAAATTAAATTCAGTACGGCAGCTTGACCAATTAGGTAAGCCGCGCAATCAGCCATGTTGCCTCTTCCAGCTGTGTGTGTTTGGCAGCTTGAACCACACCGCAGCCAAACCGCTACAAGCTGAACGCACATGGTTCACTGAGTTATTGTCCAAACTAAAACCTGCTTCCAGAAATCTGCACCAACCTGGCCAAGAAATGTATCTGCTCAATTTATGGCCCAGGAGAACATTTCTGTGATTGGCTCTCTCTGTAGTCGTCATTAAAGCAAACTAACCTTGAATACTGGACGTTGTTAATGTTAATGTTAATGTTAAGAGATCTCTCATTGCCTGAGCGCATAGCAATATTTTTTGGTCTCTGTTGAAACATATTTTCGAAAGAGAGATATAACTTAGATATTTTTCATTCTTCGTAACCTATTTTGGTCTGGTGGGGCTATTTTAAGCCTTTATTGGAAAAGACAGAGCGATAAGAAGAAATGTGCTTGCCCTTGATGTATTTGAACCCACATACATAAAGACCAGAGGCTGGTTAGGCGAATCCGGGCAGTGCAAACTTTTTAACATATCAGATGACTGAAATTAAGTGACTGACAAAGGTTTTCAAAACTTGCCTCACACTTTTCTTTTCATTCCAAAAAAGGTTAACTTGGTTTGACACCTTCTTGTATGGTAAGACAATTCTTGTTACTAGACCAGCGTCGTTTCTTTTTTACCACAACATAATTTCACAACAACCTATTAGGACTTGTCTGTTGATTTATAGAGGTTTGGTTGGCCTAACTGTTGTAGCAGGACAACAAGAAAAAAGGGGTGTTGTACAGTTCAGGGTTGTGGCAAACAGACATCTATCAATTTCTACTATATAGCTAGATTAATAAACCACAACTTGTTTGTCCTTAACTTCATCTGTCACTTCATGCTGATTGGCCATAAGGGCTTGAACTTATCATTGACAGCGAATCTCTCAACTGTTGATTGGCACGTTGAAATTCACAGAAGTGCACATGTAGTTCAGTTTCCTTAATTTGCGTCATTCTCGATGCTGGAAAAGAAATGTATTTCTGTGTGTGGCTTGAACACATCTTCAGACCAAACATACACAGCGCCTTTGTCGGACTCTTGTTGCTGAATCTAAATGTAGACTGTGGAAGTAAATGTATATTTAATCTTTAGTGGGAAATTTACAGAAGTGCAGTTGCGATACAGTATATAAACATTATAAATTACAGTAAAAATAAAAATGAAAGTATAAGTTGATGATGAAGATGTGCTCCTACTGAGGTCCCTTAATTAGGTATTACTTTTGTGCTTACTAAGTCAGAACAGTAGAGAACACTTTGAAACTCTCACAGATGAAAGTTGGAGTTATTAATTTCCATAAAGAATAATCATTACTTCTCTTGGATGTGAAAGAAAATGTAGAGAAAAGAATTCAGGGTTCAGCAGTTGTATAGGATTGCATGAATGGTTGTAACATTATGGCTGTTCACCATGTGTTGTTGTGTTACCATGGTGCTTTCAGACACTTTCTACCAACAAAAGCCAAGCAGATGTGGAGTCAGCTCATGGCCCTGTTTCACAGTGCGAGAATACACTGTCAGCTAAAATTTCCAACACGACAGAAATGTATCGAACCGGTCTGAAGCAGCCGTTCAGGTCGTTAAGGTCCCTTGTGCCCCCCTGTGCTCTGAAATTTAGACCTTCAAAATCAGTCATGGGACTCAAAAATTAGGTCAGAATCAACTTCAATTTGTGGTACATGCGGGGCCTTTGGGAAAAACTCTCCCCGCGCAACCCCCCCCCAAACTACATCTCAGCAGCCTCAAGATAAGAGTGTTTGTGCTGGGCTGTTTCCAATACTGCGAAAAATCTGAGAGATGATGAAAAATGAGTTTGCTTCTTGGACAATGTATCCAAGATTCCCAAACCACCTAGGGAGAAGGGGTCCTCCTTACTTTGCCAACAATGCCATTCACTCCCTCTGATTTGCTTTGGCACCCAGGGAAGGGTGATTACAGCTGGTTGTGTTAGTCTACTTGGAAAAGGAGTCAGGCGTTTAAAATTCTCATCGACATGTACAAGTGACTGTTTGTTGCAAGGGATGTTTTACGAGACGTTTTCTGTTATTACTTTGAACACACTAGCCATCAAATAATACTTAAATTCAAGTTTGAAGTGGCTGTAGTTGCCACAAGTAGCTCGTAAGTTCTTGACCTTCAACCCTGGCAGAAACCTCCATCATATCCTTTTCACAATTTACTCAATCTCTTATCTGCCATTAGAAGGGTTTAACTGCCACTCATAGTCTCTTATTCAAAAGAATCAGCTCAGTGTGGTGATTCAAAGCAGATTTAAATGATGTTAAGTAGTCAGTAGACTGGTGTGATTACCGTAAAATACATCATCCAGCAATCCGCTGGAGTGTGTCCAGTAATAGTGCATTTGTGTACCTTTAAATTATCAATAAATGACTGAGTTAGCGTCTGTTTTTGCCTGCAGTTATTAAGAAAATAGATGTGGAGTATGGTGTACTGTGGTCTGCGCGTTGTATATATACCCCATGAAATGTCTGGTCCTTTTATGTCAGAGAGCAGATTTGTCAAGTTCAAGCGTAGGATCATTTTAATCGTTAAGAGCTTATGAGTGACAAAAGAAGTCAGGATAGCTCAGAAAAGACTTTTATACTCATATTTCTGTTTTGATACTTTGTCAGATGTCAGTGAGAAAGACAAGAAGATGGAGGAGAAAGAGGTTGAGAGGATGAGCCAGCTAAGTGCTTTTTAGTGACTCAATGACAACCATGACCAAAATCGTATTAAGGTCACAAAGAGGGTGGAGGGGTGGAGTAAAGAAGCTTTTTAAATGAATCAATTCTCCGTCTCAGCCTGCTTTTTCCCCTTCGTCCTCACTCGGGTTGGTGTGAGGGGTCACAGAGTTGTATCACAGGTAGATTTCAGAGCGGACTGTCTTTGTAGTGAAGCACAAGTTGACATGATGGGAGCAAATTGGTTTGAGTGAAACGAGTGGTGACCTCGCTGCTTTTGGCAACCTCCGGTCAAGCGACAGGGCAACACGGGAACAGTAGCCCAGGAAGTGGTGAATTTCCTTGTCAGGGATTTCATCCGAATCCTTTCCCTCTTTTCCTTCTCACACCATCTCCCCGGGTGATTGCGTCGTATACTACTCCTCACATCCCTGCCGCTAATGCCTTTCTCTATAGATCATTACCCTCTTCTACCCTCGCCACTGTTAGCGATCGCTCAATCAGAAACGCTGGCCGCCCTGTGGTCCCTGTTGTGTGGCCGCTGCTCATGGGGGGTGAAGAGGCTTCGATCGAGGACGTTTGGCTGTTTACTTTGATTTGATCTATGGGGTCCATGTGCAGTTCGGAGTTATTGGCAAATTGGAGTCCCCAGTAATGATGATTCAGATGTAGCCTGCAGCTATTGTTGCCCTGACTGTTTGGGTTTCAATGACAGCTGGAGTGTTTGCTTGTTGATGAGGTTCTGTGCTGAACCAGTGTACAATTTTATGATCTGATGAACTCAGGCGACCTGTTGAAAACTACTACCCTCCCCATTATTTTCCTTCCTTTTCCCCCTTACCCTCAGCTGACACAGCTCCCTTTCACTCGCCGGTCTTTCATTGGCTCACCACCCCGCATTAATATTGTTCTCCTCTAATAACTTTCCCATCTTTCAAACTTTACCCCGCCCGCCCCTGCCCGCTGACCTCCATACCTCAGTCTGTTGCACTCTCCATTTGGAGGAGAGGACTCTTGTAAGCCCTGGTAAGAGAGGTTAATCCTCTCTTATTAGAACCGGGATTACTGGAGGGGAAGGGACAGGACCGGCAAAATGGCATGACTGACTGAAAGCTTGTCCACAAGAGGAAGCATTGCGTATAGTGTGGAGGGAGTTAAGATGTAACAGCCACTAGTCCTTGAGCAGTAGACTACCAGGCACTTGTACACTTCAATCACACCTGAAAGCACATCCTGTATGTTACATAAAAGAACAGTATCTTTCTATAGATAGAATTCTCGCATTGTATGATTTTTCAAGCTACAGATTCAAACTTTTACAAGAAGAATGTAAAAAGACATTTTTTGCTGTACAGGTGATTATTCTTTTGCTTCATTCCATCAGCTTCACTTCTTGAGAGCATTTAGCATCTTTAACCTCTTGAGACTTGAGCTTTTGTCTGCTGTGCATTTTTCATTGCTCCTTGCTATTTGGAAAAAGTAAGACCGACTAAGAATCAAACTTAGTCTTTGTGTTGAAAGTTTGCTTATTTTTATTATAGGTTCGCGTTTAGTTCATAGTGTCATTGAAGAAGAATACACAGGTTTTTTTTATAACTTTATTTCACATTAATGCATGTAAAATTGAGATATCACCAAAAGATGATGTGGGCAGTGTCCCCAAATGTGACTTGAAGGTCAAAAGTTTTTAAAACTAAGTATCATGAGTGTGAAATGTAGATTTACACATTTGTGGATACAGGGTCTAGGGAGGTTCAGCTAAATGTTTTGATTTAGAAACTGAAGTCTTAAACGTTGCTTTAGCCTAAAACATATATAAAGTATTTTACAATTTATTTGTACCTGCTGGAAGTCATTTTCAGTCCACTTTTTTATATATGAAAAGCTGTCTTGCTGTTAACTGTGCTCCGTTTTATTAGAGTTTCACATTATGGTGCGATATAAACAGCCATATATTATTGTTATTTACAATATGTGAAGCAAAGGAGTCAGTAAGTGTAGTGAGAAATGGATGACTTGGAAAAAATTGCGACACATCCTGCCAAGGTCAACCATTTTAGCTTCACTTAGCAATCCTAGATAGTTAAACTTTAGCTTATTGTTTTTCTATACCGATTAAAGCTGTGTTACAGTCTCACTCATCGTCTCACTTCTGTCCATTCAGTTGTATTTGTATTTTTCAGTTACTCACAGATGGGCCCCTTGATTCAGTCTACGTTAACCTCCTAGCACAAAATTAGTGCCTACAAAGTCATTCAATAAAGTTAGCCGCTAGCTTGATGTTAGCTAACAAGCCAAATTAATCTACATAGGAGGCATTGGAAAACAAAATCATTAAACACTAAATCTACTTATGCAGGCCATTAAAGACTTTAACTCGATTCCTTTGTTTAGTACTTGATGGTTGTGTCACAGTGCAACAGTTTGCTAACATATTAGCCTTTTACAGCATGTTCTGCTGCCCCTAAAATGGAAAATTGATAAGTAAGTTGTGGTTGAAAAGCAGCTTTCAATTAATCTATCTATTTCTTTCGTTTTAAATATCAAAAATGTGTTTCCAGAAATAGTATCCCATGAGTAATTGGAGTTGCCATTTCCTTCTTCATGTGTGATGAATAATCCGTGGGTGTGCACTTTGGTGTAAATGTTCTTACATTTAAATGAGGTGCTCAGTTTTCTCAGTTGTGTCGTCTATTTTAAAACTGGTCCATAAGCAGCCACTTGTGTTATTTTCTGAATGTGGAAATGCCATATACCCTACATCTGCTTTTCATACTCCCATTGCACAGTTTTATACAATGTGAGACTTGTTTAATCTTTCTTTTTATCCTGCAGGATCTCTTGTGAAGTGGTACTTTATTTCTTTGAAAAGCTTGTGATTGAATGTTCTGTGAGTCTATCCACTAACCCCATGTTCTTCTCGGACTGTTATGTAAATGTTTTTTAAACAGACTTTTCCCTGTTATAACACGTCAATAATCTGTACTTTCTGTCTTTCTTTCTCTCTCCCCTTCATGCCTAAATATAGAAGTGGAACAAAAAGGTAACTAAATGATAATAACTTTTTTTTCCTCTTTCATCTGCATTTGCACTTGGGCATACGCTTGCATTTGTTTGGTGATGGGTTGCTAAAGCAGGTTTCGTGACATTTTCCAGATTCATGCTCACTGTTTGGTTCATCGGGGAGGTTGAACACGTCATTCATGGGGAAAATCAAATTGCATGGAGAAATGGTGTTAGAATTTTACATAATGAGCAGTGTGTTCTGTCTTTCATTTAGTCCTGTATAAGCTGCAGCATAAAAAACAAGCACATTCTCACTCACTTACAAACACTGATGAACAGCAGTGTGGTCTGAGACCCAAAGCTTTCAAATAAAACAATCTTTAACCTTCTTTGGTTCTAATTTGGCTTTTAAAAGTCTTCACAGTCAATACAGCAATCCTTCATATTTAACATGTAGTTCGTCAAAAAAGTTAACTTGTTAATACAGACATAAGCAAGGCGTCCTACATTCTTGCAAAAAGATGTTTCTTTCAACCCTCTTTGACTTTTTGATGATCAATGGTTACCTCAGCACTGCTGTGAAATTTGTGTATATTGTTTGGGTAGTTAGTGCACATAATATCACTTAGCCAGTGCACTGTCAATGCAACAACAAATGTATTTACGACTCACAATGAATTCCTTTGCTGTCTGAAAATTAAAAAAAAAGAAAATTATTCGGTTATCATGTTGCTAGTGGTTAGCTACTAGCAACCTCTAGAGTTCTTTGTCCACTACGAACGGTCCAATTAGCAACCTGAGGAGCAACTATGTGTCCAGGCCATGAGAGGAAAATTATCTCTCCTAATATGTCTGCACAATAAATGCCATTATTTATTGGTTTAATACATCTTCCAGTGGAGCACTGATTAATCTTCCCCAATTTCATCATAAATAACAGGCTGCACTCTGGCCAAATTACTCTTGTGAACCTGATAAAAAAAAAAAAGAAAAAAGGATTTATTTATATTTCTCAGGCATGTAACTGCTTTAAAAATTGTTTGAATAACAATATGATACAGATTTGTAAGAAGTAAAAATCCAAGCAAAAAAGAGGGAAAGGAAACTTAAAATGCTTGTTCTTTGATAAAGTGGTACAACAATTAATGTCTGCTTACTTCAGGGACAAAAAGAAATATGAACACTTGCAACCTTTTGCGACAGCGTTCATCTTTTTATGTAGATGAATTCTTTCCTAGATTATGCCCAGTGAGAGCCCAGATGTCTTTTAGGCGTTCCTCCTGCTTTTGCTCTCCATACAAATGTTTTTGTCCGTGAACACGAAACCGAGCTGACTCAATTGGTCAATACTCTAAAGACAACGAGGGAACGAACAAACTTCAAACAGAACTCAGCACGATATAATCCACATCTAGGCCTACAGTTGCTATATCATTATGTCTGATTAATAACTAGAGATGATTGTTTCTACTTCATGTTGGATATAAACAGAATACAGAAAGTAAGACAATTTGTGTTTGGTAGGTTTTTCTCTGTTGTAACAATGCGACTTGGCAACTGCTATTTATGCTCTTCTTAAGGAATATGCATTTACGAGATGAGCAGCAGAGATGATTACACAGGCTGTCGAATTTGCCGAATCTTCTCTGCCAATGCCAAACAGTTCATTCTCTCGTAGACCAAGCACAGGTTTCCTCACTTTTTGTGCTGAGTTTATAACCAAGTACATACAATGAAACACATGGCAAACATGCTGGCAAGGCATTGAAACAGTATGATACACAAATCAAAAAGGTACAACTCCTACTTGAGATAGCCTGACTGATTTTTCATCCAGTCTCTGTTGAAAAGTCACAAGTCTGTCAATCCTGCTAAAGTCTGATTGCAGCTTCCAAGAAACACTTCAGCTGCCCATTCTATTTCACCTGACTTCAATCACAAATCAAAACAATAAGCTGGACAGACAGTGTCCAGAAACAAAGCCTGATGGGTACACAGGCCAAGATTTCGAAAGGGCGAACGACCATTCTGCTGTACTTCTGATGACAGGGGAGTGAGAACAGGCAGTGCACCATACTTCACCTTCATCATGCTCATCAGCAGCACCATAGATAAACAGATCCTCTGACATCACTCCATGTATGACCATCATCAGAACACGCTTGTTTGATTGTACTCTCCAGTAAAATCCTATAACCCTGGGATATTTTCATTCCTTGTTATATGTGCTGATTATTCCATCTCTTCTTTATAGCTGAATAAAATTAAAGCCAAGGGTGATCAATAGCTTGTCCAATAAGCTGTCAGCATTTTTGATTATAGCTCTAACATGATGATAGCTATAACCTTCAGGGACTTACCAGTCAATACTAGTCAGATCAAAGCAGTCATATTCTTACCTTATCAGCACGGCCTGATGTAAAAGAACATGTGACAAATCTCCGCTTCTGCCCCCGGAGTATTGTTTGTAATGTTACCCCACTCTGAAATATGTCCCTTTGTCAGACGTTAACTGTTAAGTTGAATTTAAAGTCAAAGATGGAAATGAAATCATTAAACAAGAGTCAAGAGTCTCGCCTTAATAGCAGTGCAATAAATTTGAAGTTTCATAGTCGTCATTAATTAATGACACATCTCTGGAATCTGTGGCAAAGAGAATGAGCAATGAAGGTGAGGGGGAATTTGAAACGCTTTATAAAGATGACTTTATAGAGATAGCTGTTTCCCCCATCACCCATGTTAACAGTATCTGTGCAATTCCCCATGAAAGCCATGATTGCTTTTGTATCACTCCTCTAATATCATCCATTCACTCCTCCATCTTTGTGCTTACAGCCTTAAAAAGCATATTTTACAATCTCCTAAGAGCATAGTGTGCTGTCAGAACAAAAGCTTGCCTTCTCTGACCTTGTGCCTCAGCGCAACTCATCTTTTTCCAACCATGGGAACAGCCCTCTTAGCATTTAGCACAGCAACCGCTGAGATGTGAGCCAAGGCGCTATGTCGACGGGACGCATCTCAGCACATTTTTCACCTGCAGGTAGACAACATGTTTAATCTTGAGAGATTACAAGGGGAAGAAGCCTCTGTTTGCACTGTCTCTTTTCCCCCGTTCTCCCTTGGAGCCTGGTGCTTTTACCTCTCGACGGATCTGCAGCTAAGACCTGTCAGCACTGTGTCAGGCTGCTGGCCTACTATTGTGAAAAGAGCCAACACACACTTTTATTCATATATGATTTATTGTGGACTAAAAACCTGAGGAGAAAAAAAGGAAACTGCCCCGTCCAAATTCTTTATTGTTCGTTTGTATTGGCTATACAAGTACATGTTGGGTCCTAGCTGAAACAGTGGTTTTCAAAATGTTGTTAAAACAAACTCAAATTTTTAATATATCATGTAAACCTCATCTTTGATAAAAGAGTGTGCAAAGACAACATATCAACTTTGAACACTTATTATTATTTATTTTTATTCTAGCAATGTTTTCAAACATTACGGACAGAGATATTTCATATGCTCAAACAAAAAACACCAGTGAAAATATTTCTGAAACAGCGTTTAAATTTGCAAAAGTTAAAGGGACTGTGGAGACTTTCTCAGTGATCTTGAAAATTTCTCATCACAAGATATGTGCCTGATCATAATCCACAATTTGAATTGAGATTGTCAATGCCAGGTTGGTTATTGTCAAAGTACAGCAGTGGGAAGACAGAAATAATTTCATAAATTGGTTTTGTAGTAATGGTGGACACTGGAGCTGCACTTGAAGAAAGAAAAAGGACAGAAGAACAGGAGAAAGCTGAATAAGAGAGTAACAAAGAGTGAGGTTATGTTAGCTCTGCTTAGTAGATGAGCACTAGTTGGACATAATGCGGATTCTCTAACATTACGTGCTACAGATATGTCTTGGGGCACAGGGCTGTGAGTAGAGCTGAAAATGGCTGGCAACTAGGCTATGTTATAAACTGACACGCAAAGTTCGCTTGTTGCCACTTTTCAAATAACAGCGCTGAGTAGAGTTCATTAAATACATTACCTTATTCCGCTGCTGTAAAAAGTTGTCTTGAACAAAAAAAAAAAAGTAGTGTTAAAAACAATATCTTCTCTTCATTCATGTTTTAAAACAAACATACCTTGGTCCTCACAACAGTGGCCAGAAAGCATTGTCTTTATCGCTAGCACCAACGCTAGCTTTTCCAGAAAGTCCTCACAGTCCCTTTAATTAAAATGAGGGTGTATGAGAAGGGTTTCTTTTCTCAAAGGAAAGATGGTAAGATGTCATAATTCTTGAAAACAAAGAGTTGATCTTCATTGTCACTGATGTGAAACAACAGGTAGCTTTTCACAGTAGCAGCAAGGGATAAAAACTAGACAATATGGTCATTGTTGCGGCAAACACAACCCTGGGTTTTTCGACTTTTGCTAAGGCTTCCAGGTGTCTGCTGCCCATGGCCCCTCTTTCCTAACCGTAGCCACCAGCTAGGGGGTGCAAAGAGGGGCCCAATCAGGGATGTAGCTTCCAAGTCTTTGGCTGATTCACTGAGCAGGAAGGCCCGCCCCTTCATTCCCAGCTGACAAACAGGCTACAGAAACCAGCCAGGGACAGTGTTTCCATAACAGTCATGATTTTCAGATTTTCAGCCAGCACTACATTTAAAAGAGACATGACAAAGTCTATTAGCCATTGATCTATGTGTATCTAACCATTTTAAGATGAAACCATAGATAAGTTTTATCAAGAAATGCAGGTGGCCTCTGAAATGGACCAAGGCCATAGGGAAAGCTGTGCTGTGGTCTGACCAGCCCAAATTTGACCCTTTCTTTTGGAAATCACAGGCACTACCTCTTATGCTCTGAAGTTGAAAGGAAACACAACCTTATCTGCACTTAAAATAAACCCTGACAGAGGAATTAAATCATTATGGTGATCCATCACCTTGAACAAAATCTGAGATTTTGTTTTGTTCTCCTTTGTCAATCAAACGCAGTTCTCAGATTCCTTGTCAATTCAATTCAAATGTGAAAGCCAATTCATAATCCACCGTCAATACAATCCTGAACTTACGTCATCTCTTTAGAAAGACAGAAAACCATGACTGCCTCAGTCCATGATAATCCATAATGAACTGAAATTAGCTTTGCAAACGGTTCAAACTATCGACTTGCTCCTGCTAGATTGCCAAGGCCTAGCTTTATCAGATTTGAGTACAAACCAGCTCACGTATAATTAGTTTAGTGCGTGGGGTGTTGTAAATCATGCCGCAGACTAAAACTGTCATGTGGATGAAAATAATAGACAGGCAGTTATTATATAGATGATGTTATTATTGTGTATTTTTCCCTTTTTTGTTGTTTTTCTCCTACAGGGCTGCTCAGCCAATAATTACAGCGTAGCTATTTGTCAAAATCTTTTAACTTTGGGTTCATGTGTTTAAGTCTATTTATTAAGAACTGCCCACGGGGGTGTTTTTAATAAAAGAAAACAATGAAACCTTTTTCTCCAGTGCAGTTATGTTTAATTTGTTGGATTTGTACAGAAAAGGGGCTCTGAGAAGAGAAGGGGAAACAAAAGGTAACTTGTTAGTTATTGTGTGTGTGATTCAGTTTGTGGTAAGTTTTGGTGGCAGCTACTGCTTTGTTCCCTTTTTGACTTTAGTACTAGGATACAACCCTCACTTATCTACGCAACTCTGTTTTCCTGCGGCATTACAAAACAATTGCCTTTAGGCTCAGAGATGTGAACAAAAATTAGAAACTGCAATTACTCATCGATACCAAAATAGACCTAATTAAATTTGAGTCACAGTTTTAAATGAAGGTGGCTATGTTTGTTTGCATCAAATACACCCTGTTTAATTGTTATTTAAATGCATTGTACAACCCAGAACTCATTTCCGTAATGTAATCAGGGTCCTAATTACTTCTTTGCCTAGCAATCAGTTATCTTTCCTGCATTCTATCTAAATTCTATCATCCAAACACTTATAATGTGTTTGTTCCCTCACATTGGAGAAAATCAGGAAGCAGTTTCCAGCCTCACAATTGTTGCATTCACTGTCTTTGCCAAGTATTGATGTCTAATACCTGCCAATGTAACTCTGTACTTGTCTTTCCCCTATTTTGGCTCCTCAGTATTCCTGTGCCCAGGGCTTCTGCGCAGGGTGTACCAGAGCGAGCACCTCTTTGAATCGGACCACCAGTCGGGAGCTTGGTGCAAAGACCCTCTGCAAGCCTCGGATAAGATCTACTACATGCCCTGGACACCCTATCGCACGGACACATTGACCGAGTATTCCTCCAAAGAAGACTTCATCGCCGGGAGACCAACTACGACCTACAAACTCCCGCATCGTGTAGACGGAACTGGCTTTGTCGTTTACGACGGCGCACTCTTCTTCAACAAAGAGCGCACACGCAACATTGTTAAGTTTGACTTGCGGACTCGTATTAAGAGTGGTGAGGCGATCATTGCCAACGCCAACTACCACGACACATCCCCGTACCGCTGGGGTGGGAAATCAGACATCGATTTGGCCGTTGACGAGAATGGCCTTTGGGTGATATACGCCACCGAACAAAACAACGGCCGCATCGTCATTAGCCAGCTCAACCCCTACACATTACGTGTTGAAGGGACCTGGGACACGGCTTATGACAAACGCTCAGCATCCAACGCCTTTATGATCTGTGGAATCCTTTATGTGGTTAAGTCCGTGTACGAGGACGACGACAATGAGGCGACTGGGAACAAGATTGACTACATCTACAACACAGAGCTCAGTAAAGACGGATTTCTGGACATCCCTTTCCCCAACTCGTATCAGTATATCGCTGCAGTGGATTATAATCCAAGGGACAACTTGCTGTACGTTTGGAACAACTACCATGTGGTAATATACTCTCTGGACTTTGGAGCATTGGACAACAGGCTTGGTAAGTCCAATTTTCTTCTTTTTCTTGTCTTTTTTCACTGTCATGGAACTCTTAAATGTTGCTGTGTCATATTTCCCTCTCAAAGTAATGCAGTTCCTTGTTTCAGAGTTATTGGTTGATTTCTGTTTTTCCATGAAGAATCAACCAAACCATTAGACTTAAAGGCGCGAGACAGTCCGGATGCACCTGTTTGAACTCACTAGTTTCTTTGCTGTAGTTTGGAGATATGGAAATGAAAAAACAAGAACAGACGTCTGTTTTTTACCCATTAATTCCGTAAAAGCGCCCAATTTCAAATCACTGTCACTTCTGCAACAGGATAATGAAAATGGTCCATCAAACCACGCTAAACATTGGTTCTCAAGAGGTTTGCCAAAATAGAAAGACTGGCCAGATGCCATGAAGAGTAAAATGGTTTTCCATTTAGAGGATTATTTCTCACTGCTTCATTGATCAGCCAACTTTCTGTTTACTCACACAATTTAAACTTTGATGAATAAAAACTGTTCAATACAACAAGCAACTTACAATGTAACCTTTGACCAGTGGCGCTCCAGGTGTTAACTTTAGTACCAATGAAAGAAAATCCCTTTGCATACAACACAATATTATATGTTCATAATTTTTTAACCAAAACAGCTGTGCTCTAAACAGACTGAAGTGTTTTTCTCAAAAATTGATCCAACAGCTTTGCAACTGAAGAGGGTGTATGTTGTTTTTTAGACTTTGAACTATCCCGGACTCTCATGACAGTGTTTTTGAAATTTCTTTTTTCAGCCTGTTTAATTCACCTCCTTTAAGTTACTGCCCCTTTAAGGCTTCCTGTTCCACAAACCCCCTTTCTTTTTATTGGCTAAACCTCTGGAGGCCTGTTGGGGTATAGCTTCCTTGGTATTTGAGGCCCATCCATTCAGTGTGTTTTGAAAAACTTAGGAGGCCCCTATGCAATGATGTCATCACTTCAGCAAGTGACACGAAAAACTTCTGAAGATTTCACGCAGTAAAAACAGGTAGAGACAGATTCAGGAATTTCTACAATAAATTAATATTTCCCAGTATGTTCAGTTGGCAAATGTTTGTAATGTGGAAAAGTATAAAACCCCCTCTTTAAGTCAGTTTTAGCAGACTGTTTTTGGGCAGATTACAGAAAGTCCAAAATTTCTGTAACATACACTTGGAAGCGGTTGGCAGTTTCAAAACCTGCACATATTCATTATGGACATCCAGTATGGTTACTTTAAATCCATGTTTGAATTATGGGAAAGCAAAATACTCCCTCTTTAAGTCCATTTTAGCCTTGACAAGAGCTTAGAATAACAAAAAAATCACCTTTTTTTTGTTCAACCCAACCTTTTCAGGAAAGGAAAAAAAATCTTGTTAAGATGTACAGCTTTTTTATCTGACAAAACAGCACATATGGACGATTTCAAACATATATTTCAAATATTGCACCTCAAAGCAGTGTAGGCTGGTGTTAATTGCTGATACAGAATGCTGCTCGCTTTATTCCTTCTGAATTCTTAATAAGCCTCAAAAATGAAAGAGATTCAGTGTTAACCACACAGAGACAATACCTGGGCATGCTGCCTAAGTACACTTATTTAAAGTTCCATGTTTAACTTTGTCTGTCTTCACTTTTATAACTTCACTTTCATCATTTTCTGCTCTTTGCGCCTGATAACTGTTAAAATCTGACACATGCACTGCTGCAGGTGTTCGGAGAGAAAGAAAAGTCTATGCCCTTCTCATTAATGATATCAGTGCAGTATCTCAAGTTGAATGTGAACACTGTGTCAGGCCACTGTTTGAAAAGCTGTTGAAAAGCTGCTTTCTGCTGACCATGTTCGTCACTATCTTATTCCTAGATTGCTGCGAAACATTGTTATTATCAATCCTTGTCCATGTGACAATGTAATTTAGACTGTAATACATTGAAATGTGAGCCATGCCATTTGACATCTTTCTAAAACTTGTTGATGAATATTTTTTTCGACCTGACAATTCTGACTCTATAATGTTCCAAAACTGAGTTGTTTAAAAACAGTATAACAGAAACGAGGAGTAAAATTTCATAACCAGGAGCTCGGATCTACTTGACACATTTTGAGTTCAACACCGAGTATTTTCACTCTTTGTTCAGCCACAAGTTTAATCTTTCACCCACTCTTACAGTTGCCTTTGAAAAAGAAACAAGCGGCTGCTCACGTTAAACTTCCCAAAACTCTTTTGAAAAGTCTAATTTCTCCACTCCATTGTTCTTTTTATAAATTGGCGCTTGTTGGAAAGCATGAAACGGAAAAAAAGAACCTGTTTTGACACACCAAGGTAATTCTTTGCGCTATCTCATCAACAGCTCTAGTCAAAAATGTCACAAGTTATTTGACTGTGAAGTCCTTACTGCTGCTTTCTCCTCTGAGGCTTTCTCTACCTGCCGCTTGCCAGTTTAATTTATTTTCCTCAGCTGGCAGCTACCCCAAATCTCTTTCTTGTACACTGAGCCCTGCTTCAACAAACCCCCAAATATATTCATTCACTCACTGACCAAGCTTACAGCGTTCGGTTTTGATGACACACAGCTACCCAAAATATAATTTGTCGCAGTTAAAGACGTTGAAAATCTGTTGTTGTGTGCTTTTATTTTCTTTAAGAGATTCAATTTTTAGCAGGGGGACACAATCACACGCAGACTTGTGTGCCGGTTTACAAACAACCACTCATTCTCATGCAAATCTAACTCCTCAGTACCAGACTTCCCGGTGAGCTGTTGAAGCTTGTGTTTGGCTGCTGTTTTCCAGAATAGGCTGCCCTCCAAGGAGGAAGCTGCATGAATATAGACAGTAAAAAGTTGCATTAAGCGGATGGATGGAGTCAGGGAACAAATATAAACGTCAGATAAACACACTGATAAGAAATGAAAGAGTGATTGAATGGCCTGTGGAGTAATAAAACATTTCATTTGATCAACTTCCAGACCAAGTATACAAACACAAGACTCAGGCTCGCTAGAGTTGAGGAAGCAGTTCTTGCTGTGCAGATTTAACACTGCAACGTCCAACAGACACTTTAGAGCACGGACAAAAGAGCCTGTATTTGATAGGGAAAGCAAAAAAAAAGTTTATTGGTCAACCCTGATTATGTTTTAGGCAGGCATAAATCGCTCACTAAATTTACAAAAAATTATTACAACAATAATAATTGATTCTTTTAATTTCCAGTTTTGGATGATTCAGGTCAGCTGAAATTGCAAACTGGTTTATGGCAAAACAAAAATTTCAACAAAAGTGCAAACAACTTCGGATAATCCATGTTTATGTTCTCAGTCTTGCACTGTCTTGTGAGCGTTGCATTCAGTGCGGTATGGAATTTTAGCATGCACACAAGTTCAGGGGGGCCTCACACATAAGGGTATGTAAAAAAGATGAGATAGCTTTAAAATCAAAACTAACTAAACTCAATTAAATCACTTGCCTTTAATACAGTGATTTTGTTATTACTTACTTCAGCTGCACTTCCTTTTTATGTTACAGTTGTAGTAGTTGTGGCTACTACTGATTTGTAATTCTTTAATATATCTACCTTCATTGTGATGACAACTTTCTTTTTTTTTTTTTTTTTTACATTTTTTTTATTGTCCATTTGTAATGACCCTACATTTACAAGTCAGGAAAACCAAAAGGTTTATTATCACAAAAGAGTGAATAATCAGGCATTCAAACAATTCTTCTTGTACCTTAATACAAGTTCAAGATTTTCATTCTTCTGGTCCTCTTTTTTAAAATTTTTTTGGTCAAAGAGACAGGAAAGAAGAGAGAACTATGTACATCCAGAGAGAAGGTGATGCAGACTAGAATAAAGAAAACAAAACCAATAGAGTAAAACAAAATAAAGATATAAACTAAACTGACAAAAATGCAGGATTTCGTTTTGCAATTTTCAAAAGACAATAATCAAGGATTAGAGAAAAAAGGAGTGACGGAACACAGTCATAAATTGCTAAATCCAATGCAATCTTGCCATGCAAAAGTGATGACAACTTTCATATGACTTATAGACTTGATGTGCTTTTTCTCGCCTCACCTCAAAGTACTTGCATGAAAACTGTAGACGGCTTTTTTAGGAGATGACTGGTTAGCTCTTTTAGAAGTTATTTGTTCCAGCCTTACTCCCTTTGCAAGTAACTTAGTTGATATTTACTGCTGACAAATGAAGCATCTGCATGCTCCTCCAGTTATTATGCTGATCGATCTTTTTCAATGAAGTCCCAAAAAGAAAACTAGAAAACCCAGGGGTATTCCTTATGGACTGGATGAGAGGTGTTTTTCAAATCTATGGAAATTTGTGGATCCTTCTGTACCGAGTATAAACCAACAGCCTAGCTCTGTAAGTACAAACTGAAGCCAGTGAAGCACTTTCCTTTGCTGCCAACATGAGCCTTTGGAATGTCATCCAGTGTCATGAACATCCGGCCTGTTAACACTTCCTGAAAGATGTCACTCTGTGATCACTGTGAACACAAGCCCGTTCAACTTGTGCTCCCACCACAATGAGCATGCATGACCTGCTATACCAGTGGAGCATAGTATATGTGCGACAGAGCAGCAGTGACAAGGCCAGGCCGACAGCTGAGACTCTGACGCCGTATGCTAAACCACATGGGCCATGGCACAGCACATGCTACAGGGAAAGAGGCGGACACAAACATGGTGAATGTATTTCTATTTGCACATGAGGCACTCAAATGAAATATCCCAATGTGACTTTTTAGCAACGGTTTTGATTCCTTTTCATCGCTTTCTTCATGCTATCTTTTAGTATTCTTTCAATTTTGAGCAAAAAGCAGATGGAAATTGTTTCTTCACCTGCCCCCAAAAAATCTTGAATAGCATTTAATGATATTCATGAAAAGAAACCCATTTTTCTCTCTTTTTCAAACACTCCCCCACAATAATCCTGTGATAATCTCCACAGTAGCTGAACTCTCTTCAACAGACAGAGCAATATTTTTTCCCTAACAGGCTGTTTTTCAAGGACAGATGATCTGTGCCCAAGAGTGCTTCCATGACAACTTCATTGATAATTAAATTCACTGAATTGGTGATAAAAAAAAAAATGTGCTGCAAAGACTGCTATTAGCAGTCAGATATAAAAGCTCTTTTATCATCCTTTCCATGTACATGATCACACTCAATGCCAAATGCACAAGGACGACTAGGAAAGTAATTGCTCTGTGATCTTCTTTTCAAAAGTAAAATCAAATAAAACTAAATTATAGACACAAAGGACGACATACTGCACATGCAATACACGAAAAGATGGAGGTAAAAAGAAAAATGATCAAACATTGGAAAAAATGAGGCTCCTGGCAGATCAGAAAATTTAAAGTTTGCAAACTAATTTACCTCGTCATTGACAAGAATTCTTCCACCAGCTGACCCACATTCAAGGTTGTTTGACCTGAGTTTAACAACGCAGCTGACATCCTTGAATGAATGATCATCAGAAGATTGTGTGACTGTGTAGTTCTTGAATTGTTTTTACTTTTATTTCATTTTTTTAAGTCCCAATCAAAATCATTGTTCAAACACATAGTATGTGTCTCCAGGGGAAACACACAATCAACTTAGTGAACCTTGTTTGTTTGTCCAAAGCAATGATGAAGTGTATTCTGGGTGTGAAGTGAAATGTCTTTGTACTGTTGTGTAAATAGCAGTCACATCTTGTGAGTTTACTCATGGTTCTCAGAGTGTAAATCTTACCAACATTGGTGGTTTTCTGATTATGCTGTCATGTTGTTTTTGAATTAGTTTGTTTTTATGATAACATGTCCCCACATTTTAAGACACAATTTGTTGAGGTCTTCAGAGGAAAAAGTCCACAGGCTGAAGTTTCTTAAACAGAACTTTACAGTTAGGGGTGCTGAGAATTTTTTCAAAACTATAAATGAGTTACATTGGTATTTGGTGCATATAGTCATTGCAGTCGTGCCCTGACTTTTCCTTCAGTGCCTCTTGAATGTTTTCTGTGATTGGGGTCTTTCTTTTCATAAAATGTCCAATCAAGTTAATGATTAATGGCCATGAAATTTTGTACAGACATTTAAGGTCATCTGGGGAAAAATCAAACTAATTGAGGTGGACCCTGTGTTAGATGTTATGTGCCACTTTAACATAGATTCTTCTGGGTGGAAGATATTGACCTAAAAGTTGCAAGATAGTTTGACCTCAGCCGTCATATAAGATAGACAGCTCTTTTTAGAGTTTAGACAATGGTTGCTGTAGACTTCTTGAAGTTTTTTTTTTTCTTTTTGGCTACACTGCAAAAACTTAAATCTGAGCAATTCACTATGTCTTATTTTTTCAAAGCAATTACCAATGAGGTAAAAAAAAAAAAAAAAGTTTATTGTATCAAGACATCTTTCTAATTTTGAGGAACTTGACAGTCAAATTTGTCTTATCCCATTTGGCAAATTTTATTTTTTGATTTGTTACTGGTAAATCAGACATCATTCTTGTCTGAAAATAATACATGTCCCTGGACTTATCAGTTAAATGAGGCTTATATCAATGATAATAAGACAATTTTTAATACTAATAAGACAAAATGACTTTGTTGGATTTAATTTTTTTCAGTGCAGTCTTCGGTGTCTTCAGAGGATAGATCCTATCTGAAGTCTCTTTGTCTGCTTCAGTACCACTGCAAGGTCAACATATTTGGGGGTTACATGGACAATCCTCAGATGTTGAACCTAGGTGAATTTGATGGTCACTTAACATGATTCCAGTGACAACTTCAGGTTTTATTAAAAAAAAAAAAAAAAAAAAAACTCTCTTTAGCTCCTAAAATGCTCGCTGTAGATTGTGTTAAAAATATTCATGTGTCCTCAGGGATAAACAAAACACTTTTTACTCCGCTGATTTTTAACCATCAACATTTTAAGTCAGCCTTTTTTGTGCGACTAAATCTGCTTTTCTTTTATAGCCTTTGAGACTGTTGTATAAGTCTTTTTTTTTAACCGGGCTGCTCCAGGATGTATACCAAAGAAGCTTCTTGTGCTTGAAGGGAATTTGATTTGTTGCATTTAGTATTTCCTCTTTACACCTATCTGAAGAAGATACTCCCAGCCTCTGTCTTACCTGAATAAACTCAGAGTCGTCTGCCACAGTGAACATGAGGCGGAAGCTGCATCAACTCCAAAAGACTGTTAAGATGGGGGCAGCCACATGAGACAATTTGCCTCAGTCTCATACACCCGCTGTTGCGGCACTAATATGCTGTCATCAAATGCAAATCCGTGCTGCTTATACAACAGTATATATTTTTACACACAGGAAAAGGAAGATTTTTAATCCTAAATCTGAAATTATTGCTGCCTTTGATGCTACAATGACATGTTTGTTGTGTTTGCATCTTAATGTGATTTCTGTCATTTGAATTAACATATTCAGATCCAAGTATGATGAGAGCTGTTTACAGAATACAGCAATCAGCATCTATTACTCTGTTGATACTGAAATATTTACAAGATCTTCCGTCGCTCTTGCGCGAGCGGAAAACCCTGACGCCTGAATGCACCACAGTGTTTCTTTTGTTGGATCTTGATTGGTTTATAAAACCCCGCACAGTTGGTGTCATAGATACACTCTCTGTCTGGCAGTCTTGTATCTTGCCACATGTTGCCATCTGGCCGAGGCACAGTGCCAGCTCCGCCAGCCTGGAGGGAGCCTGCAGACGTGCTGCCCCGACCTCGCTGCCGAAACAGCCGAGGGTTTGGACGCCAGGGCCCGTCTTGGCTCTATTTGGAAGAGCCTGACACATGCTAAATTGATTAAGAGTGTCTAAGTGGTAAATGCGGGCTGGCAGAGTCTGATGGAGATGATCTGACTGGCTCAGTTTTGCTCTTAAAGGCACAAATTGCATCCTTCCAGTGTCTGTCATTTCTTTTAATTGATACACACTGACAGGCTCTCACATGAATTTGAGCAACACCCAGTTACGCAGTTGGAATGTTAAAAAAAACTTTTTTCTGAAAAATATCTTGTGGAGTCGTGAAAACTCGATGCTACTTCTGCAGAAACAGTTTCTAACATGCTGCATGAAGCCCTTTTTGATGCAGAGGCTTAGAAAATGTAGGCTACATGCTTATTTGCAGACTACGCACTTATCACATGCTGGGTGCACCTCTTGCAGAGGGCAATTTCCATCCATAGAAAGAGCGAGGTTCAGGATTGTAGTGCAGAATTTTCTCCCCTAGATGAACACTCACACAAACACATGCAAAAATACACCATCCTCTTGCGAACCCTTAAACACCACAATACAATGGTGCTCTGTTAGTAATGCAGCTTTAGATCTTTAGCATGGAAACAGGGAGCGCTTTGTTGCTACTTCAGACACCCTTTGATTTCATTCCCACATTTTCGCCCATGTGAGAATAATTTTAATCTTTGTTTCTTTATTAGTCCATGTGTGTGTGTGTGTGTCTGTAATTTTGCATTTTTGATCTCCTTTTTGACTGAACCTTTGGTGAATTCCAGCTGGCGAGCTTTTGTTTCAAGTGGTTTCAGAATGTGGCATGCTTATTCGCTCTGTCTGATTCCTCCATTATATATCACATGATTTTGTCTAGCTTGCCTCCTCCTGACTGGCCATCCATCATGAGCCTTGGCAGCTCTGCCTTGATCCAGAAATCATACACAGATCACCTGCGTAGTGAGAGAGGTGGCAGGCAATCCTTCAGTTAAGGCCAACACCCAATCCATCTCCTCTGACGTGTGCAGAAATAGGGAAAATAGTCCAATAGAAAAGATCATACTTGAGCCTGATGTGAAACTTATAGGAAGATTGTGAGGCTTAGGTTCATTTTTCTTGACTTTTGGAGATTTGTTTTGTCCATTAAGAGTTGAACTTTGCTAACTTGTCTGGCCTTGTCTTGTAAAATTTCAACTATGAGCCACACTAGTAGATAAGACATAGGCCCTGTTTACACGACAACATTTCACATCATTTCACCATAAAACGCAGGAGATGCAATAAAAAAAATCTGTGTTGAGGGACTTAAAATGCTGTAGTGCACATGTCAGGCCTGAGGATGTCAATATAATTGTAGGATCTGTATACATGACAACGGCACAGAGGCTGAAGAAGAGGTGAGCTGATCATCTAGAGTTTGTACTAAAAACTTCTTCTGTAATTGCAGAAAAAGCGCAATAATTGCACATTTTGGTAGAAGGCAATCAGTGGATTCAGTAACACAAGAAAGAAATAGTAGGTCGCTGTTGCAACAATACTTTTGCGTTTCACCCTAAAACCGCTGTCGTGTGAACCAGACCATGGTCAGCTTTTAAAGGAGCTCCAAGAAGAAAAAAGAACTAGAATTGAGTTCCTGTGCAATGAGTTACAATCCATCAGCAATGTGCATTTCTCATTTAGTTGTGTAGCTCTGTCTCGCCTCCCCTGCCAGCTCCTTGTCTGTTGATTGAGCAAAACCTATGGAAGCATTCATTGTTTTAATCTGACCTGGTGTTCTTGATAGATATGATGAGACACACTAACCCCCTCTGCTGGTCTGTTCGTCTTAACTTTGGGGGGAGTGAGGTTGGGGCTGGGCGGTATGACCAAAAATTGATATCACGGTATTTTTCAAAATTATAACGGTATCAGGGTATTTGACAGTATTTTTTTTTCATGCATGACTGGGTCTGAAACTCATTTTCTCATCATTTAGAAAATGATAACTGCAGTAAATTGGCTCAGATGGACATATTTTACAGTCTTGAGGAGTGAATATTGGAGAAGAATATTACTGTCTACTGTCCAGACTTTATTATACTGTTATTAACACAGGTTTGAATGGGCACTCATAATTCTAATGCAGTGAAGGAATCAGAATGCATGACAGTTAAAATACAAAACCTTTTATTGTGCAAGTTTTGCAACTTGAAAAAACAACTTGAAAAGTTTCACAACCGTCCTAAAGTCCTGCTTCTTAAAAAAAAGTTGAGGAGAATATGCCTGCAAAAATTGTGAGAAAAACAAAACAGGCCATGGAAATTTGAACTAAGATTGTCTTTAGTCAGTCAGAAGTGATGCATAAAGTGAGCACAGAGCAGCGCGACGTTCTGCCGCTCTGTGCTCCCAACGTTTTGTACACACGCACTGGTATTAGGGTATATGAAAATTTCATATCATGAAGAAAAAAACACCGGTATTCGGTATGAACCGGTATATCACTCAGCCCTAAGTGAGGTCACAAAATTAAAGACCATTTCATACTGGTATGTTTGTTTTGTAACTGTAATAAAATATATTTATCAATATTTTTCAGTCTATAAATGAGGAGAGTTAGTCGTGTAATGTACATGACGGGGCAAAGTCGAGAGACACACAGATGGCAAAAAGAAACTCAACTTCAGCCACAATTTAGCAAAATTCAGAGCAAAATTTCCCCTCTAATGCTTAAGTCAGAGGATAAAAATGTAAACTGTAAAGAGCTCAGATATCTGTTGAAATCTAGACATATTTCCATTGCGATTTGTTTGTGCAGTTTTTCTTTCTTAAAAACTGTTTCACCCCATTCTTCTTATACTGAAAAGAAAAAAAGTGTGTCGCTCCAATGTGCAGCATCTTTTCAGTCACTGCCCTGTTCGTGCTTCATTCCAGACGTGTTTGTGAGTGTTTTTGTCCAGCTTCCAATCCCTCCTTTGCCCTCCCCAAAAATTGCCACATTAGCTCTACCAGACTTGGTGACACACAACCTCAAAGTGATTTATTTTGGCCAATCAGCTGAGTGAATCTGATTGGAGGCCTCTGAAGCATCTTTAACTCTCTTTATCGGCAGTGTCAGAGTTCCCTTGCACAGCTTTGCCCGATCCATTTGGCCTCGTTCTGCTGTTGGTTGACAGTCTTTTGAAAAGCCTTCCTCGAGGTTTCTTTGGCAAATGCTTGGGCCTTGGAGGAGTGTGCATTTCCTCCGAGAGGGTCTGAAATCCCTTCTGCACATTTTTCACACACATGCACACTTATTTTCCTTCTTTTTTTCTCTTCTCCTGGTATGTTTGAGGGAATTTGGCCTCGTGAATAGAGTGTGATATTCGAGTTTTGGCTTGAAGAATGGAACAGGAATCCTGCATCTTCCTTTTAACTTTGACGAAATTTAGATAAATGTGAATTTCTATAGACTCCAAGGTTTGAAAGCACACCACTGCAGTACTATATGCACCAGATTAACTCTATAGATGCTCAGGCGCATACAGCCTTTCTTATTTGGGTTTGTGAGACTATTTGAGACTTCTCGAAAAACACAATAAACCCTGCAGACAAATCCTCTTTATGAAACGCTGTGTTTTGTTATACATTTCTACACGTCTACCTCATAAATTCACCTGAAAGTAGTTTACCAAAGTGCATATGCAAGCAGGCTTTGCTCACGTCTCCTGTGCCATTTAACTCAAACACTGGGAGTGTCTCTCCAGTCCTGTTTCCATGTGTGCATATAGATCAGCCCGGTGCACACGCCTCTCCTGGCTCTGTGACCTCCAATGATGCCCTCTAAAGTCCCGGAAAAAGCGCTTGGGGAATGAGAAATTAATTGGCAAACAATGCATAGCTCCCATCCATTACGGATCTCATCATGTCAGATGATATCGAGGCATTACTGGACGTCTGGCTGCATAAGTTACAGCAACCCCCCACCCCCCACCTTTCAGTTCATACCACCAGTGTCATTTCTCAATTCCCCCAAACCACTATATCACAGTAGCGCTCTGTGATGAGTTTGTGGATCAACATAAAGGCTTCATTAAGTCTTTAATTTGATTTTTTTTCCACCACACCATTTTCCTAATAAGGTAAACTGGTGTAGAATTTTGACTAGACTGTACAGCGTATGTGTGATTTGATAAGCTCATGGGCTCAGTAAATTCAACCATGATTCAAACAGTGATGTTACTCATGAATGTAGAAATATGCCGACATAGTTTGAAGTGGTACAGTTTGCCAACAGTTTGCCAACAATAGACATTAGCCGTCTGAAGTCTCATTTTTTCCTTTGCCTTTATTTTGCAGAATTTTGGTGATGTTGATAATTTTGTGGCTTCAGTGTTGGAATCAGATTCTAACAAACTATCAATCTTCAAAGTTAAAATGTCTATTGACGTTGTTGTCTCGTGCAATATATTGTATTGCATCCCATCCTGACGTAAGGCAGCATAACTTAATGTAACGCAATATAACAGCGTACGATAATGTTACATAACAGAATGTAGTATTCTGTAATATGAATAAACTTAAGGTATAATAAAATCCCCCTGTGTTATATAGCATAATTCAACATTTGTAGTGTAATGTAATGTAGTGCTGGGCAATGTGGCAAATACATTGTAAAGCAGTATTTTCTAAGATCGTGGTGGTATCACAGTATATTATGATGAATTAACCTGAATGTTGCTCCTCCACTCCATTGCTATCCATAATAAGATTTTTCAGGGCATTTTTAAATTTGATATAATGATGATTGAAGATGTGAAGATGTTCAGAGCCCTCCTTTCCTGCTGTCAGTCACTCTGCAGAGAGATGAGCTGTGTCTCACTCACTTATAAAACAAGTCTAAAACACTTTAACCATTTAGTCAGTTAGTGACAGTCGCCTCTTAGCTGTGGAGCTATCTGCTGTGCTACGACAGAGATAACAGAATAAATTCTGCGTTTACACATTCACGTCTGTGCGTGCGTCACCTCCGGTTTGTGTTAAACTATTTGATTCCCTGTTCTGACTGCTCTCTCAGCACTGACACAAGAAATGAACACCACAGTGAAGGGAGATGATGGATTAACATCTAAAACCTTTTTATTTAATGACACACAATGTAAGAGGGGAACAGGGAATGTGTAACTATGTAACAGGCATTGCAACCAGAGCGCGCTGAGAGCAATGGGAAAGACATTATGGTATGGCAGTATTCTGACAATCCATACCGCCACAGCTTGGGCCGATGGTAAATTGAGGAACTAACATTACAGGTTTGATTGATATTGGTTGGCATACTCAAGTGTTTGCAATACAGTCCAACATTTGAGAGACATCTTGTAGAAAATTTGCACATAAAAATGTTGACTCTTGTTTGTAAGTTTTAAAATGTTAAAATCAAAATGTCATTTGAACTAAACTGGTCGTTTTTGACTTTTTATCCAGTCAAAAATTTATTTGAAGTTGATTCTACCATATTATTCACAAGTCGCAATATGGGGGGAAAAAATACCACCAACAACAAAGAATGCCCCGCTTTTATTTTGAGGGATTGGAAGCCCTTAGGTCTGTGGTAGTTATAATTGTAACGTATTTTACTGTACTTTAAATTAATCTTTAAATATGTGTTTCAGGTTGCCTACTGACAACTTGCCTGTGACCACAAATAGAATGAAAATGCTAAATGTTTAGGCTGCATCTTTTACTGAGCAACAAATTAAAGAGGACTGTCCACAAAACTAAACAAATAACCTAAATTAAAGACAATGTAACCCATGCCTGTGATAACAAACCCGCCTGAGTTCAACTTTACCCAGGAGAATATCTTAATCAGACCCCACTCTCGAGCCAGTCATGAAGTTTACTAATCGTAAAGATTCAAACCTGGCTCTTTTCTTGACTTGATTTCCAAACTACTCAAGACATTTGATATAAGGAAGTGGCAAAACTTTATCATTGAAATAGGGTGACTGGTTGTATCAAAGTCAGTATTTCCTATTGGCTTTATGCACACAAAAGAAGTTCTGACATCCAGCCTGACTAAAAAGAAGCAGACTGGGTGGTGAAGTGGAGGCAGCAGTGAGATCACAGAGCCAAATGAAACAAGTATAAGGTTGTAATTTATTTCTGAGAGATCCACTCAGAGCCCTGAGCATGGATTTGTACTTAGAGAACACTCCAAAGATACTCGTCCTCACACCCAGAAATCCCATTTCGCCAGCTATAAACAGGCTGGTAGAAAGTTAATGGGTGACATCACACAATGACTGCCCAATGTATTCCTCTGCAGCTTGTGCAAGTGCCAACTCAAGATGTAACCATGCACAAAGGTTCAAATGCTAAAATTAGGAAGTAATTGGGTTCAGCACGAGGTTGGACGAGCGACTTTTCCGTCTGATGCTCATTTCATTTTTACCCCCCGAAAGCCCTTTTCCACCTCTTTTGATCTTGACTCTGCAGAAGTTTCTCACTTGCTCTCGGTGCGGGAAATGGCAAGTCGTATAAAACCGGATTCATTTCATAACAGCAAAGCAGGTTCTTTTTTTTTATTCAAAAAAAAAAAATCCAGTCTCTCTCCTGGAGCAAAGTAGAGTGGGCTTATCTAATTGTGGGAGCCACGAGCCCTGGGATACTGAGAGAGAGAGAGGCTAATTAGTTAGAAATTAATGCTTTGAAATACAGCACAAAGCTCTGTGTGAGGCAGAGACAGACTTCATATGTTTGGTGAGGGTGGGGGGTGGTGGTGTAATAGAAGCGGGGTGTAAACGATGAGAGGAAGCTGGAGCACCCACAGAAGTTTGCTCCTGTCTTTGATGAATAAAAAGGTCACCTGCTTCAGTCAGGGAACATTTTTAAGCCTCTTAGCTTAAAATGATTAAATAACTTATGGCTTTCAATTGATTTTATAATTTCAATCAACTTGCTTGTTCCCTTTATGAATGCACCAATCTTTGAATCAACAAATTCAAGGTTGTGGTGAGTTTTAAATCAACTTTTTGAAGTATTTTAGCAAAGAAGTTTGATTTTTATAAATATTTAAACTATTTGCTTAAGTTAACAATAGATGACATTATTCTGACTGAACAAGTTAAGCCAAAAATCTTCATCTTTGAAGCCATCATGTTGGGTGGCGAATTTTTCAAACCAGTATTTACAGTAAAAATCACCTGACTATAGTTTTCAGAATAGCAAGTTTTGTTCTTTTTTTTCCTCTTGCCCTTGAGTCTTTCCTGTGCTAATCTTCACTACAGGGGCTGAATTTGTTATCAGGGCTTCCATTCAGGGTGCTATATCCTTTTTATAGCATAAAAAAACCTAAAAAATTAACTTCATAAAATAATCAAACACTTGGCCAGGAATTAGCATGGCAAGAGCTAACTGAAATGACAGAAACCATTCTTAAGAGAATTGTCTGTAACTTTTTTGGCTATTATTGGCTGCATAATTTTATGGCTGCATCTTTTTGTGCAGTTCACACTTCCAACCAAATGTGTTTTAGTGATAGTTTAAAAAGAAAAAAACTCACAAAAGCTATAGAGGTATTTACAAATCAACATATTTCTCTCCTCTTTGTGGTCTGAAGTTTTGTTCTATCTTAAAACTCTTAACCAAACTTCCATTCATATCTAATCTAAGGTCACTCACAAGTCCCCCTCGAGCATACCAACGTCTTGTTCACCTCGGTGGTGCTCTTGAGCCTAGTGTGTTTTTTCTCTCTTTATCCTTTTGGATAGAAAAGGAAAGCTGGCAAAGCAAAACAAAATGTCCTTGTGTTGTCTCCAAGGCGATAGTGCCGGCAGACTGTGGCTGCTGGCTTTATTTTTCTTCCCTTTTTTTCATGCTCGTCTCATGGAAAAGATATACAAGTTTGTTCAAGGACATTTTTTCCTCCTTTCTACTCCTGCTCTCTGTCTCTCGCGTGTCTTTGCAAGCGTATTTAACATGCTGTGAGTTGAAAAATAATTCAACACTGGGCTCAACGGGATCAACTAGAAGCATGGAATTACATTCTAGTCATGGTTCCTTATGACTTTGAATTAACCTCCTGCTGTTATGGCGATTTCCTCGAGCCGTATTTCTCTGTAATGTCAAATTACCTCTAGTACCAAGAGGCTGATATCATAACTTTTATTACAATTATTTAAAAAGTGATTGGTAAACTTAGTTTATCCTCCTGCCTTTGAAAAATTAACAAGTAAACTGGAGATTTGACTTGAATGATGACCTCAAAAGTGAAATAGTGCACAAACAAATGGAAGAAGAAAGAGCTTCTTCTTCCTCTTACAATGGAACAGTGTGAAACAAACCATTAGTTATAGCACGAACAGACTTCAAGCCAAAGCAAAACTCCTTCTGGTGTGACTGGCAGCTTATTACAATCAGTGCTAGCTTATTTAAGGTTATCTCAAATTTAGATAGCAAATTTAGCTGTGTTTGCTCATTTACTTTCAATGTGTTATGTGAAAGCAGATCTTTCAGTTGGATTCCTAAAATTTGCATGCAAAAAAAGGGAAAATCGAGATCAGGTTGAGGCTAAACAACCTTTTATTTCAAACCAAACTTTTTGTGGGAACATATTTATAGTTCAAGTAAAAAATTTCAATCAAATGTATTCATCAGGCTGAATATGTCATATGCGTGTCTCGATAGATTTCTAAAATTACAATCACAAAGACCAATTATACTTTGAAAATAACATGACCTGTTATTTGAAGTTGAAGGTGACTCAATCTGACTTTCATTTCTATAATCAACTGCCTGGATACTATTGGTCATGCTGAAAGGACTCTGTGACTTCTGTCTCGGGGCCGGGGGTCTCGCTGCAGTTTGGGGATTCTCCTCCTTCCTCTGTTTACTTTACTCAGAGGTTTTGGTGTGTTATTAGATGTTTTTATACATTTGTGGTGACGTTGCAGATCCTTTTTTCTTTTCTGAAAACAACTCAGCTTACAGTATTTTGGTATTTGGCTGTTAAATAAAACAAAACAAAGTTCAAACAAAAACGAAACTGAAACTCAAGTAGTCGTTGACTCATTTGTTTCTCATTGTTGTGTGAGGCTGGGGGAGAATCAGGTGGGGATCATAAAGGCATCTTTTTTACCTATTCTCCAACAACAAAAACTTGCATGGGAAGGAGGGTTTTCTGAATGGGCAGAGGACTTTACAACTTGCTATGAGAGTAGCATCAGTCGAGAGTGAAAGAAGCAAAACTCCAAGGCGAATTACATACTGACACCCTAAAACATTTACCCGACAATTAAATCTCAATGGTCGTGATTTATTTATTTCATACATCTCAAGTGCAACAACCCGCAATGTAGAATATTCTATTTATTCCCCACCCACGTTATTGTTTTCCAACATGGTTTTGCCATAATTACCATAATATACCTGTCCACAATAAAAGGAAGACCAATTAATCTGAATTACATCACATAAGCCTCAAGCCTACACTACTCTGTAATAGTATGCTTTACTCTTTACAAACATTTTTCACCATGCAACTACCAAGCAGCTTTTTTCTTACAGTGCATACCTCTAGAATTATACTTGATGCATCACCACTAAGTGTAGTTTCCCCCTCACATTAGTCAGCAATTTGACCATCTCAAGAGACCAACTCCCCTGGGAAAGTCCTGTCACAGACAGAATCTCTCCTGCTTCAGCTGTCCTGACTAGTACAATAATTCCCTTATCCTAATAGCTCTGTCTGCACACCTTTTTAGCCACTAGCTAATCTTGGCTTGTGCACTGTGACCTTTACTAACCTCAATATGTGCTCTGAATTTCCATGATCAGACTTTCATAAGGTTCTCCAATGGGCTCCGTAACAATTTGCAGTTTAAGCGGCATCGTCTGAGTTCAATTATGTTTAAATTGATGCCCCTTTCTTTTACCTACAGTCCTCGGGACCCATTTAAGTGGGGTTATGATCACCTGTGCTTAAATAAAGACGCATACATAAGTTATTTCATAAATAATCTAATAAATAGATGGGTGCCCTTGAAGATATTTCTTCTCGTATTAACATGATCATTGCTGCTGAAGGGGAGTGATCATTGCAGATGAGGGATTGGGCGTGCTGCTGCGGTTAGATTGATGATGATGTCTAACTGTGGTTATAGAATGTAAATGGTGATGTCGTGGTGGCTAGTGGAAATGTTAAACACCTATTTGAGTATTCATGTGGCTTTCAAATGCTGTCGATGGGTGGTTGTGTCAGATTTTGTTGGTTGATTGGTGTTTGATGGAGTTGCTGCCAGTGTTTTCATCATTATAAACTCACTAAAAGGCAGATTTTTTAAGCTCTCATGTTTGTCTCCTAACATTTATTCCTGTGTGCTTTCTCTCTTTGGAGTTTTTCTACAGCCTGCTTTACCAGTTAGATAAGAGTAAAAAACAGGCTCGTCATGCTTTTAGTTCACATTGCAATTCAATTAGATTTGTGTAATAGTCCCGCATCATTGATGGAGTGCCTCCACAGGAGTGTCCACGATACCTGCAGATCTTAAAAACACAACAAACGCTTTTGTTAGTGAGAGAAAACAAGTACTCAATCAAGCTGGAACTCTTGCTGCGGCAGCAACCTCTTTAATCAACCATGGCTGTCGTCGAATGCTGTTAAGCTTTGAATGCACTGACTGCTGATAGTAGTCTGCTCTGTGTCATTACAGCCCGCAGGCATCTGTGCGATTCCCAAACACTGGCACTAATTTATGCCGTCTTATTTCACTCGCTTTCAAATTCGCCATTCAGAGAACACGTCCAATTGCAAATTGAAACTCAGTGAACTGGATTTCAGCGCTGATGTCTGTTATCTAAGCTCGCCCTGAAAAGTGTGACGTCCATTACACCTGCCAACCCAAAATTGACCCTCATTAAATTTTGTTTTGCTCCCCCTTTCATAGAGAGATTGGGACCATTCGTCACTTCTGTCATTTTGATTGTATCTCTGCATTAGGCGGAAACAACGCCTTTTTCAAATTGCTTTTTTTTTTCACCAAGGCTGAAGTTTCTGTGCATTTGTGAGAAAAGAACTCAGTTAAAAGGTCTGTTTTCTTGGAAACGGAACAGAAATGAGATCATGACTTATTAAAAAATAAGTCAGAGCAGCATATCAAAGAGTCTTTTTGTAAAAAGCAATATAAAGTGTAATTATTATAGCAAAGCATACTCTCAGTTGAATACATTGAAAACACCATTTTCTTCCTGTCTGATGAAGACACACAAGGCAGTATGACCTCCTTTTTTGTCATCTGACCCTCTGTGGCATAATAAGTGCAACACATTCATAAAAAGCTTGCAGCTAAATTAATTTATGGCCACTATTTCTCAATCAGGGGCACAGGGGAAGGGATATGAAGGATGAGTAGATGGGATGATTGATGATAGCGAGTAAAGGAGGTGTGTATGACTTAGAAGAAAAAGGATCACATCACTACAGTAGTGGTGCAACTCAGTTTGCTCTGAATGCTGCTGCTGCTGCTGCTATGATTGGCCTCATCCCTAACAGCTCAGGTGAACTGCGTCATTAGCAAGAACCTCCTGGAGGGTAGCCACAGGGAAGACTCGCATCCAGGAAATAGGTATCCCAGTTTGTCCCGGCTGACCCAGAAATAGCATGTAGCTACAACAAACTTGTTATTGACTCACAGTGATGTGCCCTCATCAACAGCTCTCATACTGCACAGATGTAGGTGTGTATAAGGGGTGTTTGTGTTGTAGCTTCGCCAGTGGGGGTCCAAATCACACCTCCATGCATGCCCAGGCAAGAGACACTTGCCAGTTACAATTGATCCCAAGTGACCTGTCTTCTCTTTTATTGACACATAAATGAGAAGGAGAAATACTCTTTTTTTCTCCCCAACCAGCAACAAAATAAAATAACCTCTAAAGCCTTGTTTACACTTCTGCATTGGATCAACGCCACACTCTATGCCCTAGGTCCTTGTAGTAATATATCTTTGCTCTGTTTTTCCATATTATGGTTTCTGCATGTTAAATGGCAACATAATGTAGGATATTAAATTGCAGTTTGGCCGGCTGCAATTTTCTAATCGCAGACAATGCAATAATTTTTTAACCTCAAATGTGTCAGAATCCCAAATACATTTTTTTGAAGTAGATGTTTTATGCTCTACCAGCGTTACTTAACCCTGCTGAACCAAAAGAGCCCAACTATTGAATACTACCTTTACAATAGAAATGATCTAAGTGTTGAAAGTTGCAAAAATGGCAGGAAGTAGCAATAAAAATAAGTGTAAGGTGGCAAATGGTCAAAAAGTGGTGGAATTGGTGTAAAGGGGTCAAAAATTGAGAGTAGTCTTGGAAAACAAGAAGGAAGTAGCAAAAAAAAATCCAAAAGTTGCTCAAAATAAGTATGAAAAGTGGCTAAAATAGACAAAAGGTAGTCACGTGTAGCAAAAATGATATGGAGTACATTTAAATGAAAATACTTTTCAGAGGCCAGACATCCCTGTTTTTGATCAAAATTTCTATGTGAATGAATAATACAGGGAATAATGCAATAATGTAGGGAAAAATAATCAAAATTAGATTATTTTTTCCAAATCTTCAGCCCTGGAACCGTCGCACTTGTACAAACCAGGCTTTAAACATTATAACATCATGCTATAACAACATGACTTTTATTCTGAAGCCCATTTCTCAAGTCATTTCTAGAACCTGTACGTTTAACACTCTTTTTTGCTTTGTGTCACCAGAAACTTCCTCTTCCATAAACGTCTACATGGATACAACAACCATAACATCAAGAACGACTACCAGACCCACAACAGTCACCCTGACCACCACAACAGGCAGAACCACCACAACAAGGATTCCAGCCACAACAACTGCAATGGCCCAATGGCCACGGAAAACCACAACAGTGGCGGCTCCTGTCCAGACGTTAGTTGAGGGTTTGGTCCCAGAAGAAGACGACGATGGGGGACCACCTTCCTCCAAGCTCCCCAATATAAGGGTGGAGTACTGCAACCCTCTGGTGATGATGGATATCTCTTGGCCGAAGACTAAGCAGGGGATGGTGACCAAGATGCCATGTCCACCTGGAACCATAGGTAATGTTTGTTTATGTGGCATCAAATAGTAGAAAAGGTGGTTTTTTGTAACTTTAGTGATGAGTTTTTGTGTTTTGACATCTGTCTTTTGATTTATGACCATGATGAATGCACCTAGCAAAACAAAATTTTTGTGAGCTGCAAAATCAATATACTGTACCAGATATATATACATATAACCTTTTCATTCAATCCATGAAATCCAATGTATTTAATGGGGTGGAAGGCATGTAGGTGGGCATCAGTGTCCCTTCACATTCAACTGCAAAGAGAGTTGGTTTTCATGGTACTTAGGTGTCTTTTGGTTTGTTTTTCTGTCTACTGGGGTTTTGGAATAATGGGTTTTGGTTTGAAGGAAAACAAGCTGTTCGAAAAATGGGTGTTTGGTCCATTGGGAAAGTTTTGCAGCATTGGGATCCCAGAATAATGGGCTGTTAAAACACTACAAATGCACCCCAAGAACGTTCTTGTTCAATTTTTAATCAAAACCCCCAACCAGGCAGTATTTTTTAAAGTAAACAAGAGGGAGTGAAAACATCAGTTTTGGCTACCGGTATGGATCAGAAATTGGTGCCAAATAGGGATAATTCCTTTGAAACCTCAGTCTAATGTTCAGAAATTAAAGTATGTGCTTGTAAAACACACTTTACTATACATTGTATTATATGTTCCTCCCCTGTGTGTGGATTTCTATATTCTCTTCTGGAGACTCAGTCCACTGTACTGTTGTTTAGCTGCTGGTGGGTCTTTTTGTTGACGTTCACAATCCCTCTCTTGATCCCCGTCCTCCCTCCTCAGTCTTTTATTCGAGCATAGAGCTAGCTTGGCTTTGCATCCATATGGGAAGCAGTGATGACCAAACACAGTTATATTCACCTCATGTCTCTCAGGACACAATTGTTGAAATTCATTAGTGCCTGATTGTATTGGTGTGACACTTCAAAGAGCTGTTGTTTGTCAGATGATGCTCTATTTGTTTTCTATACACAACACCAGCTCTGTCTTTATATAAATGCATACAATATGGAGTCATTTGTGTTAAAACAAAATGTATGAAAGCAATATCTTTGGAAATAAGAGTATCTGTTCTGATTTGCAGCAGTTTATTTTGTAACCGAGCCACAGAGGAAAGGATCTAATGAGAATTGAATGTAAGAATTGAAGCTTAAACTTCACAAAATGTAACCCAGAAACCTTAATGTTGTGGATTTCTGCTGTCAGAAAGCGTTACTCCATAAATAAGTCAACTCAGTGGTTCCATTTTACTGCAAAACCAAAAGAAGATGTAGCTATATACATGAAAAAGGCAAAATGTTTTTTGCTTGCAAGTTTTCCGAAACTTTTATGATTTTTTTTCAGGGAAAGTCACTCTAGATTGAGGAGTGACATCGTACCCTCAAAATCTGGCTCGAAGCGATTCATTTCATCAGTCAGCACACAGACTTCACTCACATACACACACAGACATGCAGTCTTCATTAATGGGCACCACCAGCACCCGTCGAGACCTCACTAACAGCCGTCATATGGCAAGATAAGAGCAACACATGCCCCCCTCCCCCCTCAGCGCTGTCTTCAAAGCTACCGCTCTTCACACGACACCGCCGAGCAGAAACACGTTAGCTTCCTCTGCCACTCTTTGAAAGTTCCTCAAGCTCCCCTTTCCATCTACCTCAATTCACTCGCTGTCATTCTCCCCCCTCTTCCCCTCCACTGCGCCCTTTCATGCCCCCTTCTCCTGCTCCTCGATATAGACGGAAATGCAGACTCCCTTATCTTATAAACCCATCAAACATAAGGCTGTCCAAGGTGGACCGGGGAAGGAAATTATATGTCAATCAAAATTTATATCTGTTAATGTTGGCCGTCTCACCCTCACACACACACTTACACACACCTTCCGTCCAAGTACAAGCAAGGGCGAGTTAATGTCAGCATGTAGCCTTGCTGATGTCAGCGAGGAGAATACAGACACAAGTTGAGGGACTTTTAAGCACAAGTCAAAGACATATTTGAACACAGCTACTTGAGTCAATGCGACATAAAATGTACACAAAGAAACTGGTGATTTTCCTGTTTGTCTTCAGAATAAATGTATCCAACGTCTTAATTATAATCTATAATGGAAAGCCTCAACAGACTGTTTACTTTTACACGTTATTCTGTGGTTTGTTTGTGCAACAGCCAATGTGAAACCCTCTAAGATTGTCATTTTCCAAACCCAATCTCCGACAGCAGAGACACTTTCTTCATACCAGCTTAATTGACCTCTCCGTGATGAATTCAGCTGTAGTGGACTTAATTGGCACCTATTTTGGTGCATTTTCATTCCCATGCCAGAGTTGAACTGTCACACACATGCCGACGCTGTCTGACTTTTAATGATTAAATACAGACACTGTCTGGGCAAGCTTGGCTGGCCTCAAGTGAAGGAACTTTATTTCAGTCACCACAAGATAAAACCATCCAATTACATTTTTCAACATCCATTAATTTAATCACTTAAGAATTGTGTTTCTGGGGATATTTTTTTTTTTTTCCTTGGGCGAGTTTTTAGAATTTGGCATTAGACGAGAAGAGGAAAATTAGTGTGTAGTCCATCACTTCATAATGGGGAAAAGGGTCAGAGGACTGAAGAAATGTGGCTCAGCTTGATTGTCTTCCATAAGATTTTCCAGAAACACAGGCACACACACACACACACACACACACACACACACACACACACACACACACTGGGGAGAACGTTTCAGAATCTGGGACTTTTGCGTTTATTCCGTCTATAAATATAAGATTTGTAAAAGTGATTCTTAGACCCAATGAAATAAATGGACATTGAAGCAATCACTGACTCACCATCTATTGGTTGAAAACGGCTGCTTTGGAGTGTAAGGTCTAGAATTGGCAGCTGTCTTTGTGTTTTTGTAACTACAGGTCAGTATTCTTCCATGATAGGTTTGGTAGAAGTCAAGTCTCAAACCCCAGATACACCAGCTGTGTCTCCACTATATCATCACATTGGATAAGATGGTTTCTATTAAAGTCAGTGTGTCAACTTTCATAGGCTCTGAGAGTTCCCTGGATCAGAAACGCAAACTTTTGCTACCTGATGCTGGGGCAATATTACGTCAATTTAATCAGAGCAGATTTAGCAGGACAGGATGTATTTGACTTAACGACAGCAAACAAAGGAAATGATAGGAACCAGACCAGGATTCATCAGTTTGATGTTTACAGCCCAGAAATGAGCTCAGAAATGAGAAGAGGCTTATCAGCTCCAATTCTTGACTCCAGTTGTCTGGTGGTCCTGCTTTGTGCTAGACTGAACACACAGCTGGTGTGAGTTGACAGAATAGTCACCAATCTGGTGTATCCCCAGCATCAGCCATTTGACAGGCCTCCATGGTAGCAACTTACAATCATGCATTTCAACCTCTTTCGGGGATTTTTGCTTTAGCTGTTTTCTCTTTAAGACTGCCTGCTCCACAAACTTCCTCCCTTCTGACTGTTAGAGGCAGAGCTTCTAATGTACCTTGGTGTTTGAGGTCCATCCTTTTCAAGTGGTCACAAAATGATGACATCATCAATTCAGCACGTCTCCTTGAGATCTCATGCTATTTTCACCATAGAGCATACCCACAAATGGGACTGTAGCTATGAATTTTACTCTAAATAAAGTCACTGGAAGTGTGTTTTTAGACCATACACTTGTAAAGATAATGAGATGTTGATAATTGATGAATGACCCTGTGGGGTTTTTGATGGTGCTCCCCCTGTTTTGGTCATGAAGGTGTCTTTTGTGAATATACAACTTATCCACTACAAATTATCTTTTAATGTCATTCACCAAATATTTTTAAAATTTAGCAAATAGACTACATTCGTGCACTACACCAGCATTGGAGCATGGCATCAAAGAAAAATCGCTCCCGTGTGTATTGTGTGAACATATATAACTCTTATTCCAAGAGGCTCCATGAGCATAGTCACATACTCAACAGCCTTTGTATTGTTCTCACTGAACCACTGTCTTTTTTTCTTTGCCTTTCTAGGCGTTGCTTCATACATGTGCATGGGCCCAGAGGGATACTGGGACCCCCAGGGACCTGACTTCAGCAACTGCACCTCCCCGTGGGTCCACCTAATCAGCCAGAAGGTATGAACCCATGCAGTCTAATAAGCACACAGAAAGAAACTGTCCTTCTTGCAGTTAGGTTGTAATTTTATTTATTTTATTCTTTTTTGCTTTTCTGAGGAGAAATGATCAAAACGTGTCTTTAAAAATATTCTCAAAGATGGCCTGAAGGATTTGGCACTGAGTTAAAGTGTTACTTTGAAGTGCAAATGTGTTGTTTTAAACGGAGTTGTGTCCTTATGGCCTGCTCTAAGTAACATTTGCCACAGAGTACGTTGCAAACCAAGAGTGTATAACCTCAAAAGAGCCTTGAGCTTTTGTTTGTCTTCCTTTTGTCTTTGTTTTTCCCCCCAAACTAGCTGATTAATGAAAAGTGGTACTCAAAGGTCTTCTCAATGTGAGTGGCAATGTGACTTGCTAAAAAAATGATACCAAATCATCACCAAAGTCTCATGGACTGGTGTGTGTGTGTGACATCTCATCCAGACCACTTTCTATCCATTACATGATACAGCAGCTATTTGCATCACATACCTCTCGAGCAGAACACCATTTGTATTGCTGAAATCATTAAGCAGAGCCCCACATAAAGCTTCTAATGCCTGCATCCTTTATGGAAAGAAATCAAAGGAGGAGAGGGTAACTGCAAGTGAGGATCACGGTTCCGGGTTATGAATTGCAGGCAATGTTGAAAATGTTCTCCCTTAAACTCATAGGACCCTGAGGCGTGCATGTTATAATGCTCATGATCTACTCAGCAGCACCAAGCTCGGCCCATTTAACAAACGGCGCTTTGCAGATATGAATGGGGAATGGCAGTCAGGGGGCAAAATAGAGGGAAGAGAAATTATCAGGTGCATTTCTGTGGTGCAGTAAAGCTCAACTACAGGCTGCTGTTGTGAGGAATTAACTAACCACTTTGTTATTACCATGAAACAGCAACATTGTTTCTGTAATAAAGTATATTCCTAGTGAATTAGACAGAAAGTAGTGACACAACTGAATAAAACAAGCATTATTAATCTTTTTTTTTTTTTCAAGAAAATCGTGCCCTTGCAGTGCGCTGTCCCAGGCGAGACAGGAAGACTTTAATGATGATGAACGTGTCACATATCCAGAATATTGCACCTTATTTTCCATCCAGTGCTGTAGATGTAGCACCGCTCATTACCACATGGTTCAGCATTCAAAATGAGAGAGGAAGATGTTGAGAGTGAAAAGACAAAGGAGTGACATTCAAGCAGAGCTATTTACGCTGTGTGTGCAGCTCCCCCTCATTAAGATACAAGAACAGGGTGGGGAAAAGAGGAAAACAGCTTCCAAACACACATCACCCAGCATACACCTCTATGAAGAGCAATTTCAGCGGGATAATTGGCTTCGCTAATAAACTCTAAGGTGATGATAGCAGAGGTGCCAGATAAAATCAGTATAGTCCTGATGTAGGAGGTGTCACAATGATTTTGAGATTGATCTTACAGAACAAGGTCCAGAGGTTTAAACTTTTAAATTGGCTGAACTTTGAACTCTTAAATCAAATCAGAAGGGTGCTCTGGCTTTAATCAAGTTCACTGCACATTTAAGACGATTACCAAAAATATATTTATTCTTGTGACGTTATGTACAACAGACAGGTATTTGACATGTTTCAGAAGTCATCTGTTTCACAATCAGTTCTTATATTTCTACATGTAGATTTAAGCATGCACTAAAAGTCACTTTTTTTCTTTTCAAGTGTCCGCATACAGCCTTTTTACTCCAGATGTCTGGCAATTAGTGGGAAATGGTTGACATCAAGGGGAGCCTCTTCACATTAATAGGTAGAGAGAGCTGGGGTGAGATTTAAACTGCAGAGCGCAAAGTGGAAGTTTGTGAGCAAACCTTTCAAGGTTTGTGGTGAGTCTCATTAGCCAATAAACAGATGCCTCCAAGGCAAAGAAAAGTATTCACAAGTTTCCCCTTAGGAAGACAAAGTCAGGTGCATCTTCACGGACTGTGAAACAAAAACTTATCCAGCCTGTTATTTGTCCAAGTAATAAGCTGTATTTGGTTATTTATTTCCTGATTTACAAGATTTATAAGATTCAATGGAGACAGAAAATTGCAGGCGTCACTCTGAGTTTGCGGTTGAAACCATGTTGGGCTGCTAGCTTATCATGCTAGCCATTGCTTCATGAGTAAAGCCCACTTTTTACATGCCGTCTGTTAATTTTTTATGTTATGCCTGACTCATTTTGAATATGCAGCAATGTCTAAAGAATCTAAATTAAATGGCGACCAACATGGTGTCTAAAACTTACAAGTTAGGCCTAGCATTAGCAGTTTAAAAAGGTGACTTACCACCGCATTTGTTATTCAACTATGTAATGTTTTGAATTCTATAGAAGAGAGGAGATGAGAGAGATGCAGTATCACACTTTCATTTGCCTGATTTTTGTTACCTTAAAAGAAAATTCTTCCTGCAGGCTTTAAGCTAGGTAGCATGCTTTTTAGAAAACAGTATCTCTATTAATCAGCATGATAAACTGTACTAGATTATTTTTAATATCCCCAACTGCCTTATGTAGAGATTAGACTATTAAAATTCTATGACTTTAATAGCTAAATACATTACATCATCCAAAACAGGCAAAGATTTAAGCTAGCTGTGCCAAGTAAATAAATCAAAAGCTACTTCATAAACTTGGTAAAAACATGCCAATTTTGACCTTTGTATTTTTATAATTCACTCTGTATGATTTTGCATTTCGTTTCTAAGAGGAAGGATTTTATTTAATGTCAGCTGTAGTAAGCTAATTTTTTTAGCCTTATCTCCCTCATTCAAAATAGAGCTTAAACAGAGTTGCTAGCATTAGCTCACTACTCAGTATTTGCAGCCACTGGGTGAAATGTTTTCATTTCATTTCTCAACAACTTCTGAGGTGCGGTTTAAAAAGGTTTAAGGTTAAAACAACTATGTGTGAAATTAACAAAAAGGAAAACCAAGATGTCATAATTGATGTTTCTTATTTTTAGCAAAACCGCAAACAAACACAGAAGCGTTAGCTGGTGCAAAAAACGAACATCATCTCTCCGTTGTGTACAACATATAGACTCTGTAGTACAACATACTGTGAACACAGCCTCCTCCCAAGCTGCATTGCTCCACATAAGTTTCATAAAGGTGAAAGGCTGTCTGGGGAAATCCCTCTATAGTTGATTTTATAATTGCTTCCAGATACAATATTGGACCCGATAAACACTCAGCAGAGGAGCAGCTGAACACATTAATTGTCTGAAATAGAGCAGCAGTTTGTGAGAAATGCAAATAATGCTCTAAAGGGGCTATGCATTTGTGTGTGGCCTTTTTATTTTTATCATTATTTCTAATGTATGGGTTGTAGATGATGAGATAGTCTCATTATCAGTTTACCATTAAAGAGACAAGGATTGTTTGGACTTTTGCAAAGCAGTAAGGGATTTTTTTAAGTGTTTAAATGTTTAGCTGAAATTATAATAGAACTTGTTGGCTTTTTAATTATTATTCAATATTTTTCTCTTGCAGATTAAAGCTGGAGAGACAGCTGCGGTTATAGCGAGAGAGTTGGCGGAGCAAACCAAGCGCAACCTTCAAGCAGGCGACATCACATTCACAGTAAAAGCCATGGTCCAATTGGTGGATCTCCTGGACGTACAGCTCAGAAACCTCACACCAGGCGGTAAAGACAGCGCGGCACGAAGCCTCAACAAGGTAGGAAAGTGTTTCATCACAAAACATCCAAACAGCCTTTTATTCACTTTTACTTTCCTTTCAGAGATTATCCCAACTTTTCTGACAGTCTAGATAAACATGACCTGCAGGAATACTGACCTTTGCTCCTGCTTGTCGGCACTGTTCAAATCAGCCTTGGACTTTTCAGAGCTGACTAGAAACGAAGGAATTTTAGGGGGAGCAGTTTTACTCACAAGTGCCAATTTGAGCCAACAAATTCATTTTGGCTCCTTGACCTTTCTGAATTTCCAAAATTGGAGGCTTACTTTTTCAAAAACTTGAATTTATCTCAACCTGAACAGTAGGTATTCTTTTAATGATCTGTGATTTCACCCAGTGCTGTCAGATAAAATAATATCCATGATTTTTGGGGTCCAGTGTGTATAAAAACACACCGTTAGTTTCAGGGGATCGCTCAAGCACATCTCTCTCACTCTTGTATCATGTATTATTCTATCAGGCTCACTTTGATGTTGCAAAAAAGATGATATCAATATGACATGCTTGTCAAAAGCACTAAATTTGCACCTTTTGATTTCCACTAATGGGACAGGGTAAGATTTCAGTGGGTTGGATCCAAGCAGTGGGAGTGCACAGTTTCTCATTTTAGCTGAACCTGAAGCTAATGCATTTATTCCCCAATTCACAGCAGAGTGGGGTATGGGGCACTCAGGCAGAGCGAGCAAAAATAATAATTTCTGTGTGCTGAGCAGCCAACAGAAAAGCAAACATCAGTGAAATCCAAAATGTCGGTCGTTAATTTGCTGGAGCGGCTTCACTTGTCGAGGAACACGAACACCTGTTCCCAGATAGCTTTTTTTTTTCGGGATGGATTTTTATTTCATTGCCCGCAACAGACACAGATGTCCCCATTGAGATTTTAGTGCCAGTTTTCTCCAATCAAGAGAGGAGGCAGTAAAGATGGCCAAAAGGCCTCAGAAGGGAATGCAACGAGTAAATTCACGTTGAGGAGCAACTAGAGTTTATAATGCCTCTTGAAGAGAAGGTTTCTCATAAAAAACAGCATCAGGATAGCGGATACTGCTGTGGTAGAGATTACTGTTGTCGTCTTAAGTTTCTCTTGTAAAAAGGAGGAAATAGGAGAAAAACAGCTGGAGCAAAGAAATAAAAAGAGGCTTTTAACACAAGGGTAATTCTTTAAGGGGTCAGAGGCTTTCTCGAGATATATAATTATTTTCTCTTATATGAAAACAGAGTTCTTGTTCCTATGAAGAGAATAAGCTTATGGCTTTGCTCTATCTCAGTTCAAATACTCTACATGTCTAAACTGACATCTGTGGCTGAAAACATTTGAGACAATTTCAGGACAGATTTTTGGAATAATCTTGTGTCAAGTGGCACTGTGTTTTTTGTCTTGCAGAATGCTTGAGTGCAAAACAACAAATGTTGTCCAAGGGTTTTCAATGTCAAGCATGAAGCTCTTTTCTGGGGTGAAATTGTCCTTGGTGGTAGGGCTGAACCATTTGCAAAAATAATCTGATTGTGATTATTTTTCCTTGACTGCAATTGCAATTCATTGTGCATTTTTTTAAGTTCCTTGTCTTATGTGTTGTTAAACAAACACATTTTTGGAAAATGAACATTGACTCTATTTATGACAAGAAGCTATGAATTTTTCTTGCCAAGTTTTGCTGCTTTTTAACAATTTTTGCCACCTTTTGCTAATTTTTATTGCTACCTCTTGTCATTTTTGCCATTTTTACTACTTAGATTGTTTATCTTACAAAGGTGGTTTTCATCAATTTTGCTCTTTGGCTGAGTAACACTAGGGTAGAGCATAAAACATCCACTGACGAAAAGTTTATCTGCTATTCTGACACATTTAAGGTTAAAGAAATATTGCACTGTCAGTAATTAGAATATCGCAGCAGGTCGCATTGCAAACTAATTTAATTTACAGTTAATTGCTCAGCCCTACTTGGTGGTGTTAATTGTTTGTTTTGCCATGGTTAGTGAGGCCAATTTTCAGTGCTGTCAGCCTCCCTGTTTGTGGTAGCACTATCAACTGCACGTAAACATGGATGATCCACCTCCTCCTCCTTGTCGACAAGTGAAGCCAAAATTCTATCTGCAGACAATTGCAGACGCAACTTATACATTTGGAACCCAGAGTGTTTGCAGCTAGGATTTGCGAATGGACGCATTATATTTGCCTCCCTTCTTTGAACCGAAACACTGAATTATTTTCGTAAACAAAGGTGTCAGTCATGGGCTTTTTTGCCCCCTTTAAAAGCTAATTAAACCTTAAATTATCAGAAAGGGAATACTTGAACATTACTCGAATGATCAAACCATGTTTACAAATTTTTTGACATGTCTTGGTTTCAGAGTTTGACCTATGCCTCATCTGGTAACATGGGGGGGTTGCCTTTATGATCCACAGTCAGTTGGGGAGAGCTCCAAATGTTTTGCCTTTGGCCTCAGGCTGCTGTCACATCGTCTTTCTGTACAGTCTATGATCAAAATATCCACTCTACATGCAGCGCTAACAGCTTTTCTCTCAGTCTGTCATTTTGAAGCTATACTGAAATGTTGTCAGCACTAACTCCTTACACTGTGGCACAGAGTACCTCTCATGTGAGTTTTCTCAAGTGACAAATGAAAAGAAATAAAATGATAAACTTGAACTCACATTTCAGAGTGCCAAAGGTGTTTTCCCACTTGTCTTGTCTTATTTTGATGCTCATTACAACGTCGCCTTTGCTTTTTTTCCTTCCTAAAATAGAGTGTAATTAACATTACTTCTCATATGTTTGTCAGGGGACTGTTAAAAGAGTTAAGTGCCTTGTTTTAAGTCACTGCTGTCAAATCTGTACTTCAAGCAGAAATTTATTTCAAGTGGAACAGTTTGAAGTTGTTGACCTCTCACTCACTCTTGCATTCTCTTTCTCTGGGTTGCAGCTACAGAAGCGAGAGCGCTCTTGCCGGTTTTATGTGCAGGTATTTGGATCAAGTATTCCCAATTGCTACCCTCCATTCCTCTTTCTTGTGGCAATTTTGCTGTCACTGTGATCTGTTGAAGTTTGACCTTTTGAGACTAAAATAATTAGCAAAGGCTTGTAAAACAAATCTGAGAATCTGTGTGTTCATTTTTGTAATTTTTTATGTCAAATCAAGGGGTCAAATTTCACAAGTTTCGTATCATTACCATTGCATCCAAGTTAATCCCATTATTGTCTTAATCCCTAAATGTGTGAGTGATATTTCATCATTTCCCCCTGCATGATTATTGTAAGTTTTGACATTCTTCACCCTTTCTGTAATATGCTGAGCATGAGACTATGAATTTATAAACTTTTAAATGCCCTCTATCCTTAAGAATTCCCTAGATTGCTCAATCGTTTTAAAAATGTCCAAAACTTTCACATCAGCACAACTTTTCAGGGCTTGTAAGTGGACAGCATCAGTCAAAAGTGAAGCTTTCTGGCATGTTAAGCACTCCTACTTTTCTTAGCAAATACTTAAGAGCCAAAAGAAGTGACCTCATTAAACCCGCAAGTCAACTTGGAAGTACGAAGTCAGCCAAAGTCATTGCATGTTACGACGCTCCCTAATGCATAATACATATGTGGCCCAATTTAAGAGAGGGGTTTCTATCACTTCACTCAGCTATTTTTCGGGCCACTGGCTGATTTTGTCACCCCTTGGGTGACATTTGAGCTGTCATCAGAATCACTTCTGCCTCAACAAGAGAAATGAAGAAGAAGTTGACGTTCTTGTCTTCCACACAGATGACTCTGGTGAAGCTGCACATTAGAGCCAGATGTTATTTTGTGTGTGTGTGTGTAAGCTTTGCAGCGCTCACATTAGGCAACACATATTTCCTCTGATTCCTTAGGGGCTCGTCAGAAGGCACTTAAGTATGTATAGTTATGTGATTGTGCAAATGACTTCCAAGTGGGTTGCTTGTTTGTGTACGCTGTGAGTCTGCTCGCATTTGCAGATGAGTTTTTGAAAGTGGGAGGAAGGCCTGAGGCTGGGGAAAAAAACACATTCCACTGTGTCATGGACTGACTTCAGTGATTGTAATACTGAAAAGAGTTGCATTGACTCACATGTAGCAGTGTCATGTTTGTAAGTTTGGACTAAACCACAGCTTTAGTCCCTTAGAATATTCTACTTTAGTTGAAAAATATCTTTAAAGTTGATTTTAAAAAAAATTACCCAATCAAGGCAGGATAGTGACGCTGTATTTGTAAAATTTTGTTGTTTTCCATCTCATGCTCAACTGACAAGGCAGCATGTAGGAGGTTAATTGTACTTTAAATCAAAGTTTAAACAAAGAGTGTGAAAAACTTGGATACAGCAGTGATGTACAGTGATGTACATATCAAAAACTATTTCTTTAACTGAGCTGTGATTGTGTCGGTTTGGCTGTAGACCTGACTTCATAACATGGGACCTGATGGAGTCTCCTGGGTTTTTGCAGCCAGCCTCTAGTGGACACTTGAGGAATCGCAGTTTTGAAACTCTATAATTTACATATTTTTCAACAATAGAGATCACTGTTTTGGTAAAATAATGTGATATGCAATTCTTTCCTCTTATATAAAAAGTATCTCCCTGGCTAGCATTTTACAACAGGTATTGGTAGCGTTCAACCATTTTCCAAGATTTGATGATGCAACGGAAATAGATTTAAAGAGCCAAAACTATGAAGTTACCAGAAACTGGAAATGGTCTTGAAACGTAATGCTACAAAATGGCTTTTGTGAGCAAGTAATGGTTGGCTAGCATCAGCTGCAGTAAAATGCAATGTCCAGTTAGCTTTGCAGATTTTTACTATCTCACGTTGTTTCAGTTTTAGTTACCGACCACCATGGAAGCAATGAAATCTAAGCGATTCCAGTGAACAACTTTATCATTTTTGTAACTGAATTTTAGCGTCTGATCCTTAGCATAGCATCTGAGGAAAATGGTAGCCATGTGTAGGTAGCATATCATATTGACATTGCTAACCACTGAAACTTAGCCAAAAATCAAGGCTTTAATCAGATGATTTCCGAAAAATATATGATTTTTTTTTAACCCCCACTGTACTTAGTTTTCTACTTACAGCTTTACCTCCAGAGACTCATCAATACATGACATTTGTGACCAAACGTGTAATAACCTGCAAGATTAAGATGTTAAATGTTCAGTTGGAAAAAAAAAAAAAAACCCTGCCTACTCTGCATCAGTAGTCCTGAGACTGGCAAGAACATTCCAGATAAGTCAAGTCCTCCTGAAAATGTGCCTGACAGCTGCAAGTTTCCTACAAAGATGCTGAGTCCAGTTTTAGAGCTGAAAACACATCAGGGCTTGGCATGTTAGGAGTGTCATTAATTTTGTAGGAATTGTGTCAGAGTCTAGATTTTTAAACTCAAGGTGTCACTAAGTGTTCCCTTAACTCGCTCTGAAAAGCAAAGTTGTTAACAGTATAGATTTTGGCCTCATCCTGTCAGGTAAAGACAAGATGAGGTAAAAAATGTTCCAAGAGTAGAAAACAGAAGTAGACTGAGAGATTGATTTGTATGTATTGCTTGTAATTTTTAAAAATGGACACGTAAAAGGCCTTACTTTTTTCAGAAAAACACATCTTTTTTTTCTGCCTGCTTCTATCTTCTATAGTACTACTGCACAAGCTGTACTTTCAGGGTGCATTGTTCTCCATACATGTACTGTACACAATGCTCAGCCCTGCATCTCTCCTGCTCCGTTCTCCCTCTTATTTGACGAATGCAAACAACAGTGAAGGGCTTTCACTTGACGAAGCGGAATAATGGAGAAACATCTGTGGACTTAGGTAAACACTGGCAGTGACTACATGCGGTGCCAGCCTTTGAGGGACTTTCATTGATTAGGGAAATTTGGAAATGTTTTTCTCCAACAGGGCCCTGGTGGTCGACATAAGTGGGATTAACAGAGGAATACAAAGCTAATATGAGGTGCACCTGCCTCTGCTGTCCCTGTGCACGATGCTGACAACCAAACCACTATAGTACTTTGGGAAAAGGCTGATTGTGAGTGCAGGTGTGAATGTGAAAGAGAACACAAAGGACAGAGCTTGGATTTAATTTCTTTATTGAATAAGGAGAGATTTGATCCTGTTAAAGGAGTAAACTAGAGCTTGAATTCTGCATGTGAGGTCTTCTTTCTGTGAGCATGATAAGGGAATCTCATCACAATGTGCTTCATTTGTTGTAGCAGACACAGGTGGAAGATTCATTTACAACAATTACCACTAAATCTTAGTCATTGTGTTTCATGATCTGTTCTTCTGTTACATGTCAGAGCTAATTTAGTGCAAGTAAAATAGTGATTTGGCCTTATTCAGACGACAAAATGCATAATGATAATTCACCCTTTGTTCATGCTTTGCCCCTGCAGGGATGTTTTTCAGTTGTTGCCTTTGATTTAAAACACGTGTGATAAAAATAACCCATCTCTTATGCCTCTCGGTCATGTAAATTATGCTTTTTTCACACAATGGCAATATGGTCGCCAATTACTGTGATTATGTCCTTTTGTGTACCAATGGGGTCTTTTTTTCACATTTATGTGAGTAAAAGTATGTCAAATCAGTATGATTTGCTGCAAATCTAGAAAAGAATAGCGCCACTTCAACATGAAAAATAATCTTTTGTGCCTAAGCAGGAGCCAAGTGAGTGTGAATATGCAACACAGGGAGGATACTGAGCTTCGACCTCTCATTAAAATGACACCTTAGCATGCAAAGACGACTAGGGGGAGTGTCGCAGCGCGGGATGACCTTAGAGCAGGAGAAACAGGGGGAGGCTCCTCTTTCAGGACTGTAATGAGATGATAAAATTACTATGGTAACTGCCAGTTTGTTAAGGGATAAAGATAAGCAGACGCCTCTAAACAGGGAGAGAGCCACCTAAACAACAGTGCAGTGAGATGGAGAAAAATTTACACTTTTCACCAGCAGAGATCCAATAAATCTTTAGTCCTCATTGTATTTGAGATGTGTGTAACCTGACTCACTAACCAACCATGCAAAAATACTGAAAGCTCCTAAATTAAGTCTCAAAAATCAGCCCTACAGCTCATACACCCAGGACAAACAGATAAATTTATTCACTTAAAAAAAGAGAAAAGAAACCTCCTGACAATTTTCTTCTTCACGCTCCTCTCTGCACCAGTAAAAATGTTTTAAATGAATAATTAACCCCTGTTGCTTCTTCTTAGCAACACTAACAGAACAAAACACTCCAGACACACGTTTCATATTAAAAGTGTCAAGCGTAGTGGGATGCAGATCGATGTGTTAGTCAGTGGGACTTCAATCAAATTAACCAAGGGTGTAATTTAGAAGAGTTAAAAATGAAGGTGCAAATTTGCTCAGGTCTTTGACCAAGCTCAAGAAACTTTGTTGTGGTTTTATCCAGTTAGTTTCATCTCATAAAACATAAAATTAACACACAGAACTTTTGCAGTTGATTTGCCAGCGTCTGATTCGTCAAAACATCATGTCCCAACCAGGATGTTAATGGTTAGTTAACATATTTGTCGGCAAGTCTCTGTGGTAACCGTACATTTTCAACCATGATTATCTCCTGTTGTGCTACGGGGTCTCTTTAGAGTCAAAACTAATACGACAAAAGCTGATCATAGCAATGCACTGGAAGAGATGGCAGTTGTTGATGCCCCGCCCGTCTGGTTTTAGGCACTAACTCGTACCCCTGGTCCAGTGGTTTTCGGGTCCTTCGAATGGATTAAGCTGTTATTTTGCCTGAGTGACAGGATTCTTTACACATTCACAGAGGTAATATCAGTTATTTTCTCATCTCATCCAAGCAAAAACCTCTGACCAAGAAAAAAGAGGCAATGTGGAAGTGCCAGTATAGCCTACCAGTTTAGGTTGCGCACTTTAAGGGGCTGGCCCTCGTGTGGTCCACCCATCTACGTCACTTTTCCTGCATGTTACCTTCTCCTTTTCTATGTGCTGCCAAAAATAAAAGCCGTAGAAACCCTAAGGAAGAAAAAAGAAACTTGCCATTCCTAGAGTGTCCACTTGGGCCCGGCTTCAGAAGAGTGGAAAACCACATGAACACCAAAGTAAATGAAGCAAAACAAACATGTTTACAGTGTGGTAAACTTTTTTCAGACTGGAGTTTGTTTGTTTGTTAGTTTCTCCTCCCTTTTAATTCAGTAGTTTAGAAAGTAATGAGATTCTACAGGTGTGCCGTAACTGTTGGCAACAAGGTACAAAGCCCACCTTACTTCCACCTCCTTATCTCTCACCAGCTCAACTGAAGTGAGGTTAGCATTTAAAATACAGCACAACAGACAATAGGCTTCAGAAAGGGATGTCATGGAGACTACATGCAGATATTGTAGAATCTGCCCTGCAAAAACTGTATTCCAGGCAAGTTTGACTGATTAATGTTTGACTTTATTTCCAAAAAAATGTCCTTTTAGTCTTGATATGAGCCACATTTAACTGACAAGCGCAGAAACACATCTTATTTTAAGATATCTGAAGACAAAATTGGTGTCTGAATTGCTTGCAATGAGTAAAGAAAATGCTGCCAATAGGGTACAAAAATTTTTTCTCATCCAGTTTCTTGAAATTAGAATAGTGCCTTACAAGATACATAGAACATACAAATCTTTTTTTAACCCCATTGGCAGCTTTTTCTTCCTCATTACGAGAAAATTACATCTCATTTTTGTCTATAAATGACTTGAATCAGACATTTTTCTGGACTGGTTTGGTGACGTGACTGATAATGATGTGACTCTTGCTTTGATTTCAGTTTTTGCTGTTTTTTTATCTTATACAGAATCATGTCGCAGGTATAGAGAGTTTACTACTGTACACTACATTGGAGTCACCATCCAAAACCTTGAACACATATAAATCCAAGTAAATACAAACAAGAGTGTTAGGCTGATTATGTTACTTTCTGTTACTTGTTAATAACATCATAATAGACACCTGGCTGCAATTGGTCAATAATGTAAGTTTTAAAGGAAACTAATGCATGCCTTAAAAAAATTATAATGTGAAAGAGATATCAAAAATCTGGCCTTCAGTGTCACACATATCACTTTTGGAGCTGAAGTACTCAAACAGTAAATCAATTCACTACGAAGAATGTCCTCTCTCTTGAATACAATGGAATATAAATTGGCATGTCTCTGATCTAAGTGTGTTTCAAATCAAAGTCGTTCTGTCTCAGCTGTCAGGGTGAATAAAGAACTGCTGTTTGGGAGATGTGCAAAAGTAGGATTTAACTTCAGCAAAAAACAAAAAAACAAAAAGGTAATCCCTCTGTAGCTTTCTCACACCCTGCTGACTACAGAGGAAAAGATTCATGAAATATTAAAAAATCGGAGGTTGCAGAGATTCTCAAAGAAGACATATGATGATAAAATAAAACGCAGTGAGTGATGCAACAGCTTCACCTGTCAGGTAAAAGAGGACAGAGAGAAGGGAAAACTATCCAGATGTGTTTGTCTCAGTCGACCCCTTCTCTCCTATTTTGAGACCAACCTTCACGTCAATGTGAGGAAACAAGCCAGAGGAACCAACTGGTGAGCAGGAAAGGGAGGGGTGAGGGGAACTACACACCAGAGAGGGAGATCAGCCTCAGCCAGAATCAATTTCCCAGACCCAGAGTTCATTTCATCAATCAGCACACAGATAGAAGCACACACTCACCACGGGTTAGCTTGGACTCCTGCCAAGAACATGTTAATGTCCACCTCCCTTCCTTCCTGCTGCATTGGTACAAATGGCCCATGTACTGCAGCTTTTCACGCCTGGTCACCTTACTGCTTTTGAGTGGAACATTCCAGCAGTGAGTTCGATTAGCAATTAGCTTTTTCTTATACACCAGGAGGTACAAGATCATTTTTAGCGCTGCTTTCAAGGATTTTGGTGCAGAGAAATAAAACAATTTGGAAAGTGAATGGGCTTTTCCCGCAGCAGAGTGAGCTGCTGCATTTGACAGATGGAGTGGCAGTGCGCTAATAGCAGTAAAATAGCAGCTCGACTCCACTGCACAGACTATGATGATGGTCCTGGTGTGCTGCTTGGGTGCACCCCTTACCCCGTTGCTCATCCCTCCACCTCTCACCCCTCCCTCCCCTCCCACTTAGCTTTCTCCACCAAGGCTGGAAATGATGCCTTCCTCTCACTGATCTCATAAATTTTCGTCGAATGAGCCCAAACGTTCTCGAAATGCAATTATCCTGCTCTGTGCATGACAAAACAGAGAGATACAAGATTCTCCATATGGGAATGGATTACATGGCAGAAACACAAACACAAACAGGCAGGGTTCTGGCTGAGAGATTGCATCATGGTGAGAAGGGAAATGGAAGTCTGGTTGGTATAAATACATTTGCTCCTCCAATTTACCTTAAAACTTATAGCTAAAATTATTAGTTAACCATTAACAGCCAGCCACCCTTGCGCTAACCCACTTACGATCCATGATGCTATCATTACCTTGTTAGCTTCATGGTATATTTAGATTATTGTGTTCTCTAGCAGCCTTACCAAGAAGACATATCTCAAAAATGAAGCTTGCCAAGACCCAGTTTTCTTTGTGCAACAGTCTAACTTAATGAGTTAAATATGTCAATTTTGGCAGCTGTGCACCCTGCAGGCCAGCTGTTTCTCAATTACTGTATCCAAAATCAGGGGATGAATCCTTCGAAAAAGCTCTTTATGATCAGCTGTGTCACAGTGGCATGTCCAAATGTAGCTGTCTACATTGTGCGTTGTATGAATCCTTTATGGTCAATTAGCAGCTTAAGATTACAATCCTGAGTGTCAGTGCTTGGTTTTGACTCAACTTAAGAGCTAGCATTTTTTTATAAAAGAAGAAAGTCTGACACATTGAAATGATACGAAGATGAAATACAAATTCCAAGACTGCATTAAAAAGAACTGAAGGAACAATTGACATGTTCTTTTGGGGTTTTTTCAATGACGGTAATATAAAAAAGCACAGTTGCTGCAAATCAACTGATCTTTCTGAGCATCAATGTAAAAATGCAGGAACACTGCTATCAAGTAACTAAAATTTCCTCTGCCTCTTGTTTTCGTATTGTCATTCTACCTGTACTGATCTGCAGATATTCTGACATTTATATTCTGAGCAACCTTGCCAGATTTTTGACTAGAAACAGGAGGTTTTGATAACATTGTATTATTAAAATGAACCAGAAAAAGCCTGCACTGCAATCTGTGTGTTCAGTTGTTTTAGCTGATGTTTTTTAGAGCACTGGGGGGACAGCAGTGTCATCTGTTATGCTCATGTGAAAGGACATAGAGGGGTGATGTTTGGAAGTATGACATGCTCTTTGGTGACATTAGCAGAGCTTCGCGGTTTATGGCAGAAAGAGCTTGAGATGCAAACAGGTAATTCATTCCCCATGCAGTTCTGGTCTAAGCTTATTTAACTTGGCTGCATTTAAAATGAGAAAACATGGAGGTTGCTTCTTTCTTTTCATCTTCTCTTCAGCAAGAGCTAAAATCACCACAAGAGGAAAACTTGGATAAATGTTTGACAAAAAGGCAAACATTTACCTAACCACAATGGAAACTTTAGCTATCAGGAGCCAATTGTGGAATGAAAAAAACAACGTAGCCTGCACTGAGGAGCTGAACTAAAACACTATCAACATGAGCTGTCATGTGTGTTTATAGTCACAGGATATATTCCAGACCTCACCTGCTCCAGCACTTACATAAAAGAGCTTTTTGGATGTGTATGTGTCCACTTGGATTAAACTAAACCCATCCATTAACCTTCAAGGTCTCATAAAATGGCTTTCAGATCTCTTTTTTTTCCTTTCTTTGGTTTGATGTCTTTTTCTATTAAACTGTGCATTGAGGCAGAGTTTAATGTGGGGAGGGATTTTATTAAAGACCTCAAACATTGCCAGGACACGGGCTGTCACTTTCTACGTGGACAAAGAAGGAGAAGAGTGACATGTTTTTCTACAGAGTGACAGACCAAGCTTCGTGTGACAGCACCAGTGATTTTGGGGATGATGTTGCCCAAACACATGCCTTTCACAAGCTTCATAGTGTAGACAAGAGGAGTCACAAAAATATACCTGCAGGTTTCTTTCTGAGTGAGGAGTTGGCTGGACCAATCCAAAATCTATTGTGGCGTTTATTTGGATGGACTTTTTACAACCACCTCTGGCTGCAAAATCTGTCAACTGACATATTTTGACACTTAATAAGAAGAAGAGGATATGTTGGCTTTGGAATGAAAACATGTAAATAAACAGAGTTGACATGTATTTGGCATCAGAGCGAGAAGTGGGATTTCAGAAATAGTGGAATTTGAAATATAACACTATCAGCCAAAAACACCCCACTTGAAGTGTAATCTGAATTTATTTCAAGTTCTTTTAGATTAATTGACAGATCAAGCTGATCTTTGTTTGCAATTTACCAGTGGATTAGTTCCTAAAACTGTTAGAAAACTGGGTTACTGTCTGTATTGAGAGTATAAAGTCTCCTGACAGGGAAAAATATATGTGATTAACAGTTATTTCCTTGCTGAGAGTCAGGAGAAATTAGTTTTGGGTATCCATCTGTTTGCCAAATACTTTCCCGTTCCTAAAACAAGTGAGCTTAGCTTACCATAGCAACAACTCAAAAAGCTGATAAAAAAAAATGTTATGGCACTATTAAAACACTCACTCGTGTGAAATTGCATAATAGTTGATGCTATGGTAAATTGTGCTAGAATAAGCTAAGCTAATTGTAACTCCTTTTCCTCTCTGCTGACACGAAGTGAAACAGCTAGCCTGGCTTTGTAAAAATATAGCTATTGGGTAATGTGTTAAATTGCATGATGTTCAGATCTAGGATAATCTGTCAAACTAAGCTCTCTGGCAACAATCTGTGACCTATTTTATCCTTTATGAGACAGTGACAGTAGCTTAATGTTGCACACAAAACAACAATGAAGTATGCAGTAAACCACCACTTTAGCTTTATTTAGCACAAAATAAATGGAAAGAGGCGAAAACATTACTCCAAACTAACCTAGCGAGCTCAAAAAAGCTCAGCTAAGTGCTGGAGGAATGCTAGACACTGGTTAGCTATGCTTCATTAAAACTTCTGTAACATAAAGTCACTAGTTTTGAATCAAGTGTTTGCCTTGTAGTAAGCTAAATTGATGCCAATTGTTTCTCAGAATGGTTAGCTATGCTTCATTAAAACTTCTGTAACATAAAGTCACTCGTTTTGAATCAAGTGTTTGCCTTGTAGTAAGCTAACTGGATGTTAACTGTTTCTCTATATTTCCCCTACTGACCAAGTTAGCCTAGCTAACACAACTGGGAAGTAGTGACAAAACAACAAAGACAGGAAGAAGGATAGTCTGGCTTTGTCAGTTATTTAATTCACCTCTTGAAAGCCTGCTTGTTAAGGTAACTGGAGGTTAGTTGATTTTTTTTTTCCATTCATTGACAAGGGTACATTTGCTTAGCAGAGTATAAAAAAACTGTTATAGGGGGAAAAAGTCTTAATTTTTCAGAGCAGTACCAGCACTACTTTGTGAACTTACGATCTGACATGACTAAATCTATCTGTGTCAAGTTTAACTAAGCTAAACAGTTGCTGTGGCTTCTCACACACTATGCTAACATGCTAACGGGAGTGATAACTACCGAACTTTGCTTCAGTTGAATCAAGTTGATGAACATAAAACCAGAAACTGTTGAAGTTAGCTTCAGGGTAGTAGCCTAACACAGAAATATACTTTTATACTAATCCACTGCGACCTTTTCTATGTTTATTTATCCAAATAGTTCATTACCATCTTTTCCCAGAGGCTTCAGAAATTACTTGCATGATGCTCAGTACTTGGCATGTTAAAGCAGTCGTTTGAGTTTGTTTGGGGAATTTCCTTCCACAGAAATTGAATGTAGGTTATTTGTACTTTATAATTAAAAATGTTCGAGATGGAATATTTCAAATTTGGAGGACACATTTTGTCGCAATGCCTTTTACACCCAAGTTCAGACTTTGTACTTGGTAGTCTTTATGCTCCAGTTTTATTGACTGGTTTAATCAAAGGTAGAATTTAAAATCTTTTTTGCATTTTTGTTCATGTTTTGGATGTCAAATCATAATGTTAATACCTGAAGTGCCAGTAAGATAACTGGTCTGTATTCCAATATTAATTCCAGTACACACTCTGCACCCTGCCCTGTGTTATTTTATTCAGCTTGTTTATTAATAATCCATTGTATGTATACCATCCTCATGAAGTTTCTGAACTGGCCTCTGCCGTCCTTCCAGCTTCTTCTTGTGGCCTCTGCATACAAAAAAGCTACAAATCCATCAATCCTGTCCCTGAAGAACCATCACTTTACTGTTTTAAGAAGTGCTAGGGAAAAAAAGACTTGCTGTGGTGAACAAAGGGAAGAGAAATGTCAGTGCCTGAAGAAAAAGAATGCCTTAATTGAGAGTGAATCAACCTCTGCCTCTGGCTGAATGTCAAAAGGTGTGATTGGAGATTGGCTGCAGATAATGAATAATTACATCAAAGTTGGTAGACTGCCTGCACGTGTGTATGCATGTGTGTGTATGCATGTGTGAGGAGTTTGTGTTTCTGTGTACTGGCAGGTGCAGAGGTGTGTGTTCGCTCTTGCGTCAGTCTTTCGGTGTGTTTGTGTGTGCCTGCGTGTGTGTGTGGGCGGTTTAATGTGTGCAGGGTATGTTTTGAATGAGGAAAAGCCAGCTGGTGCTATTTGAAATTCTCAGCCAGCGTCAGTGAGCTGAACACAATCAGTCCTGCAGTATCTCCTCACTATCACAGCAATTTGAAACTAACGTACAACTTAACATTTAAAGCTAATTGAGGGGTCCATAACACTCATGCTAACTCACTTTAAAGCCAGTTTTCCTTCCAAATTTTGGACCACGAAGGCTCGTGGTTTCTCTTATCGCCTCCGCCTTTTAACATGTGCAGATTTGGTGTCATGCTAAAACTCTTATTCATGTTTAATCCGTTGATCAAAAAAGGGGATCAAAGTGAAGTTCAAAAAGAAATCTGAGGCATGACATTCTGCGTTTCCAACATAGAGCACAGCTTCCATCGTCAGGGTGTCACAACTTGCTTTTGAAGAAGTGTGAAGCCAGATGTACGATTTCATCTTTGGAGCAGTGGAATATCTATTTTTAGAAATCAGGAAACAACACTTTTATTATAATTATGTCCAGCTACTGGCTAAGAATTTGCTTCTTGCCCTTCGGAGTACTGGTTTCCTGGAATAAAAACCTTCCCTTGACCAATTAGCATTCCTTTTATAAATCTTGCCATTGGCATTTTTAAATCTTTAATGGCTCTTAATTTTTCATCTTGTCTCTTGAATGTTCTTGTTTCCCTCTTACATACTTGTTTAAGCATTGTTGTGAGCAGATTAAGGAAGGCATTCTGTTTTTTTGTTCCTATTAATATGCAGGAAAGTTGAAGATGGTCACTACTCAAAAACACCTTGTGCTTAAAACATAATGACTCATAGTTGAGCTTGGTTGTGCTTTGGGATCGTCTGCATGGAGGAATATTAATCACACCAATTAAGACTCTCGCCTTAAGTCATGTAAGAACTTGCCTCGAGTCTTGTAGGCATTAGCTCTGATTCATTAACATCATAGGTTCATTGTGTAGAGAGGAAGCAGAAACAAAAGCTAACTGAGACACAATCAGAGTTGTTACAGATTCATGTCTCTCTGCTTCTGCTTAAGCATGTGCTGTAAATGAATTGAATCCTCAAATGCTTCAGTGTAAAGACATTATTAGGGATTCTGGTCCACAAGCTCCGTCTTAGCACGTTCCAAGATGAGCATTTGATTTGTTTCTCACTCTCCAACTCTTTGATCTCCCCTCCTTTCATATCCACCTTCATTTTCAAATCACCTTGCCAAATAACAGCACTCCAGAGCCAGAGAAGCCTCTCACTTTTTCTGACTAATTTGATGATTTCATCCCTCAGGCCATGGTCGAGACAGTCAACAACCTGCTGCAGCCGCAGGCCCAGGCGGCGTGGAGGGAGCTGAGCACCGGCGAGCAGCTGAGGGCGGCCACGATGCTGCTGGACACAGTGGAGCAGGGGGCTTTCGTGCTGGCTGACAACCTGCTGAAGACAGACATTGTCCAAGAAAACACTGAGAACATCCGTGAGTACAGGCTGAGGCTGAGAATTCCTCCCATGTGGCTGAACTTATGAGAACTGAGTATGGAGGGATATTTGCCAGGTTTAGGAAAAAATGTCAGTTGGTTCCATGTAAATGTATTAGATTGATTGAAAGAAATTATTTTAGGATCAACTAAGTTTGACTTTGGTAACAAAGAAATGTGGAAACATATCAAATATGCACAGTTTGCATGGTTTTATATTAAATCTAACAAAAGTCAACTCAACTGAAATATTATTTATAAACAACCGGAGTTGACCAAAGTGCTGTACAAGTCAGGAGCAGAACAAATGACAAATATAAATAATGCAGAGGGAACAGTAACATGGTACTTAAAACAGTGCAAATGTACAATAAAACAAGACGGAGAACAATACATCGAAACATTAACATCTGAAAAATTTTACCAGATGTCCACTCAACATTGATTGAAAACCAGGGACCAGGGAAACCAGGGAAAACCCCAATATTTGTTTATGTCTAAACAATAATGGATTAACCACTAAATTGTACATAGCTTTTGACTTTGGAGGACATTTCACAGCCTTTGCTTTGAGAACCACTTCTGTAACTACGAAACCAAATTCCAATATAGTTGGGACATGGAGTAAAATGTAAATAAAAAAGAATACAATGATTTGCAAATCCTCTCCCACCTATATTGAATTCAAACTATTCAAACTGACAACCTTTATTGTTTTTGTGCAGAAATTTGCTTATTTTGAAATGGACTTGTGTCATCTATCTGCAATCCATGTGCGGATATTGACACGTCCATTTTTTTGTAGCAACAAATGTAAAATCTCTGTCTCTAATTCAGGATTTATATAATTTTGGCAACAAGTTATAAAGCATCTTTGGTGACATTTCACAATGTTGATCAGGTCTAAATCATGCGAGATGACAATGCAGTTCAGGGCGCTAGAAAGTGCATTACAGTCTGTTTTTTCTTTCACTGGCAGTTTTTCTTTCACTGGCACACAAGGTCAAGTCCCCTTCTGTATGTCTTTTTACATCTTGCTGCACTTTCATTTCCAGTCAAAGAAATTAAATGTAACCATAGTAGCCAAAGAAAGAGAGAGTTTTCCACTTTGACTTGGATGAAGGATCATTCCTCTGTTCATCTACATTTATGTGTGTATAGTGCACACTGCTTACCTCAGTAGATCAGGAGATAAAATGACAGCTTTGTGTGTGAAGACTCCAGATTTTCCAGCAGAGGAAAGAAATTTGGATAATGAAGGATTAAAATTGTTTGGGGTAAAATATTGTTTCTAGATCCAAGCCGCTGATATAGCCTAGATACCTTAGTCTGATTGGCTAATCAAAATAGTCTGAAGAGGAAACACATTTTACTAAAGTAATGGCTGAAATGTTATTAATTTTTATTGACTAAAACTGAACTCGAGCCACCTGAGGAGGAAAATTGGCTCAAATTAACATTTTTTGCTTGTGGGAACATTTTAACAGGTGAAGTTATTCCCTCAAATTTTATTGCAGCATCTTTATTTCCCCAACTAGACTGATTAATTCTTTTCAAATTTACTGTGACAAAGAGGTTGGAAATTCACAATTTTCTAGATCAGAACCAGGTTGAGTAAAAGAAATGAAGCCTGTTCAGGAAAAAAAAGTGAAAACCAAATTCCTGCTTCAGTAATTCTGGATTCCTGGTGTTAAACTCTGTACATACCCACTTATAAGGAGTGAGAGTCAAACATTTAAAGAGGAGAAGTAACAAACAAACCACTTTTCAGTCGATAACTTCAGAAACGTACATTTGTTTTGTTTATTTTGTTATAGAAAATGATGAAAATTGGATGCCAGCAAGTAAAGCACACTTTAATTTGCTTGCCTGTGTCTGCGTGAGCAAACTAGTTTGGACTGAATTAAGTTAATTTCTCCTCAAGCTGCTGGGAAACAGATTATTTGCTCAGCTGGTGGAACTCAGCATTGTCAATTATGATATTTAGGAAATGAGACGCAGCGTTTAAAGAGCAGAACTCCTCATTTATGATCCCCCTGGTGTTCCTCTCATGTGTCTCTGGTGTTTCATCCTTCATCGTCGCACCAGTTCAACAGGGGTTACAGAGTTCACCACGTGCTATCGATCCGAGCCGCTCTTGTATTGACAGCAGAGCTCCTGAGACTGCAGAGCAAGTGTGAAGGTCACTGGATTAACGCTTTCTCTTTCACAGTAGGTTAGGTTTGGCAGGAATTCTTATTGCAGATGGCACACACTGACAAATTAAACATTATTTTGAATTCTTGTTTTCAGATTTGTTTTCATAATTGGGCAGAATAAAGCAATAGTTGTTTGGCTTGAGCAGAGAAAAAGAAGTTACAGCTGTCTTAAGATTCATCAAGGCACAATTCTGCTTGGTTCCACTTTTCAGTTTTTAACTGTGACGTAGATATTTTAAAGAGTAAACACAAGTAAGATCATGGCTGACTTGATTGACAGGCAGGCAATCTATGTAGTTATCTTCAAACAGGCAAAAGGACGCTTGTACCTGATCTAGATTAAACAAAGCTAGGTCAAGTTTACAATGCATTCCCATTGGCGAAGAGGTTCGAAATTATTTGACTTTCCAAAAGTAATGACTTCGGTTTCAGGAATCAACAAGAACCTGAATTGATAAAATGGACCTGGTACTCAACCCTTCTCCTCCTGCAGATCAGATCAGGACTCATCATTTATGATTGACTCCACATCTGGATCAGGCTCTGTACACACAGATGTACACAGAAAAAGAAAGTCAGCACAGAAGTCACGATGAAGGAGAGAAAGGCCGATCTGTTTGGAGTTTTACTGCATAAAGACCTAAATCAGATCACCTCTAGTTTCTGGTGTTGCAAGGGGGATTAAAGAGAGAAAAAAAAACATATGGTAAGGCATCATCTGGTTTTCAAACAGGGTATTTTTCTCATGTTCCTGTTACCGTGGCAACCTTAAAATATAGGTCTACTGACTAAAAGGGAGCAGGCATAAGAAGAATTAATAAAAAGGATTTTATTGTATCTGGCACATAATTCATATGGGTATAAGGAGATTCTGGGCTCGTTTGAGAGGGTCTGCTCCACTGGAGTGAGATTTTATAGCACATAGGAGTTGCCTGCGGAATTATGGGATAGTGACATGTTTACTAGGCCTTATCTCTCTGTTTGCTCGCCTCTTTTTTTTCTCCCTCACACCATGAAGGGTAGTTAAATGAGGAGCAGGAGGCCCCCTTTTAAACATTGGTAATCACTACAGTCTCTAATTAGTGATCACTTGTGTTGAATTACACTTTTAGTTAAGGGATTTTATGTGCAGGTGTTCTGTAGCTCACATGCGACGCACCTGGTGAGTTTCTCCATCTCAGGGCGGGTCGGCTTCAGTGCGAATCTCCGTTGAGTAAGAGAGTCCCAGTTCCAAGCTGATAATGAGATCTGTTTTCAACGCTTTTCAAAGAGGACAGATTTCTCCTCGCACCATTGTGTCTGTGTTTATGTTTACACGCCGCTTTGTCTGCGCCTCACTCCACCACATGATAATCTCATGAGCAGATTTCTGCCGATTAGCATGTTATTTAAGCAGGGCTTTGAAGGTATAGCTTTGGGGTCCGGCAACTATCACGGCATCAAAGAAATTCCCCAAAGCCCACGGTAAGCTCTTTTACACAACCACACAGGGAAAAGAGAGGCAGCGAGGGGAAAGAAAAATGCTTCCTTTATTCCAGAGGCGGGCTTGGAATCCCAGGATTGGTGAGCTATCTGGGGTATTGTCTTTGCTAAGTTGAATAGGAATGTATCACCCAAACCCCCTGGCCTTTAGAAAAAGCAAAGGAGAATGTTAATACAAAGGTTTTATTTTTATATTTTAAAGGAGAATGTATGTGGAACCTTTGTGTGAGAGCAGATACTAAGGGAGGGTTTGAAGCAGCATCTTTGTTCTTTTTTCTGCACTTATCTATATCAAAGACAGACATGGGACACTTTGCAGACATCAGATCACCAGCTGTAAGTGTCATACAGCTCAATGAAGTTTCTTTTTTGAAGTTTTCTGAGATTTTCCTCTTCAAATCTAATGGCGAGTTGGTTTCTGAATTACTCAGTGCAAGGTGAGTTTAATCCTAGACTGCTTGTGTGTATAAACTCAGAAATTGGGAACTGATGTTTTTTTTTTGAGGAGGAAAATAATATTTTTAGTCGAGGAAATGAACATTATCAATGAAGAATTGTCATGCAGCAAAGTTTTTTAATTTTGGTAGTATTTTGAGTCATAGTTATCACGAGAAAATATCTAGTAGATTTACACCCCTGAAAAGCCTCAGTGGAACGTAAGATCAAAAGCTTTACTGGCAATGATTTGCAAACTGAAATATACTGTTGATACATTTGGCATAGCTACAGTACGAACAGACAACGAATGCAAACTCATCCCACAGTTCATCAGCTTATCTCAACGCCAGCCATTTTTAGCTTCCAGCTCCACTGGTTACCCTTTATGCATTTGATTAAAAATAATAATAAAAATGTACTAAATATTCCTTATTTCCTGGGGTTGGGTTGGGTGGGTGTTAGTCACTGAATGCTTATTCTTTTCAGTAGTTCATTAGCACAAGTATCATGTTTATTCCAAATTAAACCAGCTTGACATTTTTGCATCTTCTCCTCTGCACCTCCACCTGGCTGTGATTCAGCAGATCCGTCTCTGCGCTTTGAGACTTCATATGACATTTCAAAATGCCTCGTACTCACGCAGGTCACCGGTGCTTGAGAGTGGAGCACACTCCACTGCTTTATTAAACTGAATAGTATCGCACCATAATAACTATGATGGAATTTTATTTTATTCCACACAGGCTCCTATCAGCAGCTCATTTTCCTCTGCAGTACGATGCCGGAGTCTTTGAACCGTAAATTAGGAGCTCTCTTCAGACACAACAGCTGTTGAGCTGCAGCAGCATGGAGCTTGTCTTTTGGAGCTGGTCTTTATCTCATTTGTGTATCGCTCACTCTCCGTGCTCCAGGAGATAAAAAAGGTTCTCTGAAATGAAGACATCGTCTTTCAAACACGGTTTGCTTTCACAGTTCAAGTGCAAACAATGGCACCTGAAAATTTGACAGGCACTTGGTGAGGAGGCAGATTGCAAGACAATAACCCTTAATGCTCACAGAGACGTTAGTGTGAGGCAATCATGTAAAGTGGCATCAATCAGGACAGACAGATTCATTTATAGCTCAACACATGAATTGGAATCACTCAATAAATCGAATCCTTTGCAGTTTACGGTGCAGAATTTATTGAAATTTCTGTTGAAACGTCCACCCCCTGGTGACCATATTTGGCCAGTTTTGTATTCCACCAATGATTGTTTATCTAGGGACAGAAATGAGAAAGTACTTGAAATGGGGTCATATTTTGTTGCCAAGAAAAGCAAGAGATGTGCAGAAATTAAATGTATATTACAGCTGAACAATTAATCTGATCGAAATAGCAATTTCAGATATAGTGATCATGTGATTGCCAAAGCTGCGGGGGTTTTTTTTCCTGCGCTCCTGACCCAGTATCTGTTGTATCTGCTGTTTTACACAGACATGTCAAACAAGTACACAAACAAACATCTAAGATTTTATTTTGATTTCTTAAGGCACGCACAATACTGCAGTAGATTTCAGAGAGTTGCTTTTATGTTTTATTTTTTCTACACTTCGTTTAATTGGACTGGAACTACAGAATTCTGGTTAAATTTTGTTTTAAAGAACTCAATATTTCCTTGTTCATTTGTGGAAAAACAAAGAAAAAGACTAACTCGAGGTAAAAAGACAAACGTATAGAAGCCCATTTAATGCCAAAAAAAGAAAAAAGGAAAGAAATACGAGACTGTTGGGCAAGATCCTTTTTTTCTTTGGGATTGTTGAATTTTGTTTTTCCTGTACTTAACAAAGTTAAGGACATTTTTCTCTACATTATTTTTAAAAGTGACGAGTCAAAGAGAGCTCTTTTTGTTCTTCAGTTGTTATAACTGCTGTTGGTCAAGGACTTAAAAGAGCATACATGCATGGTTCTGACAATAATTACATGTGGAAACAGTTCTTACCTTCAGTTTTCATCCATGCATTAGAGTAAAAGCTTTTGTTTTTTGATGGTTTGATGAAATCTTTCTGTCGAGTTTGTAAATGCTGCTGTACATTGTGAAAACTTCACTGAAGCTTTTTTTAAGAAAACCGTGAATCAAATTGAAATTGCAACAGCTTCCAAATGAATTGCAATTAGACCTTTTTTACAACATACATGTGAATGTATTGATTTCAAAATGCTGTTGTGTTTGTGTCTGTTTTTATGTGTGCAGAGCTGGAGGTAGCAAGGATGAGCACAGATGGGAATTTACCAGATCTGAAGTTCCCACAAACTGGAGGACAGGGCAACTCCATCCACCTGTCAGCGAACACACTAAAGCAGCATGGAAGAAACGGTGAGTTTCACTGTGTCACATAGTGTTGGGTTGAAGTGGAAAGTTGGTGCAACATTCATTTCAATGTGAAATGTGGCGAAAAGAGAAGAAATAATTCTGATTAGTTGACAAATTTAAGTTATCAGTCAAAAAATAATTTCCCCCATGCAGTGTTGGATAATTCATGTAGCTGCAGAGGTGATTGCCCTTCTATTTGCTTCTCAGTGCCTTTGTTGTGCTGCATACAAAGCACACAGATCGTTCTGCAGTTTTCAAATAACACCCTGCCTGTAGAATTAGTTCCACTCCAGCACTGCCTCTAAACTGTAAATGAGGCAGTTAGACACAATGCATAGCCATCCTCAGCCCCATTTTTAGACTTTTATTATCAGCTCATGCAAATCAGAATCGACTCACGCTGCGCCCGGTGCCTCTCAGCTGGATGAGTGAGTCCATGTCCAGCCAGGGCCAGGGCGGGTCATTATAGCCGGGGTGGTGGATATCTTCCCCGTTATTCAGCTCTGCAGCACCAGAATAGTTTTCTTTTCCATCTGAGTGAGTATCAGACACAGTGGGAGGGAACTTTTTGTGACATTGGTGGTCTAAATTGAGACTGCTGAGTATTGCTTCTGTCTGAATGTTCACCACATTCTTTGAATACCAAATCCAAAATAACTGTTGGATGTTTTTCTTAGGAGCATTTTCAGCAACTTTGGCTTTGGTGTTTTGTTTGGAGGGCTCTAGAAGTGCTTGGTTCTTACACTTCTTGAACCAAAACAGGGTAAAATTACCCATAATTCAGATTTTGTTGCCTTTAATAAAGATGCTGTTTGGCATTGGCAGAGAAGATTTGGCATATTCAAATCAAAAATTCCTCCACATATTTTCAAACTGGTATTGCAATAAATCAACAATTATACTTATGGCTTGAGTCATCCACAAGTTTTTATCCTCGTAACTAGGGATGCACCGAAATGAAATTCTTTGGCCGAAAACCGAAAAACTGAAAGAAACCATTTTGCCAATTACTAGTACTATTTCAAAGTTCATAGCAGGACTGGAGTGTGACTCATTTAATCCTGAAGTTTCAGGCCTCAGACTGACTCACTTTAGATCATGACACAAGTTACGTGCCTCAGCATCAAACTGTTATTAAAATCATCCTTATGTTATAATTCCACACAATTCAGAAACTTGGATGGTGGTTGTGTTTTCTGATTTGCTGTTATGATTTGCACTTCAGGGCCACCGTACGCCATCATCCTCTCGTTTCTTTTTCACCCTGTCACAGTGAAAAAGTTATTTTGTCATATGGCATCAGAGTAGAATGTTTCTCTTTTCTCTTTGATTCTCACCCTTGCCCTTCTTACTGTCCATGTTCAAGTGTTTGTACCTGCACATGATCCTCCGACAAAGACTGCTGCGCGTGCATGGACGTGTTGTCACGGTAACAGGCGGCAATGTATGTGTAAAAAAAAAAAAAAAAACTGACAGTGCAGCTTTCATTTAACAAACTATATGGCCTCATGTTGTTAATCTTATTAACATGAAGGAATGTAACATCTATCTCTTCAGACACACGTTCCCGTTTCTCGTCTCTCGCTATGGTGCTCTTGCACAGACACACACACAGGCGAGCACACTTCGCATAGAGGACATAAAGTTGGGACATCCACCCGAAAAACGCAGAAAATCATTTTATAAGCGCTCCCAGGGCACATTACCAAGGTGCCCATCCTCTAATCTCTGTCTGCATGATGGCTGCAGCTTTTACTTGCGTGATCACAACTTTCTTTTTCGGCCGCATTTTTCAATGGTGAAAGTCTTTCGACTGAAAACCGAAAATGCACTTTTAAGCCATTTTCAGCCGAATATTTTTGGTGGCCGAAATTTCAGTGCATCCCCACTTGTAATCCTTTGATGAACTGGTCATTTTGTTGTCTCTTAGGTGAGATCAGGATCGCCTTCGTCCTGTACAAACACATTGGGGTTTACCTTTCCACGGAGAACGCCAGCATGAAGCTGGGCAGTGAAGCCATGGCTACCAATTACTCAGTCATTGTCAACTCCCCGGTGATTACAGCTGCCATCAACAAGGATTCGAACAAAGTCTACCTCTCCGACCCCGTCATTTTCACCATCAGACACCTACAGGTAATTTTCTGCCTCTTTGTCAAAGCTGTTTTTGTTTTTACTTTGATGTCACTTCCCCTGCATTTAATGTAATTTTGTGTATTTTCCTTTTACTTTAGTGTATTTTCTTTTGATAGAAACCTTTTATCAAAATCTCTTCTGTCCCTGAATTTCAGCAGAAGATGGGCCAATCCCCTCTCAAACCAGGAAAACAAAGTTAGTTTTTACAGAGAAAGGTGTGACAAATTAAATTATTGAAAAGGAAATTGCTCACAAGGTGATGCTGGAGATGTACGTGTTTGTTTCTCAGCTGGGACAAACAACAGCCTGATCTCCTGAACAAATATCAGTCGTATTGAGCCCCACTGGAGGCTGCTTAGTCACTGCCAGGAGTCGCGACTTCTCCCTCTTGACTACATTATCTTTTCCACACTCTGCTACCCTCGAAATACCCCTGTTTTGTCTACGAAAGGCGCCTCCAGCATTTATCGGGGATGTTGAACAACCATGGGAGAATTGCAGCGAGTCTCGTGTGTAGGAGGGACCTGGAAGGAAGTAGCAACTGTGAATAAAAAAAAGGGAAAAAAGCACAGAGCGCCGTGAGTTAGAGGGATTAAAAGGATGGTCGCTCAAAGGTGTCAAATTAAACGGTGGGAAAATATCAGGCGGCTATGTCAGTCCTGTTATTGCCGTGACTCACCTGCCTTAAGTCTAATTTGTAATTTGGGCCACAGACTCAGTAATTTTACTGTTGGTTTAATGTTGGGGCAGTGATGCTTTTACACTCTTTTATTACTCAGATTAAGTCGTTTCAATAAAAGAGCGGCCCTTGGAAAAGTCTTCATTCCACAACCAAGCTCATTTACCTCTTGACACTGAAGTGCTCAGATAACTACAGCTTTGATGTCGATTCAGTGATGAGTACAGTGAATACACAGACATACATATACTGTAGAGTGCACTCTCTGTGCACTAAGGATTCTGCAATTAATCATATCAAAATAATGACAACCATCATGGCTCCTTTAAATTAATTTAGCAGACTGATGATGCTGTGCTTATAGAGCCTTTGCTCTGCTGCATCAGAGTAAAAGCTCCCATTTCTCTGGTAAACTGATGGACCAATCGGAAATGTTGTTAAGGGACCAGTCTGTTTACCTAATCTCTGCTTGTAAAGCTTTGTTGTGGCTGCAGGCAACAATATTTCTTTAACCCATTTCCTTAATCCTTCTCCTTGTTTATTTTATTGGGTGTTCTTAGCACTAAACTTAACACTACATTGATTCTATAAATAGAGTTTGACAGCATGTCTCCGCCTCAGTGCTGTGTACAAAAGTGAAGCCAAAAACCCTTCTATGACAGTTGCTGACATGTCTGGATGCCTGCTCAGTTCCTCTAAAACACAGAAGTCATTTGAAGTACCCTATCTTGCCTCTTTTGCTAATTAGGACTTAACGATTATGCAGCAAATATGTCTGACAACTAGTTGTGCCACTTTAAAGAGAAAACTCATGCGTTTGTGGCGTTCAATTACTCATGTATTTATGTTCATGCTTATTGGGATTTCTACTATAATTTCCAGCCTTCTTAGTTAATTCAGAAATCATAGTGTCGCAAGAGCAACATGTGCTAATAGAGCCATCAATCATGACATTGAACTTCTTTTATAGCATCAAATACCCTGAAACCAGACATAAAGGTCACAAGTACTGAAGTTGTGGTGAGGCAGGAATACACAACAGAAGAGAGTTCATTGTCAACTGTGTCATATTGCATGCAGTGCTGGATGATGGCAGCAGCACGAATAGATATGACAGCACCTCTCAGTCACAAACTTTGGCCACATTAGCTTCTCCTCTGGGTTAAATATCTCTGTCTACATTCTGTACAGTTGTTTTTGTCTTACCAAGGACTGCAGTTCGTCTTGTACGTCTTCTCTGTTAACGATGGGGGGTGGTGGGGATAATGACTTACACTGCGGCCCTGTCAGGAGGAGGAACACAAATTTGGCTTCATTTTAAGGGAACTGCCACGCCGTCCATCTTGATAGTTTGTTGTTTTCGCCAAACATAAAATAATTTATCTTTAACCAGCTTAACAGAAATCTTTGCCTAGTAAGCACAGCACCCCATTTGATGCTTTCAGCCAATAAAATGTCTATGACTCTCTGTCCACTTCTGCAACCTAGGGCTTCCACTGACTTTGTTAGTAGATTAAGTGACTTTTCAGACCCCTTTAAAGACTTAGTGCCCCTGTCCATGTAAATTCTCGATCATTCAGGTCATAGTTTTTCTGCACACTCAAAATAGAGGCAACTGGAGCTTCATCAGTTCCAAATTGCTGGTGTGGGAAGCATGTATTTAAGTCACTTATTTTACACTTACAGCTTAGATATCTTGCACCTAGTGACTGTAAGCTGAGTAAATGCAGTTTACAACTGTATGATCGAATACTTCTGATTGTATCTAAAATACGTCCTTGAGAATAATTATATGGAAAGAGTGTAAATGTTGCTGCAATGAGAAAAAAAGAGAAATTCTTTAACAAACTTGCTGTTCTTTTAGTTTCTTCTCAATTTCTTCTGTTGTATTAAATGTCCTCCAGGCAAGCAATATGTGCCTGATCTTTGCCCTTTACAATAAAACCCAGAGTTCTTAGGGAGCACAGAGTTCCCAATTTTTCTATCTTCACACCATGAGATTCTCCTCTCAAACATGATGTTTTGGATCACTGGTCCTTGGATATGATTATGTGTCCTCCAGTTATTGTTTTGCTTCCTTGCCTCACCACTTAATGGGACCAATTAAAACCATTAATGGGACAGAGGGTCATCCTATCTCCTTGCTGAGGAATATTTTACGCAGGGTTTTGGATGTGTGAAGGGTAAAACCAATTAGCAGCAAATTTACATTCACAGAAGATAAACCTTATTAGACTAAGCACCTTACAGCGAGTACAGCTATGACAAACTACAGCTCCTTGTGGTGTTTGAAGTAAGGAAACAGATGTGTTTGACCTTGGAAGCTGTGTGTGTGTGATCTCCTTTGTTTGTGAAGCTATACAAAGGGGACTGAGCTCAAGAAGGATCGTTTTTTTTATCAGCAGTTGTGTTATGTTGTGCTTGTGTGTTAGCTGAGCACGGTGTCGTGGATTACTTTTAGAAAGCAAAATAGCAGGGAGGCGGGTAGAAAGGCGGGCTCGTCGTTAAAGCCCTCGCCCGGTCCAGACAGCAGTGGTGCCCATTAAACAGTGGGGCAGACCGTTCTCACGCAGGGAAAGTTAAAGAGAAAGGTCAGAAAAACACAATGAAAAGCAGGCATGTGGCCGCTCAGCATTGGATGACAGTTAAACAACAAATCGCTTTAGAATTGATGTTCACAGCAGGGGTAAAATTAACTTTTTTTGGATGAGTTTAATTCTTCAAACTAAGTAAAAACATGATTCCAGACACTTTTATGTACTTATTTTCACAATCAATCAAGTAACCTCTCAAAAGTTATATTGGTACACTTGTCTAGACTTTCTTCTTTGTGTATTTTGACGAAACTCAACAATGAGCAAGAGGCCCAGCAACAATTGGCAACAGTGGTGAGCAAAATAAGCAGTAACCTTGAGAAGAACAAAACTCAGTGCACAGCCATCTGCTGCAGCTGTACGAGCTGAAAGAGCGGAGAGAAAGCAATGGAGAGAAACAAACAATAAAGTACATTAAAAATACAACAAAGACTTCTGGCTGAAAGCAAGGTCATTGTTGTTAACAATGATTAGCAAAATGATGCTTACTTGGTTATTATAAACATGTTTGTGAACTGAATAAATGGAAAAACATGTACCAAAAATGATAAAATTAACTGAAATCCCTTTGTTTCACTCCCAAAGTATTGTGGAGCAAGTTTCCTTATAATACTCAAACATGTGATGCCAACACAGTAGAACTAAATATCTATGAGATTTTTGGACACCCTCATAAAATGTACATAGTCTCAAATACACTTCTAATCAAAATCTTAACACTAGTTTAAAGTGCACACATATACATATTTATCAGTGTACTGTAGATATGTTCTAGATCAGCTTTGCAGTTGAATGCGGTTGAAACACTTTTAGATTACACAACTGTTGCAATTTTCAACTCTGTTCCCCTCATCACTACCCCTTCTGGTGACTTCAGAGAAATGATTGCTCCACTTTTTCCATTCAGAGATTGTTTTGCCACAGGAATTACCATTTGGGAAAAGTAATAAGGCTAACACTTTTGTCACAGTGTCAATATGTAGAGGTGAAATGTGTTAGAACTCATTTCAGTGGATATACTTTCGTACGACAAGTGTGATCAAATAGTCACTGGAATCATTTTTGCTGTTAAGAACTGCTTGCCACTGTTTTGGGGTTGCGACCAATGGTAATCTATTATATGAATAACAGTTATATTTCATGATTTTTTACAGCAATCTGAGGAAAACTTTAACCCCAACTGCTCATTCTGGAGTTACTCCAAGAGAACCATGACTGGTTACTGGTCCACACAGGACTGTCGCTTGCTGGGCACCAACAGGACTCACACCACGTGCTCCTGCACCCATCTCACCAATTTTGCCGTCCTCATGGCTCATGTGGATGTCAAGGTAAGCCCGCTCTTTTCCCTTTTCTTGCTCATAAATCCATCTGTTTTCCTGTAAAGAGCTTCAATTTTACCACAGATGTATGAAAACGCATTGATGCTCAGCCAATCTATGATGAATGGCAGAAAAGAAAAGTGAGGTCCAGAAAGCGTATGGCATCATAAACAGAGGGCATCTCTTTATTGCTGTTAGTCAATACATGTTTTATATTTCTCTTGCTTTTCAGTGCTGATGTTGAAATAAACTGAACACTTTTCTGACCTCGACAGTACTTTGCAGACTAACATTTAAAGTGCCAATATACAGACCCTATTCATGCCATTCTAAACAATGACCCTGCCTGGGGGAAAGTGTTTATTGATTTTGGACATCTTAAAGCTTGGATGTGTGAAGTGGTCCTAACATATGAATGGCTATAAAGCGTAATGGGTTTATGTACAAAGCTTTTTTTTGTCCGTGGATAAGTGCTCAGGACTCGCGGAAAATGCATTTTTAACACTTTTTCTCAGATTTTTGTCTGTTTTGGTCAAGTAGATGCTTGATAAATAGAACAATTTTTTGTGTTTTCAGGTTCTGAAGATTTTTCAGTACTAAAAGGTGTCAAATAGGGCAATAGGTGCCCTGAACAGAAGATTGAAAATGTATTAGATTTGATAGAATCTATCAACACTCATATTTTCCCCTATTCTGTTCTTTAAAAAATGCATATACTGAAAAATAGATAATTAATCATCATTGAATCAACCTCAAACTGAATTGAAAGCTAATTTAGCATATAGACTTTGGTGAAAAATTGAGACAAGCCTCGTGTCAAATTTGTACAACAACTAGAGCTTAAATTTTGAAGTAGAGGGATTCAACTCGTTCAACACGCTGCAAAGTAGAAAAAAAACATATTAGCATTTCTCAAATTAGCTAATCCATTCATGAAAAAGAAAGACTGTAAACTAACCATAGCAAAAGAAAGTGTCATGATATTTTGCGCCCCACTTATACAAACTGTGTTGTCTCAAGTAACAATGGGAGCTTATGCTAGCACTGGTTTTAACTCATTGGTAACAAATCATTATTACAGTATTTCAGGTGGAGATAATTTTCTGAAGTTTAACCTAAAGAATGTTTTGGAGATTCACCCCTAATTTTTTTTCTTGAAAACTTAAGAGAGGATACACCTTTGTGTATTTAGGCTAACCAAACTGAAGCTAAACCAGGTAGCTCGTTGCTGAAAATGATTATGCCTTTGCCCCTTTATATGTTTTATGCAATATTTACACTTGCAAAAACACTTTGGGGAATTCACCCATTATCTTTCTTGGAAAAATAAAATGAGAGGTATAATTGTTTATTTGTTTTGTTTGGTTTTGCAATAACTAGCTTACTTGGGGAGGTTAATTGGATAGCTTTTTTGTTAGCTTCACTAAAAAACAGAGACAGGAAAAAAAATAATGTTGTCCCTCTTCTGAAAATTAACATTAGCTGTACTGTTACATCTTAACTGCATGTATCACAAAGTTTTGCCCCTTTTTTGTTCCTTTAACCAACAAGTCTAAATGTTTCAGTGCCAACTTTTATGCTAGGCTAAACTACTTGCTTTTTTTCTCTTACAAGGCATGTTACGCAACAATCATACAAATTTTAAATTTCTATCACAATGTGGTAAATAAATTATTGCCCTCTTTTATTTACCCTCCCCTTCTTTTAAATTTAGTTTCAAAGTGTGGCATTGATTGAATCACTCACTAGATTACTAGCCTCAGGGCTTTAATGCAGTATATTTCACAAGAATCACACCAAAGTACTTTTGTTTCCTTTTAAAAAAGTTGTCTTATTTCTTAATGAAACTCATAATTTTATTTATTTTCAGAGCCTGACATTTCCATTTACATCATATTTATGCTTGAATATACTTATGTGTTCACATAATGACAGAAATGATGTTTTAAAAAAAAAAAAGAGAAAAGCAAACATTTGCATTGTATTCCAGTGTTGCAACATTCAATCAGAGCACCATTAGTTTGTTTGCCTGCAGGGTAGCCACAGAGCAAAGTGAAATGAGTACAGTAAGAGCGATGTGGAGTGCTGGAGAGCAGTTAATTGGGAGGTGCTAATGGAAGTTGTTGTACAGGAAAAAAAAATTGAGTAAAGAAAATGCTATTTGGCTGTTCAGTTTGTGTGGAATGTTTATTGAAGGAAGCGCTTCTGAAGCCGAAAAATAAAATGGGAGGAAGGTGCTGGGAAATGGGAAAGGAAGGAAGGGAGAGAATCAAGAGCAAAATTGCTGGACAAGTCGAATCTGTGCCTGACGGACGGTTTAATTATTTCTGTCAGGGAAACTTAAATGAGCTGGCTGCTGAAAGAGTAGAGTAGCTCTTTGTATCTCGTAGTGAATCTGTTTCTGCAGAGCCTCTCTGAACACTGACAGTTTGCGCTTGTCCACAGAACTAAACACATACCTTCACCTTCCTTACACTAGTCACATTATGTCTTATTTAAATGAAAGACAGAACACTCAGGACACGTCTAAGATTCCGATTTTTCACTCCACAACACAAATTTCTCTGGTTCTAGGCGGGCTCTCATGGTGTGGTTTAGCCCACACCAGTGAGTGCTGTTTGTCACCTAGCAGCGTGACTTTTGGACCCACTAAGCTCTCCGCAGGGCTGCAGCCGAGTCTGGAATAGAGAGGGAGTTACAAAGAATGGGAGCCTTGACGCGATGAAAGCAAAGCAGGAAAAAAAGAAAAAAAAAGAAAAGAGGAAAAAAGGAAGCTGTAAAAACGGGGAGCTTTCAGTCAAGCCAATCCCTAACATTTTGGAAAGCCTGCATTCACTGGAAGGAAAGTGGACAGCAGTTACACCCCATTTTCTGAGTGATTTCCCTTCCTTTTTTTTTATCTCTTTCCACTTGGATGTTATAATAGGCAGTTTGTTGGAAGGTGCTGCTGAATGGAAGATACAGAGGCTTTTTATTTGACAAACTGTCACCCTGTTGTGTGTGAGAACAGTGAATGGAGACAAAGTGGGTGCATGAGAGAGAAACAGACAAAAAAAAATCATAAATTTGGGAGAATATCTGTTTTTGTATCCATGGCAACAGAACATACTACTGCTGATCTCTGCATTGTTATTACTCATTACCCTCAGAGCAACAGATTATATTCTAACCTTGTTTACTTCTCAGTGGCATCTCACAGTGAGATGAGCTGTAATTACAATTTTCCTTACAGGACGGAGACTTGCTTCACCATCGTCTTTCATCTTGCTGGGAATTTCTTTCTTTTTCTCCGCCAGTCGATCGAACCCGTATTATATTCAGAGATCTTTATGCACAGCTTAATAAGCTGTCTGCCTGTAGTGTTACATTTTTAGCACTGAGTTATGATGGCGTTCAAAGTGCCACATACTTCACGCAAATTAGAAGTGGTGAAATGTTCCTGCTTCCGCCTGTGACATTGTGAGCGCTGTCATTGATGTCCTTGAGTTAAAGTTGCTGCATGGTCGTGGGCGCAAGAAGTTCTTCAGTTTTTGACGAGCAGAATTCAAATAGTTTCTCTTCTTTATTTCTGCTCTCATCTAACAGAGAAAGAACCTGATTCTGTTTGGAAAAGTCAATTTTGTAGAAACTGATGTGAGGCGTTGTTGTCTGGAGATCTTTTACACAGTACATAAATCATTTATAATCACACTTGCCAGGATCAACAGTGTTAGTCTCCATCAACTTTATCATTTTAAGATTCAGCTTTTCCGAAAAACACCAGAGACACAACTTTCCCCACAAAATGATAATATAGGCCTCAAATTTCAGCTAAATCTGAATTGAGCTGAATGCAGGGAAGGTTGAAGCGGGTTTAGGAAACTGTTGTAACAAATAAATTGGAAAAAGAGTTGTTGTTTATTTGAATCAGGATAAGACAATAGCAAAGATCACCATGTAACGGTTTCATAGGAAGTCCTTATAAATGGACTGTATGTGAAGACTGGCAGCAGAGATGTCAGCTCTGTCCCAATGCAGGGGCTGCATCCCTCATAGGTTACAAATGAAGACTTATTGCACCGCAGCAGTGTGTCAAAGGCTGTCCCATTTCAAAATCTCCTCCAAATACGACCTACTTTTCCCAGACAGCAAAGGAGCAAGTTAGTTTGAAAGAACAATCTGTAGGATTTGGCAGAAAAAACTCGGAAGAAACACAATGAAGATTCAAAATATGTTTAAATTGGTGTCCAATTACATTAATTTATTTTCTTTTTTGTTTTGTTTTTTGTTGTCTTTTTTAAAAAATTGTGTCTACATTTGGAGCAAGTTTTCCAGAGGAGACTGTTGTGCCACCATGCTTCACCCTGAGTTATCTTTCATCATAGTTGCTTCTTTCCCTTGACAGCCAACATTAAGGATTGTTCAATTTCACTTTGGTGCTGTTAACATGGTTTTAGGACTGTTTTAGGTCGAAACACAAAAGTATTGTTGTATTTCAGCCTTCGATTTACATGGAAACAGTGTTACAGCTGATCTAAAAAGCAAACTTTTGAAACTGTTCTCGTGTAAACGGCAAGCCAGCCTTTTGACTCAAAACTCTGACCTCACGCTCAGCTTTGCGTGTGTACATTGAACCTTCACCGTACCAGGCGCAATCCAAAAAACAACAACAATAGCAACCTACCGTTTCGATCTTGTGCTTCCGAATCTACTGACTGCGCTCCAGCAAAATGTGCATTTACTGCACTTTTTCTGCAATCAGAAAAAAAGTTTTTGGTATAAACTCCAGATGATCAGCTCACCTCTTCAGCCTCTAAACCTTTGTTGTGTGTAAATGACACCTACGGCCATCTACAGTCCTGACATGCATACTACAGCGTTTTAAGTCCCTTAACATTTCCGTGTGAACACAAAAAGCGTTGTCGTGTAAACGCGGCTTTTGTATTCCCTGTTCTACACACTGTAGCTTTAAACAAGGAGTTTGGCCTTCAAGCTGAAGGGTGAGTTTTTGGTTGGTTTTAGCTCAAAAACAAGCTATACAAGTGTTAAAAAACGGATTCTCTGTGATGTTGTCGTGTCTCTCCAGCTGATGGCACTTCAACTTAGGATAATGTGGTGGCCAGTTAAACCTCCAAAATGCCAGCTCAGCCCCTCCCTTAAAAACGCCCCTGAGTCAGATAAAAAAAAAAAAAGAATTTGTACCTTATTCCTCATTGAACACTGAAAGATTGTAAATGGGATCTTCAGAGCCTTGGCGCCTCCTAATACATCTAATTCAAACTCAAATTCTAAAATCGTTTTCAAGTTGCTGTCTCACAAAAACTCATTAATGTTGAATTTCTGAACCAAACCTACTATTTTCCAGGAGTATCAGTCAGATAAAGGGGATCAGGTAACTGCCACTTAGACGATTACAAGGGCATCGAGTGCAAACGTTGCTGCCTGTGTTGCCACTTGAGCTCTTTGTTTGCTAATTTTGAGCTATCTCACCAGAGAACTGATGCCTTTGATCGATCTTCCAATCCAAGCGGAGGAGTGCCGTCGGCCGCATAAACAAATTAAAACTGTACTCGCAGATGGCAGCTGCGTCCGAGAGATTATATGTCTCCTTTGTAACGCCCCAGAATGATTGCAAACAGGGTTGTTTTTGTATCCTGTAGTGAGTGTGGGTGTGCTTCACGGGGACTTTGCAAAGAATGCTGATGACTCTAACCCTGAGATGTCCTCTCACTCAGCCTTGAGACACTTTGCTGCAAAGGATATGTCTTTAAAAAGTATTGAAAATTACTTCACTCCTCTTGACTTTATTTTGAAAGGCATGATTCAGCCTTTGAGATGGGGGTTTGGACTTGGCTTCACCGTGAGCATTTCATAGTAAATGATTTGACCTCCATACCACGCTGTGTCACTACAAGAGTAGTGATGTCAGCTTGTTTAGATGAAGAGATTAGCACTCCTGGGTCTTGGTTTTGCTCCAGCAGAAGCAGCGCAATGGCTGTCACAAAGACATACCATGGAAAGTGGTTACTTCAACCATGTCGTCTTTGAAACATATTTTTCAATTCCCTCACATTTCATACGCCTTCAACCTCCTGAGGCTCCTAATTTGAACCCTTTCCTTTGGATTTAAGTGTTCCATTTCCAAAGAAGGCTTGTGGACATTTGGATAAAAAAGATTCTTAAAGTATGGGCGAAAGCACAAGCCCAGGCTCAAGAAATATAGACCTGCTTTAGTTCCACCTACAGGCCATTATTTACGCTGTAGATATGTGTGCTAAGATTGGCCCCAGGGAGGCGTTGAGATGCTAGTAAGTGGCACTATTCCCGACACACCAGTAAGTATAAATCAATAGCACATCCCACTGGATGATGGAGAGGATGATATTTGGGTAGCATTTATCACTGTCCTTATACAACATCTCCAAACTGGCGCCACCAGACGATAACTATGATGGGAAAGGACATTCAAGGTTGGCTGTGTGCTTTATGATCTTACACATAAGCGTGGGGCAGTACAAAGAGCCAAGGGGAGGCTTTGAAATAAATCTACCTCTGTGTTTAAGGCAAGTAACAAGGATAAGATCCAGACCAGTTAAAACCACCATTTTTCTCCAACACCGCTGTACAGTTTGGGGATTCGAGTGTTGATGTATTGTTATAAAACCATTTTTGCATGTTTTGAGCCATTCAAACAAACTGACTTAGTGTCATCATTTTATAGCTTCAAATATTTAGCAACGGAAACGACAATAGATATCAAACATCAGACTGTATTCAAGGGCAAATATTTTAACTGGTTAGCAACCCAAACAAGTAGCTAACATTGTTGTAAGATAGCACAAAGCCATTACCATAGAAATCCCACTTTTGCAAGCATATACTGCATCACAACTGTTAGTCACCCAAAAAAAGAGGTTGTAGCTGAGTGTTAACGTTTTTACACTATTACTGGCTAGCACGTAACTTTAGGCTATCCATAAAAGACATGTTAGCTTAAATAGTTAATTCTCCTCTGTTCTTGGATAATAGTGTTGTTTGCTGACAATTAATGGTGTGCAATCCTGCATAATCTGGTACCGACCTGATTCCAAGTAAATACAGGCCCAGAATTACTGATTTCAATGGCAGTACTAAAATAGGTACTTTTTATATTGATAAGAAGTGTGTCAAACCTATCAAGAATAACATAATATCAGATAAAAAGAAGTTCCTGTCATGAATAAAAAACAGTAAACTTGAGTGTTTATAGACAGCAACAATTTTAGCATTTAATGTATCATTTTGATCAAACAGCTTGTACATACTGGTAGATTAACTATTACAGAAACAACAAGAATGAGGAAATTAGCAAAACACTGGTAAATTTAAGTATCGATCTCAACACGCAAGTATTGATCAATACTGATACCAACGTTTGTATCAATATTTTGACATTTGATCTTGATCTGCCCACCACTTTAGCTGACACAAAACTGTTGTCTTAAACTTCAGCCTTTCCACGTGTTTCTTTTATTCTTATGAGCAGTTATGTTAGCAAGAAAAGAAATGCTAACTTTTTGCTAATTCATAACTAACTCTATTGTTAGCTAACAGGACATATTTTTTAACATTGGCAGTTTATTTAGCTATAAAAAATCACTAGCTTCCATCTATCTAGTGGACTGGATCATCAAGTAGCATCAAACTTTTAGCTCTAGTACATTTATGATTGTGGCGTAGGAACCTGTCCATCATTGTTATAACATTATTAACATCCCTATTGGCGGCAATTGCAGCAAAGATGACGGTTGAGTGTCAGCAACAGCTGTTGTTTGAATTAATTTAGAATTTAGTTTAATTTGAATTAAAGGGCAACTTATGTTTCTCATTTTCTTGTTAGTTTCTGATCAATTAAGGATTATTGTTTGATAATTAATTTGTGAGATTAACAATGTTTATGGGATTTTGGCATGTTGCACACAAGGATCCCTCCTAAAAGCAGCGTTTGAGTTTCTCACCCGAAGCATTAGAGGAGAATAAGTGCTCTATGAATACAGTCTTAAGCCATTAAAGTCCTGCGTAGGCTCTACATGAGTGTTATTGTAGCTTATATCAAAGTCTGACATTAGGTGCATGTGCTGAATATCAACTCCCACTATCCACTATCTCTCTCCCAACCCTTTTAAAATGTGACAAATTTGCCAGGACCCCTGATTCATGTGCCCCCTCTCTGCAACTGTTCCTCATCCCAGTGCAGATCATAAATCCTTGGTCATACCGGAGGTGAACTTGTCACGACTCCCCGCGGTTGGGCCACTACCCCTTAGCGCTACTGTCTGCCCTGCCTGACTGTATTTCATGAGTCAAAGCCCGGCTCTGGAGGCATATAGGCAGATTTATGCATTTTAATTGGATTGGCTTCATGGCCTTAGAGCGGTTCTTTGAGGTATAAAGGACCGACACCGTTCTCTTCACCATTTTAGCCTCTTATGCATTTCAGAGGACCAGTTTGGAAGATTTCAGCTTTGGTTGTTATGGTAATTAAGTGCGTATGTCAGGTACAGATGGCTCAGCTGAGATGACCATTACGTGTTGCAAAAAGGCTCGTTGCTTCGTCTGCTCCTCCTTGTTAGAACGCTCGAGTGCCCAGAAATCTTATTCTGCGCTTTGTGTGAGCAGATCAGGGGCAGAGCCAATCTCCTCAGGCATCCGTCTGGAATGAAAAATATGTGTGTTTAAGAAATAAAAGAAAAATGTAGCAGAGAAAGATTGGAAGACAAATGGAATGTGCACGGGCTCGACTCGCCCCGCTAAGTAACACGGATGCCATATGACTCGGCCGCCCCCTGCGACACAGCCAGTGAATTTCAGAGCAAATTACGTCTGCCCACTTTAGAGACCTCGATACTGATTCCCATCATGGAAGCTTGTCGGTGTGAGGTTAGGTGCAGAGGCGCCGGAGATCACATCATTTGCCATCCTGCCTGGGCAGAACCCTTGGTGAAAAGGAAACTCTCCGGCAGAGACATTGTTCCTGGCGACGTCTCAGCCATCATCCACCTCCCAGAACAAAGAAATCATTCTGCAGTAAATCCATCACCCAGGTGTAGATACACTCGGAGCCCCTTCTTTTTCTGTTTCTACAGCTTTGTCTTCTTTTCTTCCTCTGCTGCCTTCTCTTTTTTTCTGACCCGGCTGCTCCCCCATTGAAGGTGAGATTGTGATAGATAGAGCCTGCAGCCACTGCACAGCTCGCTAACCCAGGAGACCTCAGGGTACCTTCAAAATGCTGCTTCGCTGGTACCACCCACCGCATCAATACCTCAGGAATGCAGAAAACAGCCTTATATGTCACATCCAAGCACAAACATCGACATCTGCTGCCATCCACTGTGTAGGCAACCCTCTAAAGCAAGGATGCTTACTTCCAAACACACACACACACATACACATACACACGGGCGTCTGTTCTATGTAACATCTTGCCAGCCCTCCAACGTATACACAACGGCTCATCAGGCAGGAAAATCAAACGCACGCTCTCTCCCCAGACTCAAGGAGCACTGCGGCTGTTATTGTACCAGAGCCCCTTAATGATCAGCATCTGTTCCCCTTCTCTGCCATAGCGTTAGCCGAGTTGCCTCTAAACAAGGCTTTTGTGTGATACTTCATCCCCCAAGTTTCTTCACTCTAACTTGACTGTATGGGGGAGGGGGAGGAGGGGGTGATAAAGAAGAAAAGAAGAAAAACCTCCCGTGGATGTTGATCGTCCCCCTCTCTCCCTGCCCTGGTGGAAAAAAAACTGCTGACTGTGGGCAAAGTATGATTTAAAGAGGTGCTTGTTTGAGAGTCAAACCAGACATATCGTGTGCATTTGCAGCCATATTTCTCAACCTAAGCAAATATTTTTTTCCTGAGCTGGTTGAATGGTATAGCTTTGAGTCTTGCATTATTTGCTGGAGGCCACAAGCTCTGAATCAAACATCAAACAGCTTAAGTGTACACTTAGTCTGGAGGCTAATGTACACTGTCAGGGCTTGATGTAAACACAGTTAAAGGGGGTTTCTCTGAGCTGATTCGTAACCGCCTGTCAGAGCTAATTGTTGGTCTTTGTGTGTTAGAATAATGCTGTGTTGAGGCAATTCCATCATGTTAAGTCTCAGAAGTTCCACCTTTGGTAATCCTGGAGTCCCAGCAGAGATGGCTGTCATTCCTTAGGAATGTGACATAATTCTTTGGGCACTTCTCTCCACCCTCTCATCTAACTTTATCCCTCTCTGTTTTTATGTTGATGCCCAGCAGGCTGAAAAAGAGGACTACCCCTTTGGGAAATTAGGAAGCCTCAAGAGCTGACCAAAGTGTTTGGATGCAGTAATTATGTTTAGTTAATAAATCAAGATGTCACTCTCTGATGTTGATCCACTTTCTTTTTTCTTAACATATAAAATACACTTAATTAAAGCCTCATTCAGGTCTTGGCATCACTCTTGGAAATTCTCTTCTTCTCTACTGTTAGCATGATGAACTGTCATGTGTCTGTGTAGGATATTGCATCAGATGTGAGCGATTCATGAATCTGAGAATCTTTTATGAGGTTTTTCATCATGAGTATAGATCTCATTGTAGCGGACTATTATAGCTCATGCATTCCCCATAATAGTATTATAGTAGAGAGATTCTGTGATTATTAAGGAAAAGCAATACATTCTTATAATGACACGTCAAAAATTCTAGTTTACTGAAGAATGCAAACAATCATAAAAAAGTTTATGTCATGAGAACCACCTCCAGAAGTCATGAAGTTCTGACCCAGGGAGTCAGGAGGAGATTTGTTTAGTCTCACTGTTTTTAAATTAAATATTGATGTTTAGAAGTGTCAGAATGACAGTACATTGCCACATCAATATTTTATCCCACTCCAAGCCTGCAGCCATGTCAAATGGCCCTCCAACACTCTATTTCCAAAACTGGACTGAATGTCACCGTCATGTTTACAAAACAAGAGCTTTTGTCTGCTGAACTGTCAGAGTTGATATTCAAGATGGACTATTTCTCAGAGGCTCAAAGGATTGGATCGTTTTTCCTCAAATCAAATCTAACTTTTTAACAATTCTATACATTTTCTGAAAGTTTTGTAGAACAAGAGTCATTATTATGCCCATCATTTTCAACGAAACCTTGCAAGAACAAGTTGATAGCAAAAGTGCAATAAATTCACCTGGTGGTTCAAGACAACTATTCCACCAACAAATTCCAATTCACAGTTCTTTCAAAAATTTGTCCACCATTTTTATCTCATAACTGAAGTCGGTGAGGGGATGGAGCTATACCGTCCATCTTTGGGACATCCTGTTTTTCCAATAATTTGAGCAGTTATTCACCATTTGTAACTCTTCCCACCATTCTTAATTATCTCTCTTAATTCTATCGAGCTATCTCAGAATCAAATCCAATTTTTATCAGATGTAAATAATTTATTCATCAACTTTACCCAGTATATCAAGTCTCTTAACTTTAAACACTTGAAAGAAGCTTTTTTGAAACAGTAACTTGCTTGAAATATCCACAGGCTTCTGTCTGCCATTTAACCCCTTCATAATAGGCCACTTTTCAATATCGGGAATAATGGCCTTTTTTTGACCTGTTCATAATGGGCTGCTTTTCAAAATTGGTTATGAATGGGTTAAAAGTACTACTTACCCCTTCAGAGGAAAAGTAGCCCATTTTGAAGGGATCAAAAAGTGCTACTCTACCTTTAAGGGGTTTAAAGTCCAATATCTCCTTCAACTGCAGTTACCTGTCTATTAATTGTTAACATTTTGTGATATTTATCTGTTGTTTTTATCAGTTTTGTATGATGGTAAAAAAAAAGCTAAATATTTCCTTAAAACTATGATTTCAGACCAGCTAATGTGCTGCTTTTGAAAACCTACTTAATGACAAATTCTTATCTGTTTTTTATTACCTCAGTTAAGCTGCTCCTTTGTTCATCCTTGTTGAAAACAGTTCCTTAAAAGTTTGCTGATTAAGCAAGAAAGTTATAGGACCTTCAAAATTTCATTGCAGGTTTATTGACAAGATGTCACCTATTAAGCATTGCTAATTAAACCCCCTTTCTTTGTGAGGTCCAGCTTTATCTCTGGCAGCCTTTTGGCAGGATGCTGCTTCTTCTGTGTTTGTTTTAATGTTTTTGGGGCCACAGAAGTCGCTCATTCTGCAGATTGTGCTGTTTCAGCCTGTGTTCCTTTTTCCCTGTTTCCGCCAGAGCATCCCCGTGTGAGCTGGGCTTTTATGGACTGATGTAAATTCTCTCTTTCATGGCTGCACTGGAGTCACTGTTGATCCTTATCTCTCCAGTAAAGCCACGGATTTATTGTCTGCAAAAGGTTTTTTAGTGCCCAGAACCGGCTGTGGTGGCAAATTACTATTTGAAAAGAGAAAATTATCTAAAAGCAGCAGTGAAAGTTATTGACCATGTTGCGGTTTGATTGCATTCCTGTTGTGCGGGTCTTAGACACCTGCGGCCCTGTGGACTGCTCACTTTGTTTCACTTTGTTGCCCGAACAAAATGAAACAATAGGGGGGCATTTTAGATTGATTCACACTGACTAATTCATGATTCATATCTGCCACCTGTGGCTCACTTTGTGCTGGTTTGTTGGAGAGCTGAGTGACTGCACTGTACACCCTGGATAACAAAAAAACCTCTTCAAAGTATGATGAGAACTGGGGTTGGTGCCGATAATGAACTGTGATTTTTAAAGTCTGTCCATGTAGTCATTAACTGGTGGTTGATTGGAGCATTTTTGGAATAAAAAAATCACTTGTTGTAACCCTTAAACATAACTTGTCTCCCTGGTCTTGTGAAACAGATACAACAGTACTTTTAGGTACCAGGAAATATAACTGACCAGCTAATTTTTCTAAACAGTTTACTTTGGTTTTCCAACTATTTTCTCTTACTGTTTGTCTTCCAGAACACAGATCCTGTCCACGACATGCTCCTCGATGTCATCACATGGGTTGGGATCCTCCTGTCGCTGGTCTGCCTCCTCATCAGCCTCTTCACCTTCTGCTTCTTCCGAGGCCTCCAGAGCGATCGCAACACCATCCACAAGAACCTTTGCATAAGCCTGTTCATCGCTGAGTCCCTCTTCCTGGTGGGGATCAATCGAGGCGACCAACCGGTGAGAAACAGGCAGATTCTTACAACCAATGAAGGAGAGATAATAATGACAAAACAGCTCATGAGTGGAAACATAAATTGATTTATCCATATGTGTAACTGTTTAACTGAACATTTGCTGGCTTATTGTTTAATATTTTGAAGTAAAGAAAAAATGATAATAATACCAGTTTCTCCAATGCTTGTTGCATTTAGGTTGAACCAAGCTCACCTCACTAACTCATGCTAAGCAAGGCTCAATTGTTGGTGGCTCTGCCAGTTTTGAAAGTGCAACTATTTCCTGACTAAAGATAACTATGATTGTAAAATAACATCAAATATTAAGCCTTTTATTAGAAAAACAGCATTAACATAACAGAACCAAAATTACCATAATTTTTTTCTGTACATTATGCACTTTTTGTATAGCCTATTGATTTAAAAGGTGTGTCCTTGGTACCATTGAGACAAATAGACTGGTATAAAATGTGAGAGAGAGTTGGGTGCAACAGAAGGTTATATCTGTGCTACCTATATTACAAGTTTTGCGGTAAAAACGTACATTCTTCCATTGAAACTTTGAAATCAGGTAATACTGGATGTTTCAAATTGACAAACACTTGACCAAAAAAGTTTTTCTTATTTTTGAGTTCATTTCAACACTCAACTAGCGACATAAAACGGTCTTTCAGATTCATACCCAGTGAGAGTTGCACTCAAGTTTTCAGTATGAAAGCAAAAAATAAGACATTCACTTTTCTTCACACTTGAACAGACACATCAAAACTCAAAGTGTCAAATTTTATTTTGGCATTTCTGTGTTTCCTTGAAACTACTAGATTTGCACCCTTTGGCTTCTTTGTGAATCTCCACCCAGTATTGTTCGACACTCTTTCTTCAAACCTTAAGAACCCAGAAATCTTGAGAAAACATAACCTTCCATGTCCCGCTGAGCTGTAAGTGCTACTTCCCAGTGAGTACCTGTGGCCGTGAACTTCTTCAGATCGTCCCCGCTCACTGAGATGAAGAAGAGAAGGAAAAAAAAGGGGGGAACTGCGTGCTCTTCAATCAACAGACGCTCCTCTCCTTTGACTGCAGAAGCAAATACATGCTTGAAATCACTCTCACACGCTCGTTCCCTACACACACCTGCCAACCCGATGTCATATCCTCATATCTAGATCACTCTCACACTGTACACATTCACAGACATGGATTCACCTCCTGGTGCCGTTTTCCAATTTGTAAACACTTGAGATTAAACTGGATTAAGCTGTTCAATACACTAACCCTTCTAGTGTAATAACGGTGGTTTGAATCGCATTTTTCTTTTCCTCTAAGAGCTCAGCTGTGGAAGCAAGTGGAGGCACGCTGTCACCGTGCAGTCATCTTTAAGTGTGTGTGTGTTCAGCTCTCAAACTGCAGACGAAAGTGGAGTCTTTACAATTGTACAGATCAGCTTTATACCACCAAGAGCTTCTGGATGAAATGCCACTTTTACTTACTAATGAGGCAGACAATGCATATAAATACGCTCTCCTGCATACAGAAACACTGAATGAGTCAAACATTAAATTAAATCTGATGCTAATAGCGTTTTTTAATAACACAAGACAGGTTACATATTAATGCAATGCTGTGTTGATGCTTAAGCTCCAGCTCAGTGTGAGGATTCAATCCAAGTCGCTCAAGTTACTTTCTCTTGCCAAATGAAAGGAGACCACAATAAGTGAAGTAAAACTGCTGATTGATGTTCAACAGAACAAATGCCCCCCCCACCCATGGCCAAAACAACTCTCTTACGGTCATTTGTAAAATTAAACAGGAAGTCCACAACTTGCTTCACATAGGTTCTGTTATTCAAAAGCCAATGGTAAAGTGTAAAAACAAAAGTTTCTCAAAGGTCCACTTGGGGCAAAGTCCAGAAACCAAAGAAACTATGTTATTAACTGTTGTGGTTGGTCATTTAGTGTTCACTCACTACACCTGTAAATGTGCATTTGACCTGTTATTTTCTTCTCGTAGTTCAATTTGAAAGAATAAAATAACTGTAAAACTGAATGTTTTATTATTACTATTAAAAAGCCCTTATTTGTGGATAAAATGCCTCCAAATTAACTTTGCAGAGCAGATGATCTGCCTGATTCATTTCTAAAATCCTGCAGATCCATCTTGCAATGATCCACTTACAACCAATTTCACCCGGCAGAGATATTGTCGAACCAATCAGAGAAGAGAGGCGGGAGCTGCAGACGTGATGTCAGCGGGACGTGGATGCGGTGATATCTGCAGTTTTATCAGAAATAGACTCAAAATCTTCTCTAAATGAAGAATAGAGAACGTCACTTAAAGCCTTTCTGAGGGGAAACAATGTTTTTGCTCTTCATCGGTCGGGAGTAGAGCAAAATCGGACTAGTGAAATATCTCCGTAGCGGATATATGAACTTTCTGGTGTCAGGTTACAAATCTGCTACGTCACCGTGGCTTGATGTGGATTGGTCTGTGATGAGCACGTTGTCCAATCACCAGCTGCTACATTTTTTTAAGTCCCGCCTCTGAAAGCACTCTCTAGCGCCCAGATGGACTAGTGAAATATTTCCTTGACGGATATATGAAACTGTCCGTCTGGCTTGTCAGGTTACCTCCAAATCCCTCTTGAGAAAAAGAAAAAATAAGTCAATGGAAACCTCTGACATATTTGTCAACATAAAGTCATGCACATTTTGAAAGCAGAATTATATCAGAATCAGAAATACTTTATTGTTTCTCTGTTATTTAAGTTACCCTTAAAACAATCAACCAATAATATGAATATAAAGTACAAACACAAAGTTAAATACATTAGGATTACATCTACATTATTGGGAGCATTACACTCTTATGTCAAGATTCAGAACTGGAATAACCACAGCAACAGAGTGGAAACTAAAGTTTGTGATTTCACTGTGAAAAACTGAACAACAGCCCTTTTTTTCATAGAAAATGATACAAAAGAAGGAACCAGAGAAAAATATGGCATGTTAAGTAATAAAAAGAGTAACGTGATGTTAAAAAGAAAGAACAAACAGGTGCAACAGGAACGGGTCGTTTGCACGTCTAACACGTCTCACACAGGTTCTATGATGAGTTTTCAGCTGCTTTGGGGAGAAAAATGGAATAATTCAGGCTTTTTTCTGACCTACAAAAGCAAATCAGAACACCAACATGAAGACTGGCTATTTCTTTATACTCACTCCTATTGTCTGAAACCTCACCGGCGTATACAACACAGCCTTAATTCTCATTTTCAGCACAGAGGAGTTACACATTTAGGTGTTAAAATAAAGCAGGATGAGATCAGTTGAGAAATAATAAAGAGTTCACAATGGGAACAAGAACTAACACAACCTAAAAGTCACTTACAGGATCTTTAAACATGCTCACACTGCTGCTAATACGTTGATTAAAGTCACATTTCAATGTAAGTAATATAAGTATTGGCTATGGCATTTCTGTTGACTTGTTTTCTCATTGATGCTGCTGAGATTTTCATCTCGATAGTGCTGCATCATGACTGACAGGTAAAGCTGTTTGCTGAGTGTCAAAGCTACAGCCTCAGCTCCACCTATTCAACAGTGTCTACTCTTGAAGTGTCTTTTTTTGTTCCTGCTGTCCTTAGCATTTCAGTGTAACAGCTAACAGGAAGCTATCAAATCTCATCTATAGTCCATCGATGTATTCGCCCAAACACCGAAATCAAAAGTCCCAGGTCATCGTTTATCTGCAAAGCCACTTCTCTGTTAAGTTAAAAGATAATGCTTTGCCCCACACCTTTTCCCTTCCATAACATTTTACGAGTGTGATTCACGGCTTCGGCTCTGAGATCACTCTCCTGTACTGCAATTAATGTCCACTCAACCTTTTAGTTATTTAATTGAATCCATTTTCAGCGACAAAATACGCTAGTTATGTTCAACTGTGCCGATAATTACATCAATCCATGTAAGTACTTTATCTTATTATTGTAAGAAAGTGAGAGGACACGCACATTCAAGTGGATGACAGTCTGTTGTATCCCTGACTACACACTGCGTGAGAGCACCTGGCTGCGCTCTAAAAATGCAATGAGCTCCAAATGGCTCTTGGACTGTTGACTCCGCTTCTTCATATCTCTCTTTCATCCGTGCCAGCTACAGCAAACAAGACCACATGGGCTCAGTAGCTGCGGGGCTCCTGTGCCAGTCAGTACAGGCAAACATCCAATCACGTTAGCCAAACAGAGCTAAGTAATGCTAATTGTTGGGAAGATTCGGGCATGCGGAGGTCAGAAAGTGCTGTCTCCTGGATGGCATGAATCTCTGGTTGAATGGTGCTTTTTAGCAGTGCTTTAATCCATCAAGAAACTTAAGATAAAAATGTTTTCAACTCAAAGTGCTTGTAAACCATTTTCTTAAGTCTCTTTTCTCTCATTCTTCACAGATCGCCTGTGCTGTCTTTGCTGCTTTGCTGCACTTCTTCTTCCTGGCAGCGTTTACGTGGATGTTCCTGGAGGGTGTTCAGCTCTACATAATGCTGGTGGAGGTGTTTGAGAGCGAGCACTCGCGCCGACGCTACTTCTACTTAGTAGGCTATGGAGTCCCAGCGCTGATCGTTGCTGTTTCTGCTGCAGTGGACTACAGGAGTTATGGCACAGACCGAATGTGAGTACATGGAGAAGTAGCTTGTGAGTCTTTGCAGTTCCTTAAAACACTGGCTTTTCTCTCTCGATGTGTTCCCCTAATGATGGAATAAAAGTGCCTTTTTCAGACAGCCTGTTTGACAAAATAATTGTTTTGGCATTTTGTCATGAACTCAAACTTAGCAGAGTACATTGACAGCTCCCTTGAAAAGTGCAGCTGTCTACTTAGCTAGACAGATCTTTCAGAGATAGGAAGTTGCTCCAAGTTCCATTTACCAGTCTCAAAGAGTACGCCTCAGCCTGTGGAAACAGCTGGTAATGTTCTCTGTTGTTGCCCAGGGTAAGCATTGTCAGGTCTGAGAGGATAAGCCCTTTGAAACCCAAGGAAAATATGCTCTCACAGTTTTCTTTTCACAAGCAGAAAAGCAGCCAGTAGCATGTATTTTTACACACGTTGGTGTTTTTCTGATGAAATCCATCTATTTGGATTTTCTAGTCTTTTTGAAGTTAAAAACAAAACGAGTGACCTTGAAATGTTCTCGTAGAAGTTATTGAATACTTTTAGAAATGAAGAATAAAACTTTTTTGTACAAGAAAGTTAAAAACATAAAATGTGTTGAAATCAAGAGTAAGCTCTAAATTGAAGCATATACTGTCTCACTTGCAGTCCAAATTAGCGCAAATGTTCGCAGTTTTGTCGAGTTTATCTCACAGCAGTTTACTTCTGCTGTAGCCTATAAGGTTGCATCAGCATCTATAACTTAGTAACTGAATCCTGTCAGAGGTTTCCCCAAGTCAGTTAGGTGCACTGTAATGTACATCATGGAGTCATCAGCATAGCAAATGACTTTTTTACTATCTCCTGAAATGTTGTCAGAGATCAAATGTTGTTGTATAAACCTCACATTTAGGTACCAGTGAAAAAAAAAACAACAAGTTTGTATTTTATATAGGCAGCAGACAAAAAGGAGTGAAGCTTTGCTTGGACTTTTAAGGCCAGGAGTGAACAGTTATCCCATCTTCCCTCAACAAAACATCACACTCCAAATAGAATAAAATGTAACAGAATGGACTTTATTAATCTCCAAAGGAAATCCAGAGTCACAGCAGCAATACAAGCTAGTGTATAGGGAAGAAAAATTTCAATAAAGAATAATATAATTAGTGTCAGCTAGAAAAAAATGTCAATCAGAGACGACAGCTTTGCCATTATTCTTTCGTCAGTCTCCACCTCCACGTGGTCCAGGACTGAACTGGACCATCAGTTGCACTTTCATGGATCCTGTGTCACAGATAGAAAAGTTGACAGGTATTGAGAACCGGTTCATTTAGCTCCATTAGCCAAGTCTCTGAATAGCATTATGCTACTCTGCCTTGTAGCATTCCCCCTGGTGCTGTGTTAGCATGGATAGCTCTTCCATCTTATTGAAGATGGGTCTTATATTCTCTATAAATATGAATGAAAGGACAAGTTGATGTCAACTTTTCTAAGTAGACACCACAGTTCCAGCACGTCGTCCCTGTTTCAGCTTGCGGGAGACATCAGCACTAGTGGTTAGCATCAACATGCTACAGGTTGCTAACAGCTGAAATCTTGTGTGTAAACAATGCTACCATGGTTACACATAGGGTCTGCACACACAGGAACAATTAAAGTAAAAACACAACTGCAAACATAGTAATTTTGATGTCCATGACCAACAAATAAGCCTTAAAAAGTAAGGCTTTCATTTGACATTTATTACCATTCCTCCTGAAATGTTGCTGTTGTGGGGTTGAGGAAAGAAAATTCCCAAGGATTCAACTTCAAACCAGATAAAATCGTAAACAGATACATCATAGAGTTACCACCATCATGCATGCTACAAAAAGCCCTATAACATGCCAACTGTTTGTGTTCTGCAATCTTGCAAATGACGCTCCAAGAGCTATTGCTCATCATCATCAACCTTTAATGAAGCAGAACGGTTACTCATGCTGGGAACATTTACCCCACTGCTGAATTCACATTGGTCAGACAGTAAATAATGCAAACTTCTGGAGAGAGCATTGCTGGATGAATGTTTAGCTGTACTGGTGAACATCTTTGCCATTTTGAGGAGAAAAAGATTACAGAGCAGAGATTGAGAAGAAAGATTGAGAAAAAGAAAAGGGAGTTTGAGCAAGAGAATTAAGACTGAAAGAGGCAGGGAGAAACAGGAGAGTAACATTAAATAGGCAGCTACACAGAACATCTTTGTTTTTGAGTTGTTTTTTTAGGAGGAGCTGGGTTAGATAAAAATTTCCCAGCACTCTCTGTGAACACAAAGTGGTCCATAAAACAGGGCGATGCCAAGAAGAGCATCGTCCTCCATTCCTCTCTGTTAATCTCAAGCCCATCTGAAAATAATGAAGACCAGCATCAGCAGTTTGCTTCCAAAGATGTTTATCATCTATGGCACACATACACAAGCGTTTTGCCACACGCAGCGTAACTGGTAGACAGTGCATTTAAAGATTGGCAGAGCCATAGTTCTTGGTGATGGATGAGGTGATAGCTGCCACTGCCTGAGCTGTGGCATCATGTGAATAATTAAAGGCTGCCACCAGTGGAACAATTATACACAGCTAATGAAGGATGAGGGAAGGGACGAGGCATGACACATGGTGAATAGGAGAAGGTGGGGAAAGGTGTGAAGTCCCTCCACAAATTGATTTGGGGACCAAAAATGGCCTGATAAGTTAAGTGATAACATTAAAGAAGGACGCTCCCTGTTCAAACAGAAATACCCGATTACAGCAAAGTATAAAGCAAGATTTTCATTAAAACTCTCACCTCTATCTCTAATTGGACCTTAGAGTAAGAGACTACTCTCCTTACATCTATTTGTCAGCAAAACAAGAAAGTTTTGCAGAGTAATTTCTCGAGTGTAATGAAGGTAATGCATCACACCACCTGTGGACTCAGGAAATAGAACTACCCAATTTATGTTTCAGTAATGTATTTTCTTTAACAGGGGTCCAGTCTGTTCTATAGAACCTGCAGAGTAATTTTGGCTCCTGTCAAATGTAAACTGCTGAGCATCTTTGTAAAAAAAACGAACAGTAATACTCACAATCTCTGAACAGATGATGATTTTCTTTTGAACCTATAATTATTCTACAGTTGGAATGAAAGCTGATTTTTTTTTTAACTTGTGACGTATGGAAGCTCCATTCTGGTGAGCAGTAAGACAGGAATTAAATCGCAAGTAAACCAACTAACAACTTAATCCATCAGCATGTCTGCCACAAGCCAAGTTTTAGTTTGACTGTCGTTTTATGCTTATATTTTTGATCATGAATGTGTCTGTGAATTTGTCAGTGTAGAATACCATTGATTTATTTTTCTCTTTTTGGACTGGATAGAGCATTTTATTTAAAAGATGTTGCCCCTTTTTCTGCGTAGATATTTCTTGAAGACTTTGAAGTTAGTCTTATTTAGTTGACAGATCCATCTATTTAAGATTTCTTTTAGAAATCATTTTGAAAGTAAACTTTGATAGAGCATTTGTAAAAGTTTGGAAGGGAAATGTTCTGATGAAAAATGTAATGTTTGTGATATAAAGCTATACACATAGCTGGCTAATCTGATATTCAAAACTGGACATCTCTGTGAATGAAAAAGTAAGTTACATAAAAAGTGTTCTCATCACTAAAATAGCTTAAAACATTTTGTTGGGTTTTTTTGTTTTTATTCAACTGGATATTTTGCCAAGTGTCCTTGAGCAATACAATGAATAAATTTCACATTGCTCCCGGTGACAGGAGTGAATAACATGCTGAGGGGTCAGGGAGGGTAGAAAGTTCCTATGTAACTACAACTCAATTTTCTATTAACCATGTAAAACTAAAATCTGTGACTAAAGATGAATAATAAAAAAATTGCAATTTTTACTGTTAAGTTATGTTTTTATTTTATCAAGGAATGGTAACTAAGCCAACAATGAAGCTAGAAAGCTAACCAGTTCGTTTTTTTTCCTTCATGAATGTTATTTATTACTGCACTTGTTGGTTTACATTGTTGTTGTATCCTTACTTTCCTTGATGTGGTGCCTTTAGATTTCATACCACAGCTTTAATTCGCTTTGTTCAGGTCTTGCCCCTTGTTTTTCTTTTTCCCCAGCTTTTATTTTGAAAAGAAATTGAAGTTTCAAGGGAAGGGGAAGTTTTGAGTGACATACTTCTAAGGGATTGGTACACATAGTGATAAGTTTGGGAGAAGTTTAGCCTACAGTGCTGTTCTTCATTCAGTTAAAGCTACTGTGAAGGTTTTCTTGCCCATTTTCGAAAAGTATGAAAATCAAGACAGGTGAATGTCTCTGTGAATTCATGACAGAAAAAAAAAATCAACCAAAACCAGCAGTAATAAAATTGAGTTACTCAAATTAGTGATTACTAATGTCTGCCAACACTTGTGTGAGGCAGGTGAGGGGATGCGCATAAACTGATTGACCAATAATTTTCAAAAAAAAACAAAAAACAATCATTTCGCACTGCAAATATTCTCGATTTTATGTGATGTATATGACTCTTCAAAAACAGAGATTATTTTCAGATGTTAACATGCAAAGAGATGAGACATATTTCACTGTCCACAAGGGGGCATCAAAATGAAAGTTTCTTTTAGGAGCTTGAAAATATGAGATTTCTCTCATTTTAAGTTTTTTCTATAATCTTTGCATCTAGTAAAATCAAAAGAAAAAAAGGAAATCAAATTTTAATTTCAAGTAGCAAAACAATTACGCAATCTAGCAATATCACCAGAATTGGCCTAATTTTAAGTCTTTTTATTTATGTCCCCCCTGCATCACTCAGACCAATTGGGCCATTTCTCTGTGCACTGGTTTAAAATGAACAGCAGGAATATTTAAAGCTTGACTGAAAAGCACAAAGGGAACAGCTCATCAAAACATGGCTCCATTACACCACCAGATCACAGGGTTTGTTTAAACTGTGGTTACAAAAAACATGCAAATGTCTTAAAGATCAAACTTCAAGGCAAAATGAGCCTGGGGCCATCAGGCTGCACCAAAGAGCCGCGAGTGATATCTCTGGCCTAAATATTTCACATTGCTTCACTCGCTCACTTGGTCATCAGCTTGCTATCACGCCAATGAAATGACTATCTCGGTCGCAGAGACGTCTTTGCAGATTAAGCTGCCTTGGCTCAGAGGACAGGCTGTGTCAGATCACTGCAGATTGGTGGCACGAAATGCCAAAATACTCAGCACAAGCTGTTGGCACGAGCTTGGCTTGTGTTTTTTACTGCTGCTTTCAGAGCTCAGTTGCTAAAGAAAGTGCACAAAGTAGAATACTGAGAGGGGAGATAAAAACTAGAAGATCTCAGAAAGCCAAACACAACTGTGACACAAGTGGAGAAGGGGAGGTAGAGGCGGCAGAAAGAAATGAAAGCCTGCAGCTCCCACCGCCCACCAGGTCTTTAAATCTTTCTCCATGATCTGAAGAAGAAAGAGGCAAAAAACAAACAATGAAACCTTCAGCATAATTTATAACAGCGATGTTCAGAGTGAGCGCTTTGATGAGCTGCCAGAGTTTCTTCGCATGTTGTGCACCTTTTGTTTGCGCTTGTTCGCTTCTTTAGGCAGACGTATGTGTTTTTTTTTATGCTTCGCCTCCTCTTATCCATTGATATCAGTGAGGGGGAGACATATCAAGCCCCAGTGACAACAAAAGAGCGGCCTGTTTTTGTCCTGTCATGTCTCGTACAATATTAGATCACGTTTGTCAGGGGATTCTTTGGCGACTAAAATGAAACATGTACAAACTTGCCTGTTTTGGTAGAGATTTTTGAGTGAATGTTCAGTTTTAAAAATGAAAGAAGCTTTGTTTGTGTTTCCTCAAGATCATGGGAACATGATAACTTAAATTGTGTCAATTATTCAATCAAACTTAGTTTCTCTGTGAGCGATGTATTAAACTGATAAAGTTCGTGTGTCAAAGTATCTTTAAGCATTGTCACATTTTTAAACATATATTTGTGTCTGCAGCACTGTGCACCACAAAGCTAAATCATATCTTATTGTTGCTCTTAAACGCCCCATAAACTTTAAATTGTCCTAAAATGCCACAGAATTGCAGCTAATTCTCTGCCACTTCCATTTTCCCTCTCTGTCAGTCTGAATGACAATACCCCTCCATGAACTGTAATTTTCCAGTGGCCAAAAATGGAGGCGTCGATCTGCTGCAGCAGCGGAGATTAAAAGATTAATAATTCAACCACAGGTCATGAATCAAGTTATTTTTCTTTCTTTGTGCTGTTTCAAAGGAGCTCTGTCACCTTCCTCTAAGCCTGTTGCTTACCAGCTATATTTAGCTTTGCAGAGTGGAACCGCTTTCTGTAATGTTTTGAAATGGAGCACGAGGTCACGATATCATGTTATTAAATAATTGATGTAATTATAACAGTGCTGCAGTGTCACCACTGTTAACCTGAACATGGAAGACACTTTGTTGAACACTGTGTTCTGTGTCGTTGGGGTCAAGGTCAATGTGATTTCCTTTGGTGTGATGCAGTCTCAATTCAATTGAGACCTATTTAAATCTTCCATAAATTACCATCAGTAATGATAATTTGAAATTTAAAGACTGGGTATTATGCTTTCCTGTAATTTTACCCACAGATATAAAGTAACAATGCTTAGTACTCATACTGAACTACTATGTCTTTATATGATGTAAAAATGCCTGAATCTTTCTGTAAACTGCTGAAACAGCATAAGATCCTCATGAGATTTTCACAAGACTATCTGAAACTATATTATCTCCAAACTGGCTCATGACAAATTGAAGGGGCCTCAAACACTAAGGTCTGCCAAAGGTTTTGCCCCCAAAAGGCCTTTCGAGAGCTGACAAATCAGAGAGAAGAGTGTTTTTGGAGTAGGGAGCCTTTAAGAGACAGTTAAAAAAAAGCATATGAGCCTTTTTTTTCTTTACTGTCCCTAGTCCCTGGCATGTTTCATGAACTAGTTTGGATATAATTACGATGATGTCATCATTTCAGCAAGTCTCATGCAGTTTTTGCACAGATCAGGTACTGAAGCACATGTACTATTTCTAGGAAATACATTTTTGGGCAGTTTACACACAGATTCAGGGATTTCTTCAACCTATGATGATATCGAGGTTTTAAAATCTGCATGTTTGTATACACATTCAGCATTGTTTCTTGTATTCATGCTTAAGATGTGATAGAGCCATATGTGATGTAACAGTACTTTGAGTGCATAATAAGTGAGATGAAAAATAATATCCATACATCACAATATTGATCTCATTAACTTTTCTACCAAAGCTTGAACAAAATATCACAAGAGAAGGACACTGAACTCAACAGCATGAATCATGAACATGTACAGTGCAAGTTATGCCTACGTATTGTTGAAAGTCAGTTATTATTTCTGTCACTTACATCACAGCCCTTTGTTCCTCCAAACTTTTCTTGGTTGGTCATAATTCTTTAAGACCCTTGTGGGGATCTATGTTTTGAAGTGCCTATTCCTCTGTGTCACTCTGGCCTCCTACTTGATGTATATCCTCAGAGGAAGAGTATAAAGTCATAACCTCATATCTCTCCCCCCTTCCTTCCTTTTTTCTTCCTCTCTCTCTCTCTCTCTGTCACCTCCTCCTCACTCCCTTTCTTCCATTGCAGTTGCTGGCTTCGGCTGGACACCTACTTCATTTGGAGTTTCATAGGACCAGCAACCTTGATAATTATGGTAAGCATGACACCCCCCGTCACCATCCCCTCTTCTACTTTCCTCATTAACCCTACTTAGCCCGCGGGTCGTTGCTTAAATGCTCCACCGAGATCCCCCTTTTTTCCCCCCAGCTCCTAACCTCCCTCTTTTCTCTGCCCTGTTGAGCATATATGCCACCGCCGGGCACGGAGCCGTCCAGAAAAACGAATGAGGGGTGTAGAGAATATATTGCGGTTTGTCGCCCTGCGCTGCAGTCACCGGCTGAGACAATTTTTGGGGGGGATGGGAGGGAGGGAGGGATGTGGGGTTAGTGAGAGACATTGAGAAAGAGAGTGAACTCTGCTCAGTATGCAGCGTTGGAGTAATCCGCACTGCGATTATGATTGATTTTGTTCCCGTTCCAACTCCGCTACTTTTTTTTTCCCTCATCCTGCTCCTGCTCACAGGCAAGGATACACAAGTGAGGAGGACATACACATTCTTATAGGCACATTTTACATTTTTTCCTCCACTAGGACAGCCCTAATTTTCTGTCAAAAAAGCCAGTTTATTGATCCAAGTGCTTTAAATCTAGTGTCAGAGTGGTGTTCAACTTAGCATTTAAGCCATCACCAAGCTTTAAATAATGCTTTGGCACAGGAGATGTGCTCCTGATTTTCAGAGACATCAGTCTGCCATCATAATAAATACTAAGAATCAGTGAATCATCTTGGCTGTTAAGAGTCTAATATCTTCAGGGAAAGTGACAGTGTCTGCCCCATGGGACAAAATGTTGAAGCGAGGTACTAAATTCATAAGTCACTGTAAAGTGGGAGCAGGTTAAAATATTCCAGCACTAGTAAAACCAATAATTATTGTCTGTTTGTAAAACAGTGTATACAAATACTTTCTGCAGATTATGTTTTGTAATGGATTGAGATTGTTTTTTCCCACATCAAGTTGATCCAAAAGCACTGATGTAAAGAAAAAGAGGACTAGCACATTTCCTGACTGAGACCTAGAGCAGGTTTAACAATTACTTTACCATCATAATTCTTCCTGTAGTGTTCCCTGATAATGCAAAACACCTCTTTTTTTGTTGCCCACTCAATTTTTGTGGCATCCCTGAGAGATGAGAACATCTCTGCATTGCTTCAACAGCCCACCCACAGGGAAAACATTACAACTTCAAAGTAATTGGAATCCTACAAGGATTTATATACAGGATGCATTTGCAAATGCACATTTAGCAATTTTGCTTTCTCCTACACAATTAGTGTTTTAGTTGTTTGTAGCAGTGTCAAGTCACAAACAAAAATGCAAAGAAAAGAAAGATTACAATAACAGTCACATTTGATGAAACACTCAGAAACAGTTGTAAGCTGCAACACTTTAACATTTGCCTGCTCCAGCTCAGAGTACTTAATGTGCCTCTTGTGGTGTTTTTCCGCCTCTGCATTTTTCAGAATTTGTCTGCACAGTACCCCTTGGACAACATCCAGGTAGCCACTCCGTCATCATAACCTGCTTTTTCAGATAATTGTGCAGATAGTAAGGTGAGACACTGCGAGGCTGTGGTTTCTTTCCAGATGAATTTAAAACATTTCGTAAAACTGCACATCAAAAGAAAAAAAAATCTTACCAAATTTACAATATACAGTATTTTAACAGTGTAGCAGCAGAAGATGCTGACACAAATTCACCTATTTCTACGATGCATGGAGACTGAAACAGAGCCCTATAGCAGAGTTTTGCTAAAGTTTTCACCATTTAATGTCATCATAAAAACAGTAACTTGCAGGTTGTTGCTCCCAGGTTAATGAAAAAGAAGCAAACCTCTCTTGTTGTCGCCCCTTTTTGTTGTCAATAATGCTAAATTTTTGCTACTCTGCATCAGGACCTTCAGTGTTCTGGGTGATAGTTCATTTTTTTGTAGCATTGTTAAGAAACACATTGACAAACACAGCAGAGAATACAGCCAACCAGAACAATGGCAGTGAAATAGAAACTTCAGTTGTTCATCTGTCAGACCTTCTTGAGCAAGAAACTGTACCCCGCTGAGTGGTGGCCAGTTGTAAATGGCTATGTAAGTATGTATACTTAAATACTGATGGGCTTTATACATAGCATTCCCTGGAATCAATGTAGGAATGCAGTGTATATGTATGACTGTGACATGCACTGTTAGAGCTATTTGAAGAGTAAGAGGGAGAGTAAAGCACAAGACAAGTACCTTTTGCTCATGAGGAGCCACACAGAAAATCCCTGGAGTCCAGAGGAGGCATATACACATTTTTTTAAATATCACCTGATGAAAACATAGACTGTATATAGAATGGACAGCATGGCTCTGCCTCTTTCCGTTGCACAGTTTTAAAGCGAGAAGAACCCAGTCACAGGCGCTGCCATTAAACAAACAAAGTCTGCTCAGTGGAGACTATAGAGAAGAGTTTCTTACTATTCCTCACAAAAACTAAACACAGGGTTCCTACACATCCTTAGAAAGTCTTAAAAAGTCTTAAATTCATATATTTAAAACTTAGGCCTTAAAAAGGTTTAAATTCATTAAAATGTTATATTCTGGTCTTAAATGAATTGCTCAAAGGTCTTAAATCTGTACAGGCAGGATTTGTTAATGTTTTAATTTTTTTTTTTTTTTTGCGGGATTTTTTGAGAAGGAGATTTAGAGTGAAAACTGTCTTACAAGCTGCCAATATAATTTATCTGCATTCCAGCTAATCAGTTTATGACTATGGGTCACTGTTTGCACTTTTACTTACAAATGATCCCAATGAGCAACTTTATGTTCAATAAACAGTCAAAAAGTAAACTTGAATGAGTCTCATTAAGTGACACACGCTATGATTTGGTTGTAAAGCAGCAGAGCCCCAAAACCGATGACTATATTTATATGTTTTTGGTCTTAAATTTCATTCAAAGTGGCATTAAAAAAGGTTTTAAAAAGTCAAAAAGTAAATTTGACTTGTCGAAAGCTGCATGTACCCTGTAAACAAGAACGGCAGCTGTCAATTATCGTAAAACGCAAATTAAAACCAAGTTTCTATCATCTAACAACTAATGACAAAAAAACTTCGCAGAAAAAAAGAGGACTTGTACACAATCAAAAAATAATATCTTCATATTCAATAATATTATCTGCAGCCAGACACCAGGAGGGGGGGCAATTTTTGTGGAGACTTCATTTCAAGCCAAGCAACATCTCATCCATGTTTTTACTCTTGGATGACACGCTGTGATTCGCATTGCTTCAAACTTTCCGTCTCACTGAGTCAGTTTGCTTTTTTGTCTTTTCTTGGGGGCACCTTCCTTATTGCACATATCCCTAGAGGGGAAAATAAAACATCATATTTGACTGGATCCAAATAGCTGTTGTTGTTTTTTTTAATGGGCACTCTCTTAGTGTTATTGTACAGAATGTGCAATTTTCCTTTCTCACTTTGATTTTTCCCAAATTTAAAACCAGGTATATTTATTAAACAATGCAGAACTTCTACATCTCCCTCTGGTTGCTTTGTATTGTCTGTTATAAAGAGTTGAAAACAGCTCCTATTAGCTAAATGTCACCTGTAAACAGCAGCACTGAAAGTAAAAGTGCTCTAATTGCTGTAATTTCTCGGGGAGTCAGTGTTAAAAGACCCACATGCTGCGACCAATTTCTACTTTTTTTTTTATCTGATGCAGAAAAACGATGGAATAATGTTGTTCTTTGACTTTATTTTTATCTCAAGCTGTTGTAAACAAAGGGATTGTTCTCATCTATTTTTGAAAACATGGGTTAAAAGTTTTGCAGAGTGAAATTTGCCCTTTTTGCATTTGATTTTTAAATAAATCTGATGTTTTGGAACTCATGCAAAGAACTGGAGTATGAATTAAAACGTGTCCCATTTTACAGCCAACAGGGCACATCAGAATAAAACCCCACCCTGCATCTGTTATTTGCTTGTGAAATAGCTCGAAGCACAATGTTAAAAATGCTGGAAGTTCTTCAAGCTGAAATTCCAAGCAACGCCAAGTATATATATTTTTCAAGACGTAGAAACTGTAAAAGAAAAATGAATACAGCGGCAGCAGTGGTGACAGTTATTCCCTGTGGTTGCCTCTAAGTGTGAATATGATGAGACAAGTGTGACTAAGTCAGATGGAAAGGCTCCCTCATACAAGTATGCAGCTGTCTTGTCTCACCGTTCCCCCTGTTCAGTCTGTCGTAGCGCACAGAGGTTTCACAGGATTTTGCGCTCTGTTTGGCAAAGTGGGAAACCAAGTCGGGGGGCCGTGGCGTTCCAGCTTTGTGCGACAAAGTGCTCTGATTTAAAATGAATTGAAGTGAAACATGAAACATACAATCTTCATCCCTCTCTCTCTCTCTCTGATTTCTCTCTGAATCACAGCTCAATGTGATCTTCCTGGGCATCGCTCTCTACAAGATGTTCCATCACACAGCCATCTTGAAACCAGACTCCGGTTGCCTGGACAACATCAAGTAAGAGCACTCAGATCACCCAGATAGCCATTAAAGCCGTCCAGAAATAGCACCCACTTTGACGTTTTTCTTGCAGATGGAAGGAATGTTTCAGAATGAGTGTGCCGTGCTCACTCTAACAATGAACTGTGTCTGATGTGAGTCAGTTTAAGCCTCCTGCTTCCTTCCCTTTATGAATAACTTTTTGAAGGACAACATTTGGATAGCACTCCGTATTCACACAAGTGTTCCCAAGCTGTTTCGCTCTGTCTCGCCTTCCTTTTTGATATTTTGAAAACCTCATTAAAAGCACTTAAGGTTGTGAACACCCAACCCAAGGGTCCGGGAGTCTGAGCCTGCAAGGTAAGCGCCTCCTATTACGTTGAAAGGTTGTGTCAGACAGGGTTAAAATCAAACAGATATGCTCCGTCATTATCTGTTGTTGTCTGTGAGGAAGAAAAGGCCAGGGGACAATCTGACAGACCTGACCTGCTGTTATCTTGGTGTCAACACACTGATGTTGAATATTCATAATCTGCGTGTGTGTTCCATGTGGGTTCATCTGCGTACGCCTGGCTGTTTCAGATAATAACACACCTGAAGGAACAAGAATGACTGTAAAACTCAGGTGCCAACTTTCACTTGATTCTACTTGAATGTTCAAAAACTTAGATATATGTTACATTACAGGTAACGAATAGTGAGTGGGTGGTTATCCAGATTAAAATCATCACAGTGCAAACAGGGAATATTAGGCAAAGGTGCTAAGTATGAAGGGCTTTGGTTTATGCTGTGAAATTGTCCTATATGCAGGGTAAAATCAGGAGTAGCATGATCTTACCTCAGGCGATTTTTTGTCTCTGTCAAAACTACCTCTGTGCAAGTGTAACTAGCAAACTGACTTCCATTCAACAAGCCTTTTTTGTTTCTTTGTTTTCATTATAGAGAGAAATGAAGCATTTGTACAAGATAGTGAGGCAGACACATATCAAAACCTTGGATCGATGGTTCAGGGCACAAATATTATTGGATATATTGTCCAGTGACAGATATATTTTCCAAAAAAAATACTGCACAAACTGCTGAAAATAATGGAGGATTCTTCACACCCTCCCCACAACACCGCGAAGAGACAACAGAGCGTTTTCAGTGAGAGACTTCGTCAGATCCGCTGCCAGACAGACAGATACAGAAGATCAATCCTGCCAGCAGCCATCACCCTCAAGAACGAAACTTTTTAATTATTATTGTTGTTATTGTTAAAAAAGATACTACAATTTTGAAATACCCCTCCAGGATTAATTAAGTATTCATTTTCATTTAATTTTATGTGGCCTTGTTGAGGTCACGCATCATGAGGTTGTTCCTCAACAGGTGGCTGTGATATTTTATTTATTTTGCAACTTAAAAAAAACTGCATCATGATGTTATTTTGGCTAACTTCACCTGTCTTGCAAGAAAATTGCAAGAATGTCTTTTCATCTTTTTTAGGATCATACCCCTGAAGTGAGCCACAGTTAGGTGTGTGTTTTTTACAGACTTAACAGTGAAACTGAGACTTACCAGAAACGAATGAATGGGAGTTCAGACACTTAAAGGCTCTGTGAGGACAGTACATTGGAATTGGTCGGTACATTGTTTTGAACAAAAATCTGCAGTATGACAGCAGTTTCAACTATGGATCTACAAAGACACATATAAGAAGCTGTTTCTTCTCTAAAAAGAACAGAATTTGCTTCTCAACTGATGTAGTCTTATCAAAGAGACAATGGATGAAAATGGATTTGTGTTCTTCAGGGAAAATCCTACCTGACCAGGACTATTGAGAAATTACATTTAGAAACAACTGATTTTGGTGCCAATAATCTCGTTTGGAATTGAGGATTATAAACAGGCAAGTATGTGAAAGAAATACTATTTCAAAATCACTCATAAAGTCCTCACAGTGCCTTGAAGTGAATACTGACGAACTTTCAGTGACACTAGAATTTCAGAGCAGTTGCCCTCCTGTTCGAAGAGTAGGGCATTCTCTCATAACAGTTTCCATTAGAACAACACAAGACCAGAAGTAAGATATTTTTGAGAGTGGTACATTTAAAGTGGGGAGATGGATGATTGAATGTTTGAAATATTATTGAAGCTTTTCCTCTATATATTTTATCCTTTCTTTTTTCTGCTCTCCAAGTTGTCCATCATTTCAATATCAAACAAAATCTATTATATGTTCTTCTTCTTTAATGTAATCCATCACAATTACATGAACACTTTAAGATAAGCTGTCTTTAAAAATTATCACCCACAGTGATGTAAAATTGACTGCAGTGATTGTACTAAAGGCTGTGATTGATTATATAATGGAACAAGCAATAATCTTTGAACATTAATTGATTATTTTGATCACTGGGGGGGCCAGCTGGGTTAGCCCTGCGGGGCTATAAATGACCTCTTTCACATCTAAGAAGACATGCGATCCATTGCAACTATAAAGATATTGATTAGCAGAGCTTTAAGTACTTTAAGCTTTGGATTTTTCATTTAATCATCCATGCATTAAAGTCTGGAGGTTTAACTACATTGGCTGGCAGGCCATACGTTTAAAAGTTTTCTGCAGAAGTTTGAGGGGGAAAAAAAAGTTCCCAAAGTTCATTTTTAATGTCTTTACTCTGAAGGATGACACAGCTTTTTTGGTCACTGTCTTTGACGTAAGCCTCAGCCACCCGGTGTCAGGGCAGACTTCCTCCACAGATGGTGTAAAGTTGTTTTGCTGCCTGTTTGCTATGATGGATAAGGGTCTGTGCTCTGTTTTTTTGCTGTCTGCCATGTTTTTTTTTTTTGCCTTTTTTTATTTCATTTAAGCCACTCTGGACACATTAGTCTCCTTTACGGCTTACGTTGTGGCTGTTTTTTTTTTCATATGTGGCGTCACATCACTGGCCGTGTCTCAGCACAGTGGCCCTGTCTGCCCTGCTCCTCTCAGCACACTGATACATAAAAAACAATCTTCTGCAAGCACGGTATAGCTCACTTTAGCTGCACTGTGTCAGACCGTTCTGTGCTGAAGTGTTTTTTTTCTCTATCGCAAATGAACTGCAGGATGTTCCAGAGCACAACCAGGGTGTTTAAGTGCTGCTTGAACAAGGCCAAAGTGTGACTGGTCCCCACGTTACAGCCGACTTCCAAAGACCGGGAAAAAGGAGGGAGACATTTAATGATGTTCTGCTTCAGAGAAATGTAAAAGTTTTGTTTTCTGCCTTTGAACTGAGCGGCTGTTCTGCCTCAGTATCGACATCTTTAACGACTCACCTACGGCACAGTCTTCATAACTTTGGGAGAAACTAGGGCAGCAGCTACTGTCGAAACACTTCTACCATTACCATTCTTATATCCTTTGGAGGCTAATATTTAAAGATCAATTCACTCTTTGTCCCTCAGGATGTGCTGTGCTTTTTTGAGGTACAGTGAGCTATAAAGTTCATCCAGGGCGGGGAGGAAGAGGGCAGGTGGTGATTTTAGAAAAGAAAACACAAGCACTTTTTGTGACAGGTATTTCTTTCTGAGGAGTCTCAGGGAAGAAAGTCTCTGTTGTGCCTTCTTAATTGTTGCTTTGGTGTAAGTGCCAAGGGGCACCATCTCAACCTTGGGCTTCATAAACTTAAGAACTCCATTTTTTCAATTAAATTGATTAAAATTGTGTATTTTATCAATCTGACAGCATAGCAGACTTGACAGGCTATCACACAGTACCTGTTTTCAAAGAGGCTAAGGGCTGATTTCTTTGCCTCAGCTGAACTAGAACATAGCTGGGTTGTGTTTAGTATTTCTGATGTGATTGTTACTACCTCCAGCCACCAGAGGGAGCTCTAAAAGTTCTAGCTTTACTTTTGGACAGCTGTCATACCAACTATAGATATATATAAGAAGGCTAGATGCCTTAAGGTGGAGTCAGCAGCGTCGTCATCGTGGTGGCCATCTTGGAACAGGCCTGCTCTGTACTGAAGTCAATGGAAAGGATGATGATTTACTCACTAAAACACTCGTAACCCGCTGAATTCTCGACAGATTTACAAACGGATTGGTTTATTACAAACCTTATTCACGTGGCTATGACTGAGGCTGAATTTTTAAATCGCCAAAAAAATTTTTGAAAATATTCTTTAGTTTGCAAGTTGATTAGCTAAATTTCTGACGTTTATAACAAACCAAGCCATTTGAAAAACGGTTAAAAATTGAGCAATCTACAGTTATTTCAAAGTCCATGCTCCATTGACTGTATTATAATGAGTGGGCGAGCAGCCCTGTTTCAAGATGGCCGCCATGTGACGACGTTAAAAACGAAACGAAATTACCAAAGAAAAAAAAAAGAATTAAGTCAAAGAAAAAAAGGCGTATTTTCATTTAGTTCACACTGTTTTATGTTGAATGCTCAGTTGCAAATATTTGAGAAAAAATTGGAAAAGTTTTTTTCATGCCTTAATACAAATAAACCTTCATAGTTCATGCATCAGAGGGTTAATGTCCCTCAAATGCAGCTCTTTGCACGACTACATGGTCGCCAATTTTCATGTGGCCTCTCAGCTTCTCAGTTCAAAGTAGTGACATATTCCTAAGTAGAGCATCATTACTCAGCTCTTGCCCTCAAACTAAGCAGGAACTCAAAAAACTGTTTGCAGCACACAAGTCCATTTATACATTGCCCATCTCTAATACCACAAGATCCATCGCGGGGTTTGTTCTGCAGCAAAATATTGACTTGTGGAGTTGTCTGTGTCTTTGATTGATTACACCAGCCTCCCGTAATGTAGCTGAGAGCTGACCGTCTGACCTCCCCTCTGACTGACTTTCCCAACAGTCTGCAATGTTTCAGATGACCATTGGAAATGAATGCGTAGCTGCGCCACTTTTGTCAGCCCTCATTCATCTGACACAGTTTTTAAGTCAAGACCCATTACTCAATGCACGGCTGCACGAGCACTTTTTGAAAACTAGCGGTTTGCTTTTAACTGATGCTTTTGTTTCATCATGCATGGGTTTAGAAGGTGAGTATGACAGAGTAGAGGGATTGTTTGACAGCTTCTATCATCGCACCAAAACATATATGTTCTCTTCACTATTTCCTTTCTTTTATTTATGCTTTCTCTAAGTTATCAAGGTCAACTGGTTTTATGCTGACAGCACCATTGTTTCATTAAGTTGTTCTGGTTTACTGTAATGATGTGTGCCTTTTCTGTCTTATCTTTCTGCCATTTGGTTCCCATTTATGTTTGGATGTCACGTTTTCTGTTCTGATTTCATCACGCTGCTTTGTTTTAACACGGATGTTTCATCTCTCTTTCACTGTTTCTTTCTCTCTCTCTCCCTCCCTGCATTTCCTCTTTTGATTAGCAACCCCTGCCTTTTTCAGTCTTGCGCTGTTTATCTTTTAACATCTTTCTTGTTTTTTTTCCCCACCTCCCATTTTTTTCCCCTCCTTCTTCATTTTAGCTACCGTTATTATGATGGATGTATTATTGTAGAATGGCACTGGTAAGACGCAACATTTCTGAGTCGAGGGTGTAGAGTAGAATTGATATTGTGTTTGATGTGTTTTCTTCCCTCCTCTACCCCCCATAATGGAGACAGCAGCTGCCACCGCGCTGTGATTCATAGCTAAAAACATGACTTTTTATCATTGTGACTCTAAATACCAAACTGGCTTCTGAGTGCTGCATATTTAGAAAATGATGGATTGAAGATTGTAAGAAACAGACGTCAATTTTGACTTGCAGAGCTTCCTTTCATTCCAGATAAGAAACTTCAAATCAAATGTGCTTAAAAGAAAGATGCCAGAGATAATCAGGTATCTCTGCCTGCATTAAATTCCAAACTTTTGATGTCTTAAACTCTTTGAGGTGATTAGCATTTTAAGAATACCTTTGGTTAAATAATTAACACACTGTGCGGTAGATCACAGCACTTTCCTCTTTTTACTCCTGACACAGCCTTTAAATTTCTTTCTACAGATTTAAAACAGGCTAAATTGACCAATTGCTATTTCATACATAAATGATCTGTGACATTGCGAGGAAAGGCACCTCTGCAAATTAAGCCATTTTGAAGGAAATTGGTGGTAATTTGATGCCACAATCTGAAGAAGTGCTCAGCCTGTAATGGCTCATTTTAGGCGTTTCTTTTTGATGATTAGCTTCTCTCTCTCTCTCTCTCTCTCTCTCTCTCCCTCTCTCTCTTAAATGCTTTTCAAACTAAAAAGTGCTGTGCTGCAGCCAGATGGATAGAAATTATATAAAAATAATGCTTTACGATTCAGTTATACTGCCGACTGTATGCAAAGATGGACGACACAACTCTGTATACCTTCTCTGCACAAAAGTGATGCCACAACAGAAATGAGCAAAATGTTAAGCAAAAAAAAGTTTAAAGCATCAAATTAAGGCTAAATTAATCAGAAGAATGAACACTTGGGTGTAAATAACCACAAGAAGACTGAACCTTAATGACAGGATCCAAAATTAAAAGGAGGTAACTCCGCACATCTATTTTATGGACAGGTGCGTCGGCCAGCAGGTATCCAGCAGTGGTTTCAAATGTAAACATCCGCACACTGTCAAAACTTGCAAATTGCCTGGCAAACCTGATGAAGATCTTAGCACGGAAACATCGCTAATAAATTAAGATTATTTACAAGTTTTGACAGTGTGCGGGTGTTTACATTAAGGACCAAAATAAAGAAAAATATAATGGATGTGTTTTTAATTTTAAAGTTTGACTCCAGTTCCATTTGTTAACATAGAGGAACGTGGGAGCTCTAAATGTTTTGACTCTACTCCAGTGATGCTGTCAATAAGCCAGTCAATAAGGGAGCTCCAAAAGTCTTGGCTTCACTTTTATTGAGCTGTCACATCATCCCTCTTTATTTTTCAGTCTTCGACCAAAACTAGATCACTCTCCTTGTAGCATCCAAATAATTTCTTTGAGCCTTTAATGTTCTGGCATGCTAACTTTTTATAATCTCTATTAGCTTCATTGGGAGAGCTCCAAATATTACCTTTTTAGCAGTTGCAGTGTCGCCCATTTTTTATTCATTCATTGAAGTTTTAAACCTATTCACTGTGTCTACAGGTCTTCTTTGTGCTGCTCAGTTTGCTACTATGTTAAATTGTCTTACTATTACCAGTTCAGGTCTGCAAAAGATTCGGCTTTACTTTTTGGGTAGCTGCTGAATTGTCCTTTCCATCATGCAGCTTCTGAGATGGACTTGTAGTTTTATGACAAGTAAGCTAAAGTCAACTGAAGTATATTTTCTTATCTGCATTATTTCTAAACGTCTTGATGTGTTTTACCAAATACTTGACAAACACATGGACAGCTTCTAACTTTAGGAATCCAGTTATCTAAACCGAGAGATTCTCCAACTTTTATTGGATAAGTAGATTTCAAGCAGCAATCTTCCAGACGGGATAAAAGCTCAACTGAAATGCCCCCTCTTCATTTGTAAGAGATCTGTTCTGCTTTTCAGCGACTGTTATGCAGTCTCAGAAGTTTGTGCCTCTAGGCTCCTTCCATGCTGCTCTCAAATTCATCCCCATATTTATCTGATAACTCCAGAAGAAGATAAGCCCTGCCTGATATGAGTCATAGCTTCTTCATATCCTGTCGTCCTGGATGCGTTTCTTATGACCTTTAGCGTCTCTATCTTTCTTTTTTTTTTCCCCTGAACAAAAAACTGCCACAAGTTAGAGGACAATGTTTAGTTCCCTTTGTGCCCACTGCTTGTGTTTCTGTGTCCATTCCAGGGGCAATCGCCTTGATGAAGTACCTCTCCCACCAGGTCATTAAGACAGCCCTGGGAAAATTATGTTTAATGGTTGCCTGGGTGAATTCATAAATCATTTATTTCGCTGCACACCTGGCCCATTTATAACAGCTTAAATGCGGAGGTCTGCCAGAATTTATGAGAGAAGCTTGATACTTGTGTGAGCCGAGATAATTATGATGATCAGCTGTGTTCGCTAACAAATCCCTTCAAGAAATATATGAATCTCTAGCCTTGATGTTTGAAAGGCGCTTTGATCCCTTTTCTTCCTCTCTGTGTGTATTGTTTTCCCCTTGATGTCTAAATTTGTACATTTTCTGTATGGCAACACATCCATTTCATTGTTTTGTGATTTGATTTATTTCTGCCTCTGTCTTTTTGTTATTCTGTTTGTGTTGCTCAGCTATCAGGATTATGAGCCAGAGATCAAGTAAGGCAAAATAAGAAAGGCCTTTTTTTCCCCCATAATGCCATCTTTCATCACCACTCCATATGAGCAGACCCGCATCCAAGTCCATCCACCAGTTCCTCTGAGTCATTAACATGATTTATGGTGAAGTGCTCAGTCATGTCGAAGACTGCATTAATGTGCACACAGCACTCCTGCCTAAGATATACATGGCCTACAGATGTGACAAGCAAGATTAGTTTTAAATCGCACCTGTATCTACAAAGTGCACTGTAAGGAAATATTAGCAATGTAATAAAGATGTGGCAGTGACATTTGTTGGTTGAGATCTGCATACAATCAGCCCTGAACTGCAGTACATTCATAAGTGAAAGTGCAGGGCAAACATTCACATTTAAAGATAACTTGTAAAGGTTGTAGAGAAGCAAAGAAAGTTTTAAGACTCTGCATCTCATATCATCATAAGAGTGTCTAAAACAACAGCGATAGAAATTCAAATACTTTACATGCTTCATGAAAGTAGATGCACTGAAAAAGAAGGAATTTGGTTTAAAAAATGATGCACAGCTATTACAAATAGTTCTGATGCGGGTGGAAAATTGGAAAATCAGCTAAAATAGTTATGGAACAGTGATATTTGCCATGAATGATCAACAATTTAAAAAAAAAAAAGCTACTTTTCATAGTAGCGTTCAAATGCGGTCCACATTGAAAGTAATTGAACTAAAATTTGTTGCTGATTCAATTGGCATGTATTCTTGCAAGTAGAAAATATGCAGCTTCTTTTTTAATTGGTAATAAAGCCTAGTTGGTCACTATTCATAAAGAAAGACTAGAACCCTGTGGTGCACAGTGGTCACTACAGTGGACACCTATTTAAAAGTTACTTACTCTTAAATTCAATGGTTCATGTGGTGGAAATTCATATAAACCTGTGTCAGGATATTTTTTTTCTTCTTAAGGCCTGAAAAAATGTTTTCAATTTTTTTCCAAACATATATATATATATTTTTGAACCTGTTATAGACAAACATTTGAGGGTGAAAAAGGTTAGAAAGTATAAATTAACCAGTGTTAAAATGGATGAAAGAGAGTTAAAAAGTTTAGCAAAACATTACAAAAAGATTATTGATGAAATTACCAAAGAAAAAAGAAAAAAAAGAAGTCAAACAAAGAGAAAAAAAATCTTATCTACATTAAGCTCACACTGTTTTATGTTGAATGCTCAGTTACAAATATAAAAAAGGACATTTTTTTATGCCTTAATACAAATAAAAACACTCAAGGGAAAAATCCTGACACTGACTTTCATAATTCAGCCATCAGAGGGTTAAAATAAGGTCTGGTCTCTTTGGTATACCACGAAAAGTTTGCCTTTACAAGTACACATAACTTTATTATCTGAATAGAAAGAAAAGGTGGACAATATTCAGCTGTTGTTGGTGTAATAGCAAAGTTACCTGATCGATTTTGCATGTGGAATTATGCTTTGACACTAAAATGAGAGAAAGAAGAGAAAACACAGACCTCTTCTTCAGACAACCGTTGAAGCATTTAGTCAACTCTAAGGAAGGGTATATACATGAGCAGGCTGTTGTGGATGACAGATGTTGGCCAGAACCAGATATTAATCTTGACTCCACTTCGCCTGGTGCCGCCCAAAGGGAGTCACCAAAATACCAAAAGGGTGCAGGTGAAGAAAAAAATGCCACTTGTCGGTGCAATATGAAGACAGAGCCCTTCACTTTTAATAGTCTCTGCTTTCCCAAGGTCATTTATCTGCATTCAACCTTTCAGCTCGAGAAAGAGTTTACAAGCTGCATCTCACAACCCTCAGGCTCCAGAGTCCAACACGTAAAGTTCTCGTGTAAATAGTCTTCTAATGAAAACACGATACTGGCTATTCTCCCGTTTATATAGACCTCCATTGTCTTGTGTATGACTCTGCAATTTTGGGATAATTTATAGCTTTTCAAATACTCTGTGACATCACTTTAAAGAGTTCAAATATGGAAAGGAAAAGGTATCAAAGACAAGTCAGGAATCAGAAAATGAAGATGAAATCCATTGTCACCCCTCATAAATTTCTTTCCCTTTCTCATTTGCGTTGTGACTTTTCCCCTCTCAAAGGAAAACCAATTTCAAAAGTGAGCTGGGTAACACTTTGTACTGATTTCTTCAGGATATTTTGATTTAAGTTATAACACAGCTAGACTTTTAAATAATTCATACCTCCAGCAATCCTCTCAAAATATTGTATTGGCACAGATTACACCCTCTCTCTGTAGGTCAAAAGCAGCGTCCTCACAGATTGGAGCGATACAACTGTGAAATCCTTTTTGAAATGGCTGTTTGTGTGTGTTTCAGATCATGGGTGATTGGGGCCATAGCCCTGCTGTGCCTGCTGGGCCTAACCTGGGCCTTTGGCCTGATGTATGTCAACGAGAGCACGGTGGTCATGGCCTACCTGTTCACCATCTTCAACTCCCTGCAGGGCATGTTCATCTTCATCTTCCACTGTGTGCTGCAGAAGAAGGTATGGAATCCATATTTGCTGTCGGCCTATAAATATACTAAGGAATTTTTTATTTCAAGCAAATGTAAATATTGATTGTGATGTATGTCGCTTTGGACAAAATTGGCTGCTAGATGAAACTGTAGAATTGTAGAGTCATAAACTTTTAACTCAATTAAATTTAGTCATCTTAAAGTTTTAGAAATGAGCTGTGTTTCATTGTTAGCTCAAATTAAAAACTTTATTTATCATTTCTTACAGTCCGTCAGACTTTAAGATATTGGTTTGACATAAAGCCAGTATAAATATATGCATTTTTTTTCAATTGAAGGTTCACAGTTCAGTTCTTTCTAGTTTTGCAATGGACTTTCATTAATACTATACTAAATATACTGAGCCACAAAAACAAACACAATCATCAGACAAACTGGTTGATAGCATCTTATTCATTTATATATGAACATTTTCCATTACAGACATTTGAGTCTTGAAATAAAGTGGAAAATAATGTGGAAAAAATATCTTTACATAAAAATGACTCTTTTCACATTGATGACTAAAATCAGCACAAACCAAAAGTAGCCCACAAAAACTTTAAGTCTGCAAAGTTATCCTCAGAACAGTCACTCAGCAGCCACCAAGCTGTTTTCTTCAAGGGATAGTTCACAGCAGGAGGTGATTACTGAAGGTCGCTGGTGTCGAGTCTCACAGCTCTACTAACCCAGAGACTTCACATTCTGAAAACCAAATTGCGAAATAACGCTACAAGACCAGATAAGTTATCATAAAAAGTCAGGCAATTTGTGGTTGGTAGATTTTTTTGTCTTTGTTGAAGCAATCATACAACAATAAGCAATAAATCTGATACTGCTGTAAAGCCTGTTTATTTCCATAGTAAATTGAGCCACTTTTGTAAGGAACATGCATTTGTGGGGTGAGCAGCAGAGCTGAGTATGTGGATTACACCCATGAAAATTTTGGCAAATCCTCCCTGCCAATGCCGAACAACTCTCATAGGATTCTGATGACTGAAACATACTGTTGTGTATTGTGATTGTAACCAGCAAGATGTCAAACAAATCCTCACAGTTTAGATTTCCTAAAACTAGTTTATGAATTGTTTTTTCCTTTTAGAATTTTTTTGTAGTGTGCTTTATTCTGGACTCTAAAACTGTATTTGCATTTTTTACCCTTTTACCTTCCAGTCAAATAGCCAGTGTGTTGTGCCTAATTATTAACGTGATGAGTGTTGACATGTTCTTCTTTTCTTCTTTCCTCTGCTTCTTCTTTTTTACCTTCAAAGGTGCGTAAAGAGTATGGAAAATGCCTGCGTACTCACTGCTGCAGTGGCAAAAGCGTGGACAGCTCCATCGGCTCTGGAAAAGGCACTGCCTCTCGTGCACCAGGACGTTACTCAACAGCATCACAGGTGGTTGGACACTTTCTGTCTCCCTCTTTTACTAATTTCTTTTTTGATCTCAGTAAGCTGACAGCGTCTTCTGAAGGAAAGTAGAATAGGTAAACACTTGCAAGTCTTGATTATCACTGTATTTTAACTTCAGGTAGCCCATGTCTGAAGCTCGACAACAAAACAAAAGCAGGTTATTTTATGCAGAGAAATAATTGCACCTGGTTTGAAAATATGTGTCTGTGACAGATTTCATGCAATGCAGCATGTGTTTGGAGGTGATACCAGAGAATTATAGTGCCTTCAGAACTCAACATACAGCCAGTCTGCAGTTCATTTTGACTGAGGCATGATACATTGAAACAGCAACACTGACTCCAGTGTCGGCTCCAGCAACAGCTCGCAAATGCAGATTTAATTGTCTCTGCCAAATACTCGAATTCTGCGCCTATGTGGTAAGTCTCCTTGTAAAGTAAATTGTTAATGCATTCCTCCCACATTGACATGAAGTATAGGCTGAATAGCCATGATACACTATAATTGAACATCACATCCATTCATTCCAAAGAGAGTGATTTGCTTCCAGTGTTCAATTATAAATAGTCCTTGGAGTCAAAGCATGCAGTGGCAACCCACGGTACAAGCTCCTTTCCGCATACAGATCAAAGTGTTTAATTATACACAGTTTTTTGACAACACTACTCTAACCTCGTGTTCAGTGGCGCCATACGAGCAAAGACAGAAAAGGAAACACTCAGAGAGACGTGGTTGTTTATCTCTAACTCGGAGTGAATGTGTAATCAGGAGAGTACATTCCAACCTGCTGGCGTCGAGGAGTGTAAGATTTTCTCCGTCCAAAAAACACAAGAAAACAGCAGAGTCATTTTCAACCCATCTGTGTCTCCAGTGCTCGGGACAACATGACATACAATATGCTAATGAGATCTGCTCTGACACTGTGTGTTTGAATATTTGAGCTGCGTGTCACCAGGGGTTGACGTCTGGGTGCCAGAGTTGACATATTAGTGTAAGGTTGTGGCAAAGACCCTCTGCTGTGTTGAGGCATGTTTTTAAGACAACAGTTGTAAGTTTGTGGAGGGAAAATTTCATTCCTCGCAAAACAGTATCTATTGTTTATTGTTGCTTATTGTGGAAATTCTTCTGTTAAATAATAAAGCTGTAGTTCTTACAAAACATGGAAGCTCAAAGAGGCAATAAAAAAAAAAAGATAATCTATTATTTTTAATTAAATTATTTCATTGCTTTTGAAAATCATCTTTGAGGACATTATCAAATATAAATGTATAATTTTCATGCTCAACATGGACAAAAAGAAAATAAAAACATGCTTTCATAGTTTCAATCAGTTTACTTTAAAATTTTTATCTGCAAATATTGCCAGTGATATTTTTTCTGCTTGCTGCTGATCAAGAAAAGCAAGTTTTTTAAGATTTATACATTAACAATTTTTTTTTGATTGAGCATTTTTTTCACGTTTGAACATTTATTTTAAGATGATAACTTTTGTTTGCGGGAAAAAAATATTTACAAAAGTGGTTGATTTAATTTAATTGTGTAAAGCCATGTCATACTACCGGACGAAAATTTAATTTTTGGGTATTAAAAACGTTGCATTAAATAACATTTCAAGAGAAAAAAAATGCAGATTATTATACTCATCTATTTATCTATTTATTTGGATTTAAAATTTACTTTTCAAAATAGAAGGAAATTCTTGTGTTAGTTTCTGTACAAAAAATAGTCAAGTCAAAAAAAAAAATCATTGCAATTCTTATTCACACCACCGGAGGCAACGTTACATCATGATAATATGCAATTCTCTAAAAGTTTCTTTGATTAATCAGGATATTTTCATCTGAAATATGTTAAGAAAGTCTTTCAACTGAAAACTAGATGAAAGATTATCCAGATGTGATGGGAGCAGGGAAAAGACGTGCAGCCAATTGACACAGAGATGAGAAAAAAAAAAGAAATCATTTACAAGCAAGCTTGTTGTTATTGCTGGATTCCATATCACCACCACAAGGAGTGGAGGCAGTTTTTGACAGTAGTGTTCGTTTACATTCTGAAATGATACTTTTAATATGTTTAAGCAATATAAACAGTAATACAATGAAATTAAATAACCAAACAAACTACCCACAATGAACAGAAATTACATGAAAAGACGGGACATACCTTAACTCATGTCTTTCCCTGCCATTGAACCTGCTACCACCAGTATATATCAATCATAAAACCTGCCGAGCTTCTCTGGCTCTGGATAGTGCTTATTCAGCTCGGTGGTTAGATATCTAAACCCTTAGCGTGTGCAACAGCCCGTGGGACTCTATCATAATTAACCAGGATGAAGCTTTTTGGATTGAGCCTTTGCAACCAGAGACACTGATTGGAAGAACGTGTATGATGACTTTATTATTGACTTCACCTATCCCAGCACTAATGCTCATCTGTAATTGGGTGTCACAGCTGACATGTTTCATGGTTTAGACTCTGGGTTAAGTATCAAGCAGTGCATTTATTTTCTGTCTCAGCTTAAAAAGAGATGAAAAAGTGTGTTATTATGAAATTATACTTGAAAGTAGAAGTGTTTTTTTTTCATCTTTCAATGTATTTGAATTCCCTTCCACGTGCACCTAGACTATTCCTTTGTCCTGCTGCTGCTGCACAGAGTGAGTACTCTAATACGTTTTGACATTTTCTTTTTTTGCCTTCGCAGAGCCGCATCCGCCGAATGTGGAATGACACGGTCAGAAAACAGTCCGAGTCTTCTTTCATGACCGGTGACATCAACAGCTCAGCATCACTCAACAGAGGTATTTGGTTCTGCTGTAGACATTTATATGAGTGACCCCACATTTGACGGCCATTCACCTGTGATTTCATGACTAATGCGGTGGAAACATTCTTGAATGAATTTCTGTATTTTTCTGACATTGAAGCTTTACTTCTTTTCCACTTCATGACACAAAATCAATTATTTAATCTTTTTTCTAATGTGAAAAGCTTCAAACTGAAAATTTGATCCTTTTTTAAGTGCTAAAAATAAAACTCTCATTTCCGCTTTTTTGTAGATGAGAGAAATTATACAATACTCAAATGAAAGATGAAATTCATCTTGTTTTCCCAGGATAAAAGAAAACTTTCTGCTGAATACGAGCTATTGATTTGAAGGATAAAATCTGTCTCTGTTGTCTAACTGTTAAAGGAAACTATTTGTTCCATGCTTTATTGTTCAAGTAAACAATTCATTTCTACTTAAGTGAACAAAAGGTTTTAATTAATGCAATACAAAAGAGTACCGCCAAGAACCTGAATTATTTTCATTGATTAGCTTTTCAAAATGTGAGAGTGTGGAGGTTTCTTTCTCTTGATTTTTTTTTCCCCCTGTCAAGTCGTGCAACATGCTGCAATCCTAATGCAAAAACCTTGAACTGAAACTGGGCTTCCTCCCAGGAAAAGTGCTGAATAACACAGCAAAAATCAGTTAGGTGTTGCCTCTCAGGAACATGTTAATAAAAAGTATTTTCCCGTAATGCATTTGACAGCAGTGCAGTGAATAGAGTTAACTTTGGGTCTCTCAGGTTTCAAATAAAATAGATACCAGACTACTTCTGACATCAAGTTAAAAAAAAAAAAACCTGGCTGGTATCCCTTCCTGACACTCTCCCCCACTCATAGCATCTCTTGATGGAGGGCTCAAGTTCCTCTCCCTCTCTCTAAATTCACTCTAGGCGCTTGCTCCCGTAGACGCTAATGCATAGTTACAATGATGGATTAATGTTCGACACAGGGAGGAAGTGTCAAGATCTCAATAATTAGGCACTCAGCTTAGCACTATCAACAGACGCAGGCTTGAACCAAGTGCAGTTGGGGTGGAAGGCCGGGCGTTGAAGAAAAGTCTACATGGATCTTCCATAAAAGGAAAAAGGTGGGGGTAGAAATCATTAATGCAATTCTACTCCTCTTGGCTTCTTACCAGGCGGGATCTGATAGAGACAGCACTTGTAAGAGTTCAAGAGTGTTAGGAAGTGTTTTCAGCCAGCACAAGTATCATAAGGAACAGATGCACATAGGATCACACTTACTCAGAGCTGCTCCTGTGTTGTTATTAAGGAATTACGTTTGAATTTCTGCTAATTTGTCCTTTCCACTCATCACCTCCACATTGAAACACACACACACACACATATACAAACACACGCACACACTCCTGAGTGAGAGCTTGCAGCTGACACTCCTGCAGCGCCCGTCTGGAAAGCACAGCCACGCAATCAACTTGATAGCGTTGCATGTTCAATTTTATCCCGGCGTTCAGGCTTATTGTCGCCCCGCAATCAGTGCGTTTTCTGGAAACGGTCCAATTTATCACACACAGACACAATAAGTGGGGGATCTGTCAACGAGTGGGAGAATTCACAAGAGGGCTGGTGTTTATGGAATACACTGTAATTAAGGCAAGCAGCAGCGTCAACAAATTACTGTTTTTACAAATCAAAACAGCATTCTGATTTCGAGGCAAAATTATAATACAGCTAATTAATATTAAAATGAAACCCAAAAAATTGAATGGTGCTGAAAGATTGAACTAAATCAGCTCCATTCAACATTTCCATTAGAGCGAATCTTTTAAGAGCTGCAGTGAGGATGTTCCCAAAATCTGTAACACTAACCTTGAGAATTTTGGTCACAAGGTGAAATAAAAATCTTTCTGTTTTTAAGACACACTCAGAGTATTTTTAAAAAGCTAATAGCGATGTATTCAGATGAAAATGGTTCACCCCAGGGAGCACAAGCCCATATCACCCTTGAGAGTTCAGCATCTTTAAAGAATAATAGCATCATGTCATGTTGACAGGGGTCTAAAAAAGATCTCGTAAACAGGAAATGAATGCAAGTCACAAATATTTTCAGCGTACTTTATATTCAGCATAATGCACCCAAGCACTTAGAAATGAATTATTTGTATCAACAGCCAGGAAAAAACAAACATGAGGGAATCTGCACCATTCAAGTTTAAGATTGCAGCCTTTGAATCTGAAGCTAATCACAGGCTGTGAAGGTTGCTTTGGTGCGTTGAATGTACTGGAAATTGATGAGTCATCCGAGCGAGATCCTAGCAGCGCAAATCTGAGGATGAGCACGGCATAAATAGTAAATGAGCCTCTGTTCTGTTTGTGCAGAGGAGTCGAGGAAGGGGGCACTGCAATGACCGCCTCAACTAAAGAGAGGACGCAACGTTTCATTCAGAGGTTATTTCAGCGAAGGCCCACATGAGTGTCAGCTGCAATTGAACTTTGCTCTTTGAAGAAAGGGAAATATTATACCACTTCAGCTTCACAAGATTGGCATCACCACGAGCAATAATAGTGGTGGCTGTTTGCTCGGCCTTCGTCCCCCTCTGTTGATCTGTTACTATGATGGTCAATCTTTTCATTCTCACTGCAGGGCTTTGTCATGATGGTGGCAGATTTTATGTGCCACGTTCTTATTTTAGAAACAAATCAGAGACAAAGTTAGGCTGATAAATCCGACAGCTAGAGGTGAATTATAGGTCAAAAAACAAGACTTTACTCTGTTTAATGAGCCTCAGTCAGCTAGCAATTAAAGACAGCTTTAGTCTCATAGAAACATGATTTACTTATCAGCTAGCAGTCTTTTTCTTATTTCAGACATTCATTTTGTGCAGGAAAACACAAATTCTTATATGGGTTGGCTGTATAAATACACTTTTTAGCTTCATGAGTGAAATAATTTGGATGAAACTTGTTTATTTTCCATACAGCAAAAATCGACAGATTTATTCATTATTTACTACATGTTAAATTAACAATTGAAATGTGGACTTTTAGTGTAGACTTATGTTTATACCAAGACAACAAGTGCTTTAAAATTTAAACTTAAGGTGTCAGACCCTCTTCGTGAAACTTGTCAAACTTCTGATAGTTGTTAGCTTCTTAATCTGATGTTTTATTTGTCTGAACTGATTAGAAAAAACTTTTTTTCCCCCATAACGATCAATACACTCCAAATTTCAGATACGTTCTTATGCCTTAAATCCAATTACAAGGTTCATGCTCGATCAAAAAAAAAACAACTAGCATGTGTTAGCAGTTAGCTTTCAGTTAGACATACTGTCTAACTTTTTAACCTCACCATTTAGCTTCATAACTTAGCAAAGTGCTATCAATTTTATTCCATACAGGCTTCAATGAACTCTTAATCTTAAATACATTGTCATGATTTACCAGTAATTTTGGACTTAAAAAAGAACAAATGAAACCCTGTTAAACAAAGTAGCCTACCACCAGCATGTTTTAGCAATTGAAAAGTAAGTGTGTCCTTTTGGGGCTACAACAAACAGCTGTATTATTTATATTTTTTCATTTTCATTCAATGTTGTCAAGTTTAATTGGTTAGATTTTTTTTTAACTTAAAACCTAAGCTATAGTCACCAAAGAGTAGCTAATGGTTGCTAGCATGATCTTGGACTCTGTGAGCCTGGGACTTCCTCCAGGCACATAAAAGCTATTTTAGTTTCTGTTCACTCCACATAGTGTTTTTTTCCTTTTAACCCCACAAAGCTATGTATAATGGACATGAAAATTATCATTACCATTAGAAATAGCACACAGTTACTGCCACAACTGGAGAGCTTGTTAGCAAACCACACTGGTAGCTAACTGAACATGACAAACGTGTGTTACTCATTATTTTTTTTTTAGAACAGTTATTTTAATGCTGTGTTTTGTCCTGTGGGAGTCCAGAAATGCAATATGTGTGACTTGTTGGCCTTGTCGATGCTTTTCTTGTAATTTATGTCCGCTAACACAAGTATGCTGTCTGGATGTTGAGCAAAACTAGCCCAACACTAATGGCTGGCATTAACGATACAGTTAACACTCTTTCCATTGGTCCCATTAGCCATGTCAGTTCAGCTCTGCCTCAAACCCTTCACCTTAATGATCATGTAATCATTTGGATGTTAACGGCTGTCATTGCTGAGCTGCATCTGCCCAACTGATATGTATGTTCTTTCTCCTTCCCTCTGTCTGTATCTTTCCCCTCCTGCCTTTTTTCTGTCTCTACTCTTGTGTTCTCTCCTTCTTTTCTATCTCGCTCTGTCTCTTTCTGGCTGCTCCAGGGGCTATGGCTAACCATCTTATTCCTAATGCACTCCTACGTCCTCATGGCACTAACAATCCCTATAATACATTGCTTGGGGAATCGGCAGTCTATAACAACCCTCTGGGCATGTACAACACACAAGGTGTGCTAGCTTCTTTTCATTCTTTAATGTTGTGGCTAGGGCAGTGTTTTTTCATGTCGGGTCCTAGGGAAACTGTGAGGCAGCACATCTTTGTTCCTGCTGAGGAGAAGGAAAAAACTTTATGATTGGGGTGTTAAAAGTAATGGACTTTGACATAGCTGTGCTCCCCCTTGAGGGTTTTTACAGGGCTTTGATTAAAGTAAAACACTGCCCTAGATGTTGTGTATTAGCATTGAGCAAACTAGTTTTATCACGGGTTTGTTTTGTTGTGAGGTTTTTATTTTCTTTGGAGGTGTATCTCGGCTCTCTTCAGGGCATGAAATTTGTTTACATAATTTAGTTTCTGACATGGCTGTTTGGCCCAAAGATGTTGTAAAACCTATAAAGAATGGGTGCCCTCAACGAGCCAGATATATCCCCACTCATTTATTATAAATGTGCTCTAATGTCGTCAGTGAAGCTTGTTTGCCATGTCCTTTTGTCTCTATGTTACAACCTCAGCTTTTCTTGTCCTGATACGCTGCCTTTGAATTACACTGACAATTTTTCTTTTTACTGCAACTGCAACTAAAACATTTGTCTGAATTCCTAAACTTATTATCTCTAACTATAGAAACATTAAGTTTTGTCCACATTAGAGGATACAATTTACAATATTTACATCCATTTAAAACCTTTCCTTTGGACAAATTTATGTTTTAAATGTGACTCTTTAAAACAATTTTGGTGACACAATATCCAACTGTGGCTTTTATTAGTTTTTCCCTCTGAAATATAGATTTGGAGTTTCCAGCACTGCAGAAATTATTGCATCTGAGTCTTAGGCACCAAGTCTGATCAGCCAACAAATAATCCACTTTATTCTGGGATCAGTCTGACTCCTTTAGTGCTATTTTCTCTCCATGCAGAGCTGTTATTATTTTATCTCAACTCTCCGCAGTCAATATGAGGCTGCTGTGTAAGTTTGCGAGTCTGTAAAACTCAGAAACTTGTGTAAAACTGAGATAAAAAACTCCCAGAGAGCTTTGATCAGGGGATAATTTATGTATGCAATACAAGCACTGCATTGGGGCTTGTGACAGAGGGCTGTAATTCACTTACATTGCTGTAGATGTAAAAGAAATATCTGAAAGGATGAAAATGCTAATGCATCAGAGATTTACTGGTGCTTTTGACGCACAAGTACCACTGCCATGTTTTACCCCAAGGATCCTGCCATAAGATATATCAAAGGTCTTTTTTTTCTATATTTGTTCAAAGATATGTTCTGCAAAATCTGCATGGTGACTTTAAAAAGTGCATTCCAGAAACATTTTCTTGATGCGTCATCAGCATACTGTCTGTGCACATTTCTCTTTCTACCTGTCACTGTTATGCTTATTGTGTTTTTCTTCTTTCCTTCCCCTCATGCTGTCCCAAAAAGAGCCCTACAGAGAGACAAGTATGGGAGTCAAACTAAACATTGCTTATCAAATGTAATTGACTTTGGCTTTACTTTTCTTTTCACTTCAGTGCTGACAGAGGGGTAATGAAAGAAAAAGCTCATTCCCTTTGGAAGTAATGGCGTTCTTTTATGACAAAGGCCTTCACCATTTCAAAAAAGGAGCTTTAAAAATCAGTTCATCTACTGCTCATTGAAGTCTGCACCGCTTGATTTAGAATTTAAAAAAATAATTAAAAGGATGTCAGGCGGTTGCTGCTTCTCACGGGCAAACATCCATCGGCTCATTTGTTATCACACTCTGACGAAGCTAATCCAATTACAATCAACATTCAGACTCACCTCAACATTTCATAAAGCCATCAATAAGAATTGATCTGAAGCTTTTTCGGTGAATATTGAACACTGCTGCCTCTCTGCATGCACTTATTATTTCAACACCAACTTTGATCAATCTAACACTCTCCTTCAAGGTCTAAGAAATGCGTCGTGTTAAATTTTGAAGAGGTCAGAGTGTGTGAAAGGCCTTGTCGAGGAACATTTGCTTTTGGTATTGATAGCATGGATCCATGAAATATAAACTATGTATGTCCATGCAAGAGAGAGAACAGAAAGTCTGAACAGGGAAATCTTGACTAATTCATGTTGAGAGATTCTGCTAGACAAAGCAGACATCAATAAATGATCTTTTCCAGTTTTACAATGTTGAAATGAAATGCTCAGATGGGACAATATGGCAGGGGGTTGAATTTTACAGCTGTTGTTGTGGTTTGTGTTGGTGTTGCATGCATGGCTAATTCTGTCTTCGCTTGGATTTGATGCATGGCTTTGTTTCTGTGCTGTTTTGCTGTTGTGTGTCGCACATATATGAGTGTTTTCATCACTGCTGTAGAGAAATCGAACGAAAAGTAAAATCCGGGGTTAGAAAATGTTCTTTTGTAACAAGGTAAGTGTGGATCTAAATTTTCAGTATGGTTTGGCAGGTGGGGGTGCACTTTATAGGATTGTGGATGTCATTATGTGCTGAGAGTGCTCAGGGGTCAGGACATATTTCAGGATAAAAGGGTCACAGTGTTTGATGGGTGTAATTTGTGTTTGTGGAAAAAAAATGTCTGACATTTAGCTGTGATAATTACATCCCATCAGATTTCACCCTTCTCATTCGCCCACTCTACCCCCCAACCCAACCCATGTGTGTCATTCCAGAGGGAATCCTGAACAATGCCCGGGATACAAGTGTCATGGATACTCTACCACTGAATGGTAACCATGGCAACAGTTACAGCATCGCCAGTGCGGAGTACATGAGTGACTGCGTCCAGATAATCGACCGGGGCTACAACCACAAAGAGACCACCCTGGAGAAGAAGATCCTGAAAGAGCTCACCTCCAACTACATCCCCTCCTACCTCAACAACTCCCACGAGCGCTCGGCCGAGCAGAACCGGAACCTGATGAACAAGCTGGTGAACAATGTCAGCAATGGAGGCAAGGACAGCGGCTACGGGATGGGCTTGGGGATGGGGTTGGGTATGAATGTGGCGCTAAGCCTGGATGACCACTCCGCCTTTGGGCCGCACCACGATGAAGGGCTCGGCCTGGAGTTAATCCGCGAGGAGTCCAACGCCCCGCTGTTGCCTCAGAGACCGCCTCCGTCTCTGCAGGCGGTGGACAACCTTCACAATCATCTCCACCAGTCGGTGGCACCGCCACCTCTCCCGCTGCCACACCACCCGTTCTCGTCTGCGACCACCTCCTCTTCCTCCAGACGGAGGATCCCGCAGGAGAACAGCGAGAGTTTCTTCCCCTTACTCACCAACGAGCACACTGAGGACGAAAGCTCGTCGCCCGTCCACAACCACCAGAGAGACTCGCTCTACACCAGCATGCCCATGCTCTCCGGCCTGCCCGACGTGTCCGCGGAATCTGCCGACGGTTCCAAAGACGGGGTCGACACAAAGAGCCCTGAAGCCAGCTCAGACGACGTTTACTACAAGAGCATGCCCAATTTAGGATCGGGCAACCACCTCCATCAGCTGCACTCCTACTACCAACTAGGGCGAGGCAGCAGCGACGGCTTCATCGTTCCCCCAAACAAAGAGGATCTATCTCCGGAAGAGGCTCACCAGGAGCCGTCACACCTGGTCACCAGCCTATAGGCCCAACACCCCCACACTTCTCCAGTGCCCCTCTTATTACTGTATTCCTCTTTCTCCTCTGTGTCCCCTTTTTCCATCAGTCGTCGGCAGTGATAGCCTTTCTTTTTACTCTGTGTCCCTAAAAAACTACGACAAAGACGCAAGTAGCTGTACTCTCGCAAACAGGATAATGATTGCAACATTCGGGGGCTGAAACTTGACTATATTTGGTTAGACTTTACGGGAATCTGTTGATGTTGTGTTCCTCTCTCCTCACAAACCCCGTGTGGTTTGACGTGTTCTGTCTCCGTGTGAAAAGAGACAATTACACACACAGGGTTTCTAGGTCGCAGAGATATAGTCTGACAGTCGAAATGGAACTGCGTAGCCCCAAAATTACACAAGTCTAAACTGTAGACTGCACCAGAGTGAATGGGAGATTTAAAAAAAGGACTATTTTATTATACTTCTGTATCTATATTGACTTTTTGAAAGATTTTCTTCCTCTTTGGTGAGTTGCAGCACATTTTGTTTGCTGAAGTGTCCCTTCAATGAAAAAAAAGACAAAAAAAACAAACACATTTTGAACAATTACCATGGAGGAATTATTGATCGTATGCTTTCAAGCATAGCTGTCTTTTATTTTCTTTCATTTTACTGTAATAACAGTTGTCAAAAGAGGGAGAAAAAACTAATAAGAGAACTATGAGATATTTCTATGTAATTGTACAGATAACTAGCATTGCACATTATAGTATGCTTTTTTTGTTCCGAGCAAACCCTTTGTCTCTGTAAATGTAGTGGTTAGGAGCAATTTTGTTCTGTTGTGCTGGCCTTTCTGGGTTTCTGGTACCAGTCTGTTCTTATTTTCTGTTTTCCTCTTTTATCACTTTTCAAGAACCACTTGAATCGAAAACAAAATAACACAAAAAATATCACAACAAAACACAATGTGCAGGCCTTTCTGTGAATCATACTCTGCTTTGTTTTCATGTCGTTTTCTGTTTCAGGTTGATTTGTTTCCTTTTTTTGCTTTTTGATTATTTTTTACAGTGTAGATGGCAGACCAGTGATTCGCACATCCCAGTGGGGACAGAATAACTGGAAGTGTCCCTCAGACAGGTTCAAAAGCATTCTGCATTTCTCTCGGCTTCACAGACAGAGAGAACAAATTGAACATTGATGAGCACCAGGCGCTTGTACAAAAAAAAAGAAAGATGGTTGTTTTACTTTTTAAAGAGCGAGCTTTCCGAGTGAGAAAAACTGGAAGTGGTTTTCTTTTCTTCCTCTGGGAGAAACTATATTTATTCATTTGTTTTACTAAATGGAAATGAAATGCAGGATGGACAAAAGTTTAGTGGCATATGTTTTTATAATGGCTTCTTATTTATTCTTTTTTTTTCTTTTGTAATGGTTCCCAAGTTGAATGACAACATGATAACTAATATTTGTTGTAACAGTGAAACTTGTTTGCCAACAAATAAATTCCTGATTAAGATTAATCACTTAGATACAACAAAAGTTCTGGTGTTTTGTCCAGGTTTTGGAACACTTTTATATGGATTACTGCAAAGGACCTTCAAATGATGAAATGTTCTCTTTTTTTGTTTAATTATCAGTTAATATCCCTCATTAGCCCTCTGTCGGTTTTAGTGCCAAATAAATTTTGGCCCAGCAACAGTGGATGTGCTCTGTATGCTCTGGTCTGCTTTACAATAGAAGCAGTGATTTCATAAGCTGTAATAAATATTTCAGTATCATTGCTGGTGCAACCAATGAGTTCTTTACAGACATTGTGTGATGTGAATGAGTGTGATAAGCTGTGCAGGAGACATGAAAGTCATCTGGGCCATCTGTCGTTATGAGAGAAGACAAGAAGACATGTAAGTACATCAACAAAGCAATGTTTGAATAACACTTGAAAAATAGCTATAGCTCATTCTAAGTGTTTCTGATTAATTGATCTTGTTTTTTTGTCACAGGTTTCCTCATGTGTTTTTTATTCTAATGTTTTACAAGCTTTAAAGCATGTATCATATTTAACTGGTGTGTTTTACTGACTAAGACCCCTAAGTCCACGTATGTGAACATAACGATTCTGCCTCTCAGACCCATGACATATAACTTTTTTTGAAACTTTGACCTGCCATCATCATTTTTTGGTGATATCTCAACATTACACCCATTTCAGTGAGAAAAAATGATTTGTGTACAATTAATCTAATAACTAATAAGTAATGATGAACTCATAACACTAGCAACTGTATAAGGACCAAATATAAATATTTTACTTCTTAGGTTTTGTTCATCCCAAATAGCAAGAAATGGAAAAATACACACTAAACAAAAGCTTATCTCTCAGGAGGTTGATCGAGTTGCATTAAGTTAAAGATCCTGACAAATCTTCAAATATTAAAGTCTATTTATTGGGGATGTTCTTAAGATGCTATTTTCAGTTGTATTGATCTATTTTTGAATTCTGAGCTTAGAGGTCAGACCAAACACTATAGTGCCACGCTATAAAACAAAAAAGAAAATTATGAGAATAAAGTTATAAAATTATGGGATTAATGTTTTACATTTATTAGAGTACAGTTGTACGCTTATGAGAATCTTGTGAATTCTCGTGAATCTTATGCGCATGTGTCAACCGTGCAGGCTGCCTCTCATTGCTCCTTTTTGTTTTCCAACTTTTTTGCCAGGTTGCAAATACTTTATTGCATGGTGTAAAAATGTCCAAAAACTCTCCCCAAGAGCTGGACATAGTTTTAGTGCAGAAGTAGAAACCGGACTTAAGGTCCTTCACAAACTTTTCAGTTTCCCAAACATGTAAAATGCTCTATCAAACTTAACTTCTGTGCAGTTTTCACAGATTTCCTTTTGTGTTTTTTAAAGTAAACATTTATAAAGCAAAATCAGAGTTTTCATTTGCACCAAAAGAGATAAATAGAAAAGATAAATCCACATAATGTCCTTCATTTGATGAATGCTAGCAAAGTGTATATCAAGGTATTTTCGTTTGGCGTTGTTTATCAACACTACTGTTTTTTGCTCACCAGATGGTCAACTCTCTTTTTTTTCAAGGCTTGCAGTTAAAACTATCCTTTTGTTATAGGAGAAAAATGATGAAAAGAATGTTTTGGCATGTTGAAAACAACAAGTGAAAGTAGCTCCCGGAATTCTGTCCTGCCTTTATTTACCAGCGTATTCTAACATTTTCTGTTTGACAGAAAGGAAGTTTCCATCTCTCACATAGCTGTTGCTGTAGTTTATTTCTGAGTCATTGCAAAGGATCAATATATTTGCCTCCTCTCATTACAGCCTGGATTTTGCGTGTCGCACTAAGACCCGGTGTCTCCTCTTCCATTTGCTGCAGCACCAATCTTCTCTCAGAGATATGACTTGGGTGGACAGAAAGAGCCTCGGCCGTCACCACTGCATCACTTTGACTGGCATTTGCGAACCCAAGCGAGTCCATGAAATGTGCTGAAGATGTGACTCTGGCCCCCATCCTCTTTATTAATGAGATGTTATGCAAGCTCATAAGCCACCGCAGGCCCCGGACGCTGCCCAGAAACATGCTGGCGTTGCACAAAAAGCTACTGCAGCTCACTTCCCATTGGCTTTAGATTCTTCTAATGCTGTACAGATGTTTACTGGCACATAAAAAGATATGTATTGCAGCCAGTGTACTGTATTTGAAGTCAGAGGGTATCCTTTCATTCACTCTGTTTACTCAGGCGTGTACACTTTCTAACTAGCAAAAAGGGGATATTGATTTTTTATCAGACTTTGCGCTGAATGCCTTGATTGCCAAAGGGTTTCTGCTTACCTCCTCAGCAACAAAGTATGTGTTTACATGTGCTTTGAGCTCTCAAGGTAGAGTGCTCCTCAGAAAATAATAATCAATATACAGTATTTAAGTTCAGACTTGTATTTTGAGTGGAAGAAACTCTAGGAAAAATACTTGCAGGGATTCTGTTTTTCAGTGGGTATTGTAAATTCTTTTTATGTCTTTTTTAAAGTGGGATAAAACTGAAGCTTCATTAAAGCATTTTACAGAAGACGGATGAGGGTCCTGAGAAAAGATTAAACGACTTAAAGTGGCAAAATACCTAAATTTATCCTGATTGTTTATGCATATAACCCTGGTAGCCCAAAATAAAAATGTGGCTTTGTTGAGATTTTTGGCCCATATTAAGTTAAAACTTTGAGATGAACAGTCAAATATTGAGATAAAAAGAAGAAAAAAAATTTAGATTAAAGAGTCAAATGTAAGAGAGAAAAGTCAAATTTTGAGATGATAAAGTCAAGATTTTGAGAAGTATAGTCAAATTTAAAATGAGTAAATAGATAATAATAATTATAATAAAGTACAACTTATGAGTCAATAAAGTCCAATTTTTTGGAAAAAAAAGTTTAAATTATGAGATGAAAAGTAAAAATTTTGAGATTATTTAGTCAAGATTTTAAGGATTAAAGTTGAAATTTCTACTTTTTCTTAATTTGACTTTTTATTTCAAATTTGACTCCACATTGGCAAAAAAGAAAGGTCTTAACAAATTCACTTTATCAGTTTTATATTTCTAACTGGTGGAAATTAACTTCTTTACAAATAAATTCTATACAGATCTACATGTTTACCTTGAAAGACTTATTTTCATATAAAGCCCCCCTGGTGGCATTTTGTTTAGAATCAATGTCTGGTATGCTGTCAGTGTCCAAAATCTTTTTTTTTATTTTTATGCATCTGACCTCTCTCATGTGTAAGTTCATCTTTTCTTTTCCCCAGTTTATAACTATTTCTTTGCATTGTAAGATGAAATCCAATTACATAGAAAATCCTTTAAGTAGTTCAGCCCAGGATGGCAGATAGACCAGAGTCAGAGTATATGTGCAGACAAGGACAAGTGCCCATTTGTGAGCTGTCTGCCTAAGGAGACAGTATCGAAAACCAAGGCTGTGCCATCTGCACTGATAGATTGGAGTATGTGTCTGTGTGGTGTGTGAATGTAACACCTGCAGCAATAGTTGAGGTGTGATATGAAAGGGTATGCGTCATACTTGGCCCCCTGCAGTGAAAAGTCAATGTCCGAATGGCTGGCAGAAGTCCAGATGAAAGGTGAATCAATTTAATCTCCAGCTGTGTGGATTGGGACAGCCTGACAACCACAGCACACAACAGAAAATACCTGTGTTTTCTTTTGATTTTTCTCTTCCTAATAAATAACATTGATTTTAGAAAGAGGGGTACGTCTATGTCACCACTTTCGAGACCAAAGAGATGCTTTGGGCTGTATTTTTACTCGAAATATCAAACTTCACTGTCATGTAATGTAAGAAAACCCGACAAATCTAACCAAATGTGACATTTTAATACAAGTATCATGACATAACATGCTGTACAGACCCATACAGAGTTCATTAACAGTTACAGCTGCATATGCATTTTTGCAAGTGACTTGAAAGGTGTAACCACTCAATTTTTTACTTAAACTCATCACTTTGAGGGAGGGTTAATGACTTCTAGTTTTGTGAGAAATCAGTGAGTGGATGAAGACATCAAAAGTGGACAGGTATTAGTGGACAGATGTTTTCAGTGGAGAAATCCAGTGAGTAGGCTACCCCAGAGAGGGGTTAAAATCACAGAAGCTACTTTATGCTTAGGACTGTGAAATATCAAGGCATGAAATAAATTAAATGATGATCATATAAACTAGAAACTCTCTCAAACTAACAAGCAGACAAGCACTAACTCTTTGAGCAGGATCATAATTAAGGAGCCAGAAAACTGCGCCCAGAAAGAGAACTGCACCAAATGTATCAGAAAAGTAATGGTTGTGTATTTTTGGATAACTAATGACACTGATTTTTAGTTTTAAAATATACCTTGGTTTAACTTTTATCAGAAAATTAGCTTTCATCAACCATATATGTTCACTTAATTTTCTCCATTTATTTGGCCCTAACCGCGGCCTAAAACCAACTTTTCAATGATATCCGCAAAGTAAAAACTGGATTTAGAATACTGGCAGTTAATATTACTTATTTATGACCAAAAAAAAGTTAGCTGCAGTTGGATAAAGAAGACAGGTTTCAGAACTCAGTCGTGGACATTGCAGGTGTTTCAGTGTAAAGTGTGACCCTGTTAACTTGTGACTGTCAGCCCACCATCATTGAGACGTTCCATAGACGTTCGGCGAGCAGTCGTCAGTTAGCACGTTCACTTGAAACTCCAAAACACTGGTAGCTCTGTAACGGTAAGAACCATAGACTGACTGACTCCATGAGGTAGTATCCTCTCTGAAACTAGTCTACAAAGCAACCATAGATTTTTATTTCACTAACAGTTTTCATTAAGTGTGTAAAGAACGTCGTCTGACTCAGTGGAGCTAAACCATAGACTGTATAAAAACAGAGCTAAACGCAGCTTCCTCTGCCAAATTGTGTATCCATGACGTACAACGTCAGGAAACGTAGCTAAACGTGAACGGGTATGTAAATTATGCAAAATGTCACATTAATCATTAGTTGTTAGTAATGATAAGTACTTCATCATTTCATGTTGCATACTTTTAACAAAGGTGGAAAAATTTTGAAAGGAAGCTGAAGATGTAAGGGATTTCAATGCGGTAGGATTTGAAAAATACCGAGTTTAATTTTAAGTCGTGATTTTGCATCTTGGTGCTTTTGGGAATTAAAATCAAACTTGCAAAAAAAAACAAAAAAACAAAAAAACAAAAAAATTATTTAGTTATTATTTTAATCTTACCAAAACTGACCACCTTCCCAACTCTCGTGAGACTTTTAGTATGGTTCAGTTCGCGGTTGATGTTGACCTGTTGTGACCGTGACGTTAATCTGCTCGTGGCTCGTGCGCGTGTTAATCTGCTCGTGGCTCGTGCGCGTGTTAACCTGCTCGTGGCGCGCTTTTACAGTTAACAACGAGCAAGTTTGTGTTAGTGAGGTTATTTCCCCCCCGGACTCCTGAAGGAGCTGAAACAGACTGGTGTTTAAGTCAGGGCCGGGACCAGAAAAGAACATTGTCTGGATTACAAGCTGCAGTCATCACCTGGACAAGAAACTAAAGGTAACACTCGGTTCAAGAGCATCTTTTCAGTGAGGGTGACCAGACCATAGACATTTGACGTACTCTATGGACCAGACATCTTTTGCCCGAACATGTCCTCCTTTTTGGTCATAAAATGGTGTCCGGGGATTTAAGGGAACTGCCCAGAATGTACGTGTTTTTCTCAGCTAACATTTACATGTAAACGCAAATTGTAAATGTCAATTAAACTTAAACTACGTTTCTGTGGTATTACTTGGACTTTTGACTAAGAAAAAGAAACATATATTTTCCTTTTTCAACCAGCACGTGGTAAGGCATTATTATGGTAGCCCCTTCCCGCCAGTTAAAAAAATAAGAGTGAAAACGGCGACAACTTGGCCTTGTTCAGTTCTTTTTTTCTGCCTAAATTGAAAAGTTTTGTATAAAAAGACAAAATTATGAGCTTGAGTACAACTTTTGAGATACAAAAAAATTAAGTAAAAAAAAGAAAAGAAAAGGAAATTAAATCAAAATTTTGAGATGGAAAGTCAACATTTTGATAGAAAGTGGGAATTATAAGATTAAGTCAAAATGTTGCGATAAAAAGTCAAAGACTGAGATAAAATGTCAGAAATTTTCAGTAGAGGTGAATATTATAACAGAAAGCCAAAATTGAGGGAAAAAAAAATAAAAATCAACGTTTTGAGATAGAAAATTTAAATCTTGACCCTTATCTTATGAATATGACTTTTTTCAATACAATTTCTCTGCTTAAATGGCCCTCTATGAGTGATATAGAAAATGTACTCTTCAAACTGAAAAGGATGTTTAAATGAATGCATTGGTTATGTTGTTTCTTTGTTGTCTCCAAGTATCTTATGATATTTTTACAACATCTCCAAGAGGCCAGTTAGGGGGGTCCTCTTTTTGGGCTTCAAAAATATTGTCACCCTATTTAAGTGTCAGGAGACAAAACAAACAGTTTCAAGTCATCCTGCTTTATTGAAATGACAACAGATTTTTAAGATAATGCTTTTTTTTCTGTCACCAGAAACCAAAAGTACGAGTTCTTGAACTTGAAAATCTGGCGTATTTGTTTGCTGCTATTTCACCATGCCTCAGCCATCCCTTTATTTCCATTCAAATCCCCATTCAATGCCCGTCATGCATTGCTCTGTATCTTCAGCCTCCCCCCTGTTCCCCTTGTCACTTTTTGTCCCTCATAAATACACTTCATCATGCCCCATCACGGCCTTTGTTTACGACAGAAGGGATAAGCAGTAAAAGCCCTCGTACCTCTTTAATGCCTGACAGTATCACAACACTTAACCACCCGGGAGCAGCAAACAGGCCCCCCTCATGTCACACGAAAACAGGTGACGTGACATTGGGCAGAAATCCTCAGTGAGTTAATTTACAGGATAATTTTCAGCACAGAGGCCACAGGAGAAGGAGCATGAAGGCCGGGGAAGCTGTAATGGATGTCTGGGGAATAAGTGTGCTAGTACTGCAGGTCACAGGAGGCAGTATGCTGTACAGTACATAACCAGACAGGCTGCTGCACTATGATGTCTTTCACCTGTTACATAACTTTAAGTGTGGTCTCTGCGGCCTGAGAGCTCTCAAGCCAGATCAGCTGTAGTCTTGTTTACAGTCTGTGTGGACATGAGTTGAGATGTTGAAGCATGAAAAGATTTAACCTTAGACCAGATCATTGATAGTGATTTTTATGTAGCACTCTTTCCCTGTATTAAAGCCTTGGAGTTTGACGTCTGGACTGAATTTGTTGGCATTTTTGGAAATTATTAATTCCCATACAGTAAATTTTTGAGACAAAATCAATAAATCCTATGGCTGCTCTAAAACTATTTTTACCCTATGGCATGTCTGTCAGGTTTATAGATTGACCTCCGCTGAGTCCTTACTTCTCTTCAAAACCAGACTCAAAACCCATCTGTTCAAGCTCGCCTACTCCCTCTGACCTTTCACCACCATTGCACTGTTTTGTATTTTAATTTATTGTTATATATTGAACTGTATTGTATTGCTTGTTTTATATCTGTTTTAGTCCTCTTTTAATGCACTTTTATTCTTGTAAGGTGACCTTGAGTGCCATGAAAGGCGCCCTTAAATAAAATGTATTATTATTATTATTAGTATTATTATTGCTCCAACAACCAAAGCACGTCTGACCTGCTGTCCAAATTAATCTACGACCTTTTTCACACTGAATGCTCAAAGTTTGATATTTACATTACAGTAAAATCTCAAGATAGTGGCATAGGTGTATTGATGCTGGAATCAGGTTCATTTTGAATCAGCAGAGCAGGCAGTGCAGAAGGACAGTGAGTGTGTGTGTGTGTGTGTGTGTGTGTGTGTGTGGCAGTAACACTAAATTCCAAGTCAGGAAAATTAAAACTTGAGTATTATTTTGTCTAATGCTGAGAAAAATTGGGCACACATCATTCAACACAGCCAAACACAAATTTAAATCTGTGGGTAAACAATGTGATTTCTGTTGTTGTTGTTGTAAAAATCTTGTCGGGCTTGTTAGAGCCAAATTTGTAAGAATGACCAGGAATGTAACAACAAATCTAAAATGTAGTGAAAAAATGTAATCAAACCCAAAATGTAATCATTGCTCAATAATGTATCAGATGCTGAGCCCAAAAAGCAATAACTTTTTTTTAGCCCAAAATGTAAAAACTTGTTACATTTCAGGTCAGTTATTACATTTTGGGTTTTGCTCAAGGACAACATTCGGTTTAGAAAAATATGGAAGTGCTAAAAGTTGCTGTTCATTTTAAATCTGCTTTAAGCTGGCTGCATGTATACACTAAGCCAGAAAACTGACTTTTACAGCATTAAGCATATTCACAACCTGGTTCAAAAACATCGCCTGTGGTCTGAAACACTACATTTTTAGACATCCACTGTCATCCAGTATAATGAATTGAATTTAAAGGATGAATATGTTTATTTTATCCGTGCTAAATAAAGTTAATGACAATGTCACTACACTTCATGCTTACAGTAGAGCTTTAGCAACATTTCTGACAGTTTGTTGATGAACTTTGATAGCTGTTTGGACTCCAGTATTGTGGTGCACATAATGCCGTGACCACATATTTCGGTCCATGTGTCCCACAGTTTACTCTAAAAGCTTGTGAGCTTTGGAGGCTTGTTGCAGAGGCAATGAAAGGTCATTTCTGGTGGGTCAGTGATACAAATTTTGTGGTTGCAAGGTTGTGACAACCGTAACGACCCTGTAATTATGCTCTCACACACCTCCCGATGAATGATAAAAAAGTGGCGATAGAGGTAAAATAGTCTTGTCCTCGAGCCAGATGGCACGCAGTGATGATATCTGGCTCACAGTCAAGGTGGACAGCAGACGAGCCAGTAGTCTGACAAGCCAATAGATTCCATACTCACCGGTGCCCCCATCCTTTCCACCTCTATGGCCAATCACCAAAGATAATCTTTTGAATTAAGAGCAAAAATCCAGGGTGAACACTTTGATGAGATAAGTACCCTTTGTCAGTGCAGGCAATGGTATTTTAATTAAATATATGAACACATGGTCCTGCCCCAGATGCTCAAGTCTAAACAAAGATAGCATCATCTAATCAAAGCCAGGCCCAGAGTGTTTCAAGGGCAGAATTATTTTCTGTTAGGGCCTCTCTCCTCTGGGATTGAGCCAATTTTCTTTATTATGATAGAATCAGCATATTGTAGATTGACTCTGGCGATAGTGTCATGGCAGGGTCGGTGTTTTGGTCCCAGACGCACCACCAGCATCTCAAATCCGTCAAATGTACACAGATGTCTTGTTTCCCTTACATGTTCAAACTGCAGTTATCTCCCTTTCAGATAACTTGTCGGGTTGAAAGTGAAAAAAGAAAATGTTCTTTTTCTTGATGTTGGTTCACGAGATCCCTGTGTGGGGTCTAATGAGCTCACTGATCCATTAATCCCTTGACCTCGCTTGATTCTAATAAGTGTACCTTCAAAACATGCCATTGAGAACCAAGATAAGGCCTCCCGTTGCTGTGCTAATTGCAGGGTAAAACCAGGAAATCAGCTCAACATGCAACCCCTGCTAAGATAATAAAAATATATTTGTCTGGATCCTCTGTGGATACTGTTGATTGGACGCTGCTGTGATCCAGCAATTTAATGAGATCTCCTAAAGGGATGCTCTCACTAATGTGTACACATCTGCTTTCATGGCAGGGGCCGGATATGGCTGGATGCTAATACCAACGCAGGGTTTTATGCTAGCTCATAGCGGTACACAGTTAGATGTAAGTGATGAAGTTGTAAAGGGCCGTGTTTGTCTAATTGGGTCGCTGAGCAGCAGCTTTCTGGCTGAGTCTCGGATTTCACGGAGAAGCAGACTTGCCCTCTGGGAACTAGATGTTCACTTTATGCAGGAATTAACTTCCAATATGAAAGGTCTCATATTTTCATATTAAATATTATTGAGTTAAACTTGTATTTCACTTTTTTTTATCAAGTTGGCTCAGTTTTCACTTGTATCACAGGAGAAGACATTTTGCCTGCCACACAAGAGGAGAGTGTATCAGAGAGGATTTGTGCGATGATTAAATGGTTTGATTTCAGGCTTTAAACAAAGCGTTGAAATCACTAATTGCCCAGCTCTCCTTCTACAGTCTTAATTGGCTTAATCTCAATCCGTGGTTTTCTGAAGCAACGCGCTGCATCAAGTGTTGCAAATTCCACGCTGCTTTATTCAGTCTGATTGTTTTCTATTGAGAAATATTCTGATCTCTTACCATCATCGTGCTTCCTGTGATCAGACATGTTTAATATTGTTCTTTTTTCCGTCTTTGACATCAAATTCTAAAATGAATTGGAGTCCTTCAGAGTTAACTCTTAAATCTCCAGAATGAGTATGAGTGGTCATTTTGACAGGTAGATAATCTCTAATGCATCTATCTTAGCACAGCATTAAAGGTGGGGTCTGCAGGAATTTTCATTACTGTTTGTAAGCACAACAACCAAACTGGGCTCTACCTCTGTGACTCAGTGTCAGCAGCAGCACGATTGTGGCTAAAAGAGGTAGACTGAGTGATATTTATGCTCTACAAAGCTGCATGAAACCAACTGCACACTTTCCTAGAATTGTCTTTATTCAAATGTGCAGTTTGTTTTACTTAGATTACACCTGCAGAGCAAAAAGACCCCCAAGATTGAATGTTTTCTTTTTAATTTTTAAAAACTATGAAACAACAACAACAACAACAAAGAAGGAGGCTGCTTGTCATCAAGGGATGATGGTGGGTCCCAAAGCCCGGCTAGTTGAAAACCCCAGTTGTGTCACCACATGTTTAACTCAGAGATGACGTGCAAAGCATTTTTTTGACCTTTTTTTTTTTTTTTTGACAGGTCTGCATCAGCTTGTCCCTATGATGGCCAAGTGCAGGTAAGTAAGTTGACAACAGTGTCCTTTACATTATTACCGGCACATCTCAGAGCTGTAAATTATTAAATGTGTTTGTCATAGCTTGGGGACATTATTGATTTCCATTCTTTTCTGTTTCCAAGGAAAATCAACCTGAGACCTGATTGAGTTGCTCATGTTCAGCTGTTCATCCCAAGGGTAAGAAAAGAACTTTTAAAAATGACTTAGTGCCCCTCTATCACCGCAGTTACTTATTTCTAGACACCTGATTTGATTAGGAAATATTTGTATGTAATTTTTTTTTCATGATGTGACAATCTGGATTGAATGGCACTTGGAGCAGGAGAGAAAAATCTTGTTTTCCTGTAAAAAAGATACCAAGCATGTGCTGTTGTCTCTCATTACAGAGCAGATATCAAGCTCTGAGTCATATCTATCCATCTTGTTTGGAAGTAAATGCATTTATAGACCTCGGTGGCAGAACCAAATGGCAGCAGGTCTGATAAAGTCATTTTTTACAAGACAAAGGGCAGCGCACACAATCCGTTTATCTAAAATCTGTGGGACTTTGCTTTTGTATCAAAATGTCATGGGACCAGGAGTCAATAACTCACATTTAATGACCAAGAAAGAAGTTGTGGTTTCCTTTAATGAAGCAAGAAAACAGTTTATCTGGCGAGATTGACCTTAGGCAATTACTTTAAGCGCATTCTTAAATCAATAACTCACAACTTCTGGTTCCTTTCGTAAGTGCGCGCGTGTGTGTGTGTGTGCATGAGCAGCTAAATGTCTCCAGCTCCTTTGGCTTGATGAAACTCAACAGATTTGTTTTGTTTGTTTGGGGCTCCAGCATTTTTACAATTAAGTGCTGAAAGTTTGCCCTTTAATCATCCATGTACACCTCTGCTGTCACCTCACTGGGTAAGAGGGGGTCCATTGAGAGGGTTTTCCAGGCCTTAAGTTACTAACCATGTTTCTTGTAAGTGCTCTGTGTAACCACTCTGTCAGCTCTGAGCAGCACCTGTCAAACTAAATGCCCACTGGCTGTTTTAAGAGGATCCAGACATAGGTGACCCCCCCCCTCTAAATAAGCTTTGTTCTGCTCTGGGCTCTCTGTGGCGTAGGGGTAAAATAAGAAATCACATTGCAGATGAATATCAGTGCAGTGGCCCTTTCTTCTGTACGCCTGGGTGACCTTGCAAGATCTAGATTCCAGATAAAGCACCGAGAGGATGCTCCAAATTAAAGCTCTGCACAGGAAATTGAACTGTCAGACAGATGGAGAGGGAGGAAAAGCCTTTTTGTAATGTAGTTGATTTTTATGCTGAGGGTCTGCTTGTGCAAATGTCACACTTAATAGCAGTTATTCTTGATGAAATACCATATTTACGAGGGAGGCTACATGTTTCTGTACCTGGCAAGCTGTTGGCTAGATGATTCATTGATGGTAGCTGTAAGCTGCTTATATTATGAATAAGCTATTTGCATGACAGACATCAAGTAGTTGACTAAAATGAGGGGTTGAAGATGCACTGGGACATGATATGTGTGAGGCAGCTAAAGGGTAGAACGTGATTGCATGCTGTTATCTTATATGTGTTGGACATATCAGCTTCAGAGGCACGGTGTCCTGATATAGTTGTCATTTGTGTCAGCATTTCAAGAAGTATTTATTTATGGTCAGTTACTCAGGATGAAATTCATACTTGATAAAAGGGCCCGGACCTAAGGGTGAGTTTACATTACACCCTTCCAGAAAGAGGTGCTAAAACTGCAGTTCATCAAGATTCCACTAGAGGGTGGCTGTAGACACATTGGAAACCACATACACATCAAGCCAAAAGGATAAAGATCAGCATTGATAAAAAAAAAAAAAAAAAGCTTTTTTTTATCAGATGATACCAGAACCAATCTAATCTCAAATAAGTGTTGATTTCACATTCTGTATTCCTTAGTGTGTGAACAAGTCAGAGAATGTTGTTCTGGTAACTTCAGAACTTCAGACTTTTATAACTTCACACTTCAATCAGGCCCCTGTTAACGATTTGCTTATTTAACCCAATTTCAGAAACAGACAGGTGAGAGTGCGAATTTTACTTATTGTATGATCATTTTATTGGATATAAATGCATAACTGCAAGGGGAGTAAATATCTACAACGAACAGGGATTATACTTTAGCTATAAACCCCAGCAGTGGATAAGTGAGGAATCAAACTTGCATATGTTGCCAGTTGCTGTCTTGGTGAAACAAGCGGGAAATACCCCCAATCTGCTAGACTGCTGTAGTTAGCATTCAAAATGCTTAGCTCTGTTAAGCAAAAATGTAATGACCTACTAGTATTGATTGAAGAAGAAGAGCATAGATCGGCCCTCTTTATCACACTTCTCATCAATAACTAAACTCACTTTATGTCTTCTGCATCAGAATCAATTGTGAGTTTAGATCAACCCTAGTTCATACACATGGTTGCAGCATAGTTTAAAAAAAAGGCTTGGGTCTGAATCACTACCCTATCTGGCTTTCATATCCTAGTTTGTTTGAGCTGCTAACTCTGATTAACATCCTCAAAAGTCACCATTACCTCATGTAGGGTGAGCGTGGAGAGTTTCAGTATCAAATCCAAAGGCTGGATATTGCAGAGTATTTCCTTTTCTTTACACAGCACCTTGAAATGAGTAACATGGTGCTGTCTTGTTGGGATATCAGTCATTTTAGTAACCAAGTTATTTGCTGATGAAGAGGTAATTTTGCCTCTCTCTGCACTATATCCCTGTATTTTTAAGCATGGTGTCCTGTTCAGATAGGACATTGCAATGAGCAAGCATTTTCTTTTCCTCAGCTCCTTGGTTCACACTAACAGCTTTCCTGTGTTCGTGGTCTGTTAGCTTGTCAGGTCACACCTATCCTGTTTGACAGTGCCAGTAAAGTGTGTTCAGAACCGAGCGAGCACACTGGCAGTGACAGTTTTCATGCTGTGTTTGTATTTTCCACGCATTGAAATCAAAGCTCGAGCCACTTGTCAGGTTTGGGAATGGCTGATTCAAATAAACAGCAGGTTGCTGCACACATCCCCTTATCCCAGCTGAAGTGTATTGATAACAGCTCCCGCTCCTTAGTGCTTAACAGACAGTTTGGGAAATGATGTGTTTCTCAAAGTGTGTCTTGGGGCTTTATTTTCTTGAATCATTCTTGTTTATTCCCAGTCTTTTGGGAACCCATTTTTTTCAACACTATGATTTGATTTTGAGCTGTTGTCCACTCATATGTTACCAAGAGATGAGGACCAGTTTGGGATGATAGGCGCTCAATTTATATGTTGACTATTTTTTCTCCGTAGGTCACTTGACAGTTGACTATTTATTGAAAAAGAAACATGAATTGATAGGCAAAACTAACCTTTACTCCTGGATTTGGTCTACCTCATGGTAATGGACCCCATTTGCATTTTTTTTTTCGTTTAAAAAGTCTCAGTATCATAAGGAGGCTAAATGAGTATGAAAATATCAGCATTTCAGATGTCAGCCAAAAATCCAATATTGTGCATCCGTAACGTGAACTATTCTTATGGTCTATTCCCTAGGAGAGCTGATCAACATGAGGTTTTCTGTAAGAAAAGAAGAAAGCGAACAAGCAAGTCAGTATTGACAGTCAAATTGAAATGAATTCCAGTATCTTCAACTGTTAGGGTTTTAGAAAATGACGCAACTATAATTGAAATCCAAGCAAGTGTTTATGGCCATCTCAAACTGTATTTTCTGCACTTACCCCATGATTATCTAGAATCAAATTAAAGAACACAAAACTGGATTATAATTATAACTATGCAGAAGTGGAGAAAAGGAAATAAACAGAACTTTTTCTTTTTCAACTTTTCCAACTTGCAACATCTGCCGTGTTTCTCTGTCATCTCTTCTCATAATCTTTGCTGATCTCTCATTGAAAGAGAACAGTGCTGCCACCTGCAGGAGTCAGTTTGTCAGTACACAAGTTAAGATGGACAAGCTCTGCCAAACCCTCCCCCAGCCCACCCAAAAACATTTGAAGAAAAAATCAAGAAGTTTGAAGATCCCCATAGAACAGTCAGAAAAAATCTTGATTTGACATTAACAGATTTCATCCAGTCTCTGTACAGTTTTAGGCCAAGGAAGTTTTCATGGTAACTATCTTCACATACTACATCCATTGTCCCAATGAACCTTCACTTGCCCTGAGGCCAGTCACTTTTAATATTTTACAATCCAACTCAAACTTCCTCTTGTGCTTGTGAGGCCTGCTTTTCTGAGGTAGAAGGTAACTTGAAAATTCCTTTTGAAGAGTGCTCTAGAATCTTCAAACATCCCACTTCTTGCACAAAAGAAATACAGCATGTCTCTCCAAATCTAACTTGAACTATGGAAAAGTTCCTCCAGTCAGACAAAGCCTATACTGTGCTGCTGTTAACCAGTTATAGTTATAAATAGTGTAACGTGTCTGTGACATCTGTGCAGCAGCCTTGACCCTGTGTCATCTCTTGAGATATGAGTTTCAGTCAAAATTCCTTTTCTGCCATGTAACTTAAAGTAATGACCCTAAAGCTTACAGACCCATTCCAACCCTATAGTTCAGCCATTCGTTTGTATCTGATCCCATGGACAGTTGTGACTTTCTCTTCCCCCCACAGGGACTAAGCAAGACAAGTCTCCCAAGCCTTTGACAACACACCCTTTGGAGTACATCATACAAGAGTGAACTAGATAGCCTTGTCTTGGAAGCAATTTAAGGCAACAAACGGCTGACTGCGTAGAAAGAGCTCTACAGCCTCTGCAGGTATTATCATATCTAAGAGGCAAAGAATGCCTGGCAACCCAAATATATACTCCTTTGACTGCTTGTGCCTTTACAGGGAAAATCTCCATAGTTTCGTCCTCTCAAATAGCTGTGCTGCTGTTTTCTTTTCCCATTATATTCAATACCCCCTATAGAATGAACTGTGTAAAGAAAAAGGCAAGCTTACATAAAAAATATCTAAATATAAACATCTAATAACTTGTCTTTCAGGCAGGTTGTGTCCTCATCCCTCTTGGGATGAAATCAAATCTAAAACACTCATAAGTGTCCTATACATGCTGGTGTCCTTTTATGTGAGTGATGACTGAAATTAGTATCTAACTAAATCTGCAATAAGCTCCCGTATTAGGGTAGAGCTCCCACAGGACAAATGATGTGCCTGCATTAAATTAAGTGAGCCTTCTGATGCCATCATATCACCCAGAGCATCTGTGTCTGTGTTTCCATAATTATGCGTGTCCCACTAAGAGAGTTTTAAAGGCAATCTATGCCATTGCTCATTTGGTATTCCTGCACAAATAGTGTCACTTAAGTGTGCTTCCCAACAGACCACCGAGACTGTAAGTAGATTGATTAACTTGAACATTTGAATGCTTTTTTTTGATTGTTTGTCTGATGTACTGGAAATGAAATCAGAGGCTAATTTGGTCCTCTGACGTTTCTTCTGGCAGCATCACCTTGACATTTGGAGTTGATCGGATAAGGCAGTGTTCTCTTTTTAAGACATACCCATAGTGCTTTTAAAGAAGACATTTCAGTGCTACACACTCACTAGCCACTGTATTGTGTTCACCTGTTCTAAGGTGGAGTTCAGGTCAAGCATCAGAATGGAGAAGAACGTTGATTTTTTGTGCCAGGTGGTTTGGTGTGAGTATTTCACAAACTGCTGACCTAAGATTTTCACATAAAACCATCTCTAGGGTTTACAGAGAATGGTGCCAAAAAGAGAAAATGTACAGAGAGCAGCAAGTCTTTGAAAAAAAAAGTAGGCAAGTGTGTGGCAGAGGTCTGACGAGAATGGACAGACTACACTTAGATTATAGAAGCAGCAGGAGATCACACTAGGTCATACAGACTGAGGCTACAATTCACACGCTCTCACCAAAACTGGTCGAAACTCCGTTTACCTGACGTTTCATGGTGTTTCACCTGCAAAAGCGAAACAGTGGGAAAAAAAAATTGTGTTTTCATGGAAATGCTTAGGGAGATGGGTCCATTTTAACTTTTCTTCTGCCTCTCCTTACTCTGATACTTAGCGCTTTACAGGGTGCAAGACGGAAATGAAAAAAGAAACATTAGAATTATGATTTGAAAGAAAAACTACCAGAGCACATTGCGATCCTCAAAAGGAAGCAGAAAAGACATAAATTGGTGCTGAAAAATTCAACCAAAGGCAGGAATAGTTACAATATTTTTTTTACTTTAATTCAAAGAAGGAGCTTTATCTGTCCTTGTCACATGTTAGGATTGGATCCATCTAATTTGTTGAGGAAACTGACCAAAACATAGTCTTTTTTTTCCCACCTCCCGACACTAAAAGTCTTCAGAACAAAATTATGATCTTGAAACTCTATCGCTGTGTTGGCAAAGCTTTGTATACAGGAATAAAACTTTGTTGCCACATGGGGATAACATCCTGTAATACTTTACTGCCTCTGTAGTATCTTTTGTGGGCTCTGGGCCACTGGGCCAAGGTTAATATTGAGCCCTGGCAGCGTGATTTAAACAACTGCTTCGTTTTGCTTGAAGTTTGTGAAGGCTGAGAGTGAAGAAACTTCAAGAAACCTGCTTCAGTAGCATTTTTGGAAAGAGTCAGCCTTATCATTGGTGGGAATTTGTGTAGTAAGAAAAGTGCAGAGAGCAATGTTCAAACAACAGATAAATTGAATTTCCTCCATCTATGTAAATGTTGAGTATATGCGCGGGATATTTGCCAGTTGAAGGTCTGAGTCAGTTGACATTTCACAAGTTTTACTTTGTTTTTTGCAGAAGTTTCAACTGAAGGTGTCCATTATCCAATTTCACATTATAAATAATTTATCACTGTGGTTTTCTGGGTAATTTATCTGTGAGTTCAGGGTGGCACTGCACAGACATTAAAAGGCAAGCATCCAGCTATAATAAGTACAACTTAATTGGATTCCAATTTGTCATTCCTCCACGAAACATAGCCATTAGAGTGAATGGATAGCTATTTAATTGTCTTGCTGTGGCTATACTTCAGCGCTTTCAATGACAGCAGTGTCTAAAGCCTCGCAGAGTAACCTCCTCTGCTGTATTTTGATTCGACATACACATTAAATTCATCACCTTTTTTTTCTATTTCGCTCACATCTTTCTTCATCCTCCTGGTTTTCCTTTTTTTAAAGGTTTGAATCCTGTGTGAGGGTTAATCTTCTCCTTCAGGGATACTTTTCTTTAGTTGGCTCAAGGGATTTAAGCTGCTGAGGAGTGTTCATATACAGAAGACAGTTTTTCTTAAGTGTGTTATTGATACTCACGAGGCTGTTGTTAAGGAAACAAACAGTGATCTATAAAGCTGTTTTCATTGAGCTGTCATGATCTTTAAACATTTTTTTTTGTTACATTTATTTAGTTGTGCAGCTTATCCTTCATTTAAATGCAGTCTCACGCCTCCATGGCCTCTGCTCGGAACAATGAATAAAATCATGTTATCAGCATGATATTAATTATTAAAACTCCATATTCTTTATTATCCTAATAGTTCCTGTTCAGACCCCAGCACTCTCAGACGCATGAAGCCAATGAACAGTTCATCAAACTGACCGATCCGGAAAAGGAAGCAGCGTTTAGCAGCGTGATTAATGGGGTCAATATGCTGCTAACGGGGGACACTAAAACATGTCATTTTAATCATGGCAATGCTTGTGGGGGAGATGGAAGCAAATTATTCCATTACCATTTCTAAGCATCTCGCCCCAGTCCACGATCCCTGCAGCTCTCCCAGTGCTCAGGACAAAGACTGTCTGTCATCTCACATGCCCGTTTCCCCTGTGAGTCGAGGGATAGTGGCAGAGAGTGTGCAGTGTTTTACTCTTGAAACAGCACACCATCAGTGTCAGAGCTTGTGAACTTTACATTTTTTATGCTGTCATGTTTTGTCAGGGAGTCAAGGGACGCAGCTTTGGTTTTCTATCTTTTGTGTGTGTTGACACGAGTTTCCTGCACAGGGCCCTTATTAGTCGGCGAGTCCGTGCCTAATATAACCGCACTGGAAAAATGTTTTTCTTCACAGGCTGCCTGGCAGAAATGGCAGCTCGTCCAGGCACTGGTGTGTTTGTCACAAGTAATTAATTTTTCTCCTATAAAAACGCCCACCGGGATGATGGAAAAGGTGGGTTCATTAACCTTCCTCACCTAAGCTTCCTGTGGCACTTTACAATGCGTTGGGTTGATGGTTCTTCCAATCGCCCGTGGCAAAAAAATGTGCAGGAATGAAACATGTTTTATTCCAAGATGGCTGTTTTGCTCGGGGAATAGAAAGGATTTGCTTGGCGGCTCAGTCCGGAAATTTTTAAACGCTTTTTACGACACTTTAACACTTCTAGTTTTACTCCTTCTCTCTCCCAAGACACATGAAGAGACATCTTAAAACCTCTCTCAACACTCTCTTCTTCCTATTCCCCTCTCCCCTCTGTCTCCATCTCTGCCATCACTTTGACTCCCCTTCCCCAGCACTTGGGTCGAATTTTGAATCGCTTTTTTCTCAGTTTATTTCAAATTGACATTTCATGGAGTTTAATCTCCAGGGGGGGAACAATGGGTACATTCCATCACACAGAGTGATATGAAAAGCCCCAGACCCTGTGAATGGGAAGTGAGAGACAGAATAAAATAAATAAAAGAGTATCTCTGAGTGACCCAGAATACTGATGACAGGAACCGCTGTGGCGGGCAACTTTAGCACCGCAGCTCCAACATGACTCCCTTCTTTCCACGACTCCCTCTCTTCTCTCTGGCATTTGATTGTCAGTCAAGACACTTGCAGCCTGCGTACTCAAATGTGCTAAAATATTCACACAAATTATCCAGCAGACTGAATGGAGCTTATTAAAAAGAGAAGGAGGAACATTTGTGTGTCCTCACATAGAGCAGACATGTAGATCAATGCTTAAAGGAAATCTTGACAGCTCAACTTGCTCTGTGTGGAAGGAAATTGACTTGTTTGTACCCTCAGAGCAAATGGGTCGATGGGTTTCAACATGTGGTTTCAGGAGGGCTGCTTTTGACTCTAAGTGTTTTTGCACATGTACATTTCTGAGATAACACACCATACAGTTCTTAAACCATCCATAATCATGCAGACACCACAGTAATTTATTTAGGTCGCTCCAGAGTATGTCCCATCAGTCAAAAAATGTATCATAAAGAGGAAAACAGATATGTATGACAGACTATACAAGAGAGTGACACAGCAAAATTCAGTACCAAATATTTCATGATTTATAACATATTTAATGTAGTATGTGAAGTTTAAATTTTATTCACTCAGATTTAATTTAAATGTATTTGCATTTCATGAGGGTACATTTCTCAGGCAACCTCCACAAGTTTCTTCTGGGTGGTAGAAATCCAGACGACAGACTTCACTTTTTTGAGAAAAAATGAGTCTACAGTGAGCAAAAATGTGACAGAAGCCTAAAAAAAAACAGAAATCATGTAAACTAGAGACCTTCAGCTGAACATGTCAGTGCATATTGAGTTTACAACAGCTGCTGAAACATGGGAGAATTCCTCATGAATGTTCCTAGTTTAATTTTCTGTGCGTACATGAGTCAAAACATTTCACCAGACAAGTTTCGCATGATTATTGAAAAATGTTATGAAGGGTGAAAGTCGTCAATCACGGGGCTTTTTTTTCAAACTCAAATCCATCTGTGGAGCAATGAAGCACCATCAAAACCTGCACAGTCTGAATATTTTCCATGCTAACAGGCGAACTAAGCTGCTACCCGTGAAGCTGGTGGTCCATCTGTTTTCTTCTATGGTGTCATCTTTGATAAATGGCCTCCCTCATTGTTTTACCGCCATCTACTGATCTGGTGATGTGATGCACTTTTTTTTTCTGCATGCACCACTGGGCTGATTGACACAATTTATGTAGATATTAGGGTAAGGGTAGGGTAATATTATGTATGGGTGTTTTAAAGCTTCTCGTGCTTAATATACTGTTGATGTGTTTCAACAATTTAGATGACTGTGGAGCTCCAAACTCATGAATGTGAAAAAACCCCAATATCACTCTGTTTTTGCAGTCAACAGATGACCTTATCTAAACACACTATCTTCATCTAGGTGGTTTGATTTAACTCTGTCAGTCCAGGTTTAATGACCTTTTCAGACAGCAACTAATGGATGTGTTGCAGTCGTGTTCTGTTTGTATATATCTGTATTCAACAAGCTTCCATTAAAACTGTAATCCCAGTCAGTTTGTACTCTGTCTGCACAATCTTTTTGACCCTTTACTGCCCCTAAGTGCACAATAACACAAGCAGATGGGTTGTTTTTGGCTCCCAGACTTTGAAAGGCACGTTTGAAGGTGTTGTATTAAGTCTCAGCGCAGTCCCTGCTGCTCCGGCTTGGCTCCGTTCACAGTCATTCATCTTCACCGTCATCACCAGCATCATTCACAGTCATCCCAGCACCCCCAATCCCCAAGGGTGATGAGGGAGACTCGCAGAAAAATTCTGGACACACCATGAGTGGCATCATTATCTCAGCCCTGTAATGGATTACCTCACTGGTCAGCCTGTCATGGTCAATAGTTGCCCTGACATTTCATGTAAAGTTCCCTTCCCCTGATGAAATATCATATTGCGATGGCTAGGCAGTGGTTGTTCTGCCAAATTGGTTGTTGCTGTGTTGGCGGTGTTAAACCCTCTGTGTCCCTTTCTTGCTCTTTGTGCCTCTTGGTTTTCTTATCTTGCCAGTTTGGCTCATTTTTTTTGTCTCTATTTTGAAACTGAAAGGCAAGAAAAGTGTAGGACAAGAGCATGACTAAATAGACTGAATAATTAAACAGATGTTGGCTCTTTTTTTCTGGTTGTTCAGAACTACATGTACTAGGAGTGTAGAGTGATACCAACTCACTGAAATATTGCCACATTTTCTGAAGTGATATTCTAAATTTTTGAAGAACTGTATCTTGATTTTGTGTCCCAATTAATGGGACTGGATAAAATATCATTATCCCATTAAATTGATTTCTTAATCCTTGTAATACACTTGTTAATATCTGAGGATAAATGTTGATATTTTATTAAATTACACTATCATAATACAAAATTAAGGTGCTCTTGATAGTTTTCCCTGCAAATTTGATTTCCCACGCCACTATTGACGACTCCACAAGATGGCACCAATGACAAGAATGAGGGGAAAGGGAACGACAGGGATTTGACCACAGAGGATTTACAATATATCGTTATCGTTTACTTGAGCCAAATGTCGTAAGTTGCCCAGGGATTACGAAAGACGTTTATTGAGCCATGTTAATTTGTGCCCAAAGATACAATTAATTATTTGCTGAGGTTGGAAAAGCTGTGTCATCCAAGGATGTGGCTACGCATATATGGATATTTCTATAAGCATCAACAACACCCTACGCCAGATGTTTTTTTCCAAACCCAAAACACAGATAAACAGTGAAAGGCAAAGTGTGCAGACATTTTTTTGTTAAGTTTTGTTTGTTTACATACAACATCCAAACAGGGCTCCTCCTCTGTGACTCAGTGTCAGTAGCAGCACATGCCCACTGCCTCTGATCGTAGCTAATAGCATGGCTAACAGTCATAGCGAGTTAGAAAGTTGACATTTTATTGTTTCAGGAAAGTCCTGCTTACTGTACCTTTAAACTGAACAGTACTCAAAATAAATAATGTTCAATTTTGTCTCCCATCTGTGTTCCTGTGTTTGGATTAGTTGACTCATCTGTATTTATATTTCTGTTGTTGTTTTTTTTAACAATATCCCTTTATGAACATCCCTAATACTGACCTCAGCACAGTTATTAGTGGCTTTACACTTTAAGCAAATCTTTTGCTTACCCTTGTTTTTTATTCTGCCTGTGGACAGCATCATCTCCCTCAAAGCTGTTGTGCTGCTCATAGTTTGAAAAATCACCACGAGCTAAATGACTCAGACGTTGGTCCACAGTACAAGCAATGGAGGGTGACATATCCAATATCCAGAGAGTGGCAGGGCTAAATATTTTTGTCAGGCTGGCGGCTTTACAGTGAGGAGATGTGGATGAAGGGTTCATTTGGGTTCAGATTTTAACAGTGTTTGAGAATGTCAGACTCCAGGTGAGTGCTTGTCTTTGGATTAACCTTGTTGTACACGATCACAAGACATGGAGGAGGAATGTGAAAAAGTTGTTTCTACAACTTCAGGGAATTTTTCAAGTTTTATGGCTACTTTTTTGAAAAAAAAAATAAATAAATCACTCTTCATTATTTTTGTTGTTCTGTGAAAGAAACCATATAAGCTCAACAGTTCTAAAAACTTATTTTTGTTGTTCATAAGTGTTGTACAATGAGTTTTTATGTCGACATTCATGACAGTTTCAACTAGTTAGAGAAAAATGTAGACAATCTGTTTCAAATATCACTAGAAATATTTCATTATACATGTTAGCATTCATTTCTGCTTGTAATAAACCAAAGATAGATAAAAAGTACTTTTATTGAGCCCTTTAGGTGTGTCCATCAGGGAAAGTGACAGTGTAATACTGTTAAACTGTGTAATACTAATACATGTATATGACCAGGTAAATGCAGTTCAAATAAATTCCTGAAAATTCCCTGTCAATTCCCACGGAAAGTTTCTAACTTTGAAAATTCCTGGAATATTGCAACCCTATGAGTTACTGCTTATGATTGGCTGATGATATGAATGTTTCCCATCTCCCCATGCAAATATAGAGAGTTAGAGATTGGTTTAACGACTGAAAAGTCCAAGGGAGTTGCTGATAGATACTATTATCAACATATATTCTGGTTTTACCCAAAATTGGCACCTGTGCTTTTTTTGTTATTTGACATCTTTCAATTGTATTTATGGACATTTTTTTGTCATTAAATTGCACAAAGGAAGCACTCCTATTTTGTCACATTGCACTACAACAAGAAGCTGGTAAAAAAAAAAACTTGGTGGCATACATTTTCAAAGTGTAATAACAGTTACATGAAGCATATGAATTCTCATTACTGCCCAGTCAAATGAATATTTAAACTCAAAACTCATTCCCACTGGTTACAGTGAGGTATTCGACTAAAACATGGCTGAAAAAAGGTGCAGTAGCAGAAGCTTTATGCATTTGGGTCTACTTAGCTCAGCATAACAGCACTTATTTCAACATTTGGTTGAGGCCCCTCCTGAAGTTTCCAGTCAACACTTGAAAATTTGACTTTTTAAACATTGTACTCTTTTATGGTTCCATTTTGGCATAAAAACTGGCAAACTATGAGTACCAAAATTGGATTAGCTGAACTGGAATCAGACTCAATAGGGTAAAAACATTCCCAACCCAATGCCAAGTTCCAGCCTTTTTTGATGGGCGTCCAGCAGGAAAACATAACCATATTGCTGAAGCTGTTTCTCCCACTTTAAAGAGAAAAATCTGTGAGTAGATTCGATAGATCCTAAGCTTCACAGATTCAGTGTTGTCCTCATCCTGTTGGAGATCAGACATTGTTGGAACTTATGTGTTTGCTCTATCTGCACAGGGATAAGGAGTTCTTAATGTTACACAAGATTTCAGCTCTTGTTTATGCATTGAGGGAAATGATGCAACTTTAAATAAAAAGTTGTCTTTGTCTGTTCCAGCCTGACCTCAGCTTGTACCGTGTTGGTTTTTAGCCTAGTCGAGCTGACGTCTCTTCCATTGAGCCGCAGGTCAGCGTCCCACTGGGATAACAGCCTGGGGGAGTGTGTCACAGTGAAGGGAATAACTTGGGCAAATCGATGGACTGTTTTTTGAAATGCCAATCAGACTTTGAACAGAGAGCAATTTGGATCAGCCTGAGCCGTCTGCTCTCGAAGGTGTGCATCCAAGGTCAAAGCTTTTAGAAATCCATTGTCACTAGAGTCTTCCAGTTTGAAAGTCTGGATGAAAATACGTCAAGAAAGAAACCTTGCAGGAGTGTCTAATGGAAGGTTAAAAGTTGTGTTTTTGACCTTTTGCTTTCTACTCTAGAGAGTTTACCCATCTGTCAACACTTTTTTTTATAACTTCGCATTAGGAAACACAAGCTCATGTTTAGAGGGATGTACAAAAATCTCATTCCAACATGAATGAGAGAAAAATGCCTCCTCTTTCCTCGATATGTTGCAGTGCTTATCTCGTCTTTCTCTGGTGCAGTACGGGGCTGTGGTGCATTGCAGATGTGCCATATATTTACAAGACAGGGGATGACTTATCTTTACATTTAAAGTTGCCAGTACGCTGTAAGGAAAGCACCATCCTGTAAAGTGGAGGGAGAACGTCTTGCATGCAGATGCTGCTCCAAACAGTGTCCTCCAGGGCCAGTGTTTATTAAGAGACTGATGCAGCGCGTGCAAACGTCCTGCAGCCAGTTTATCCACCTTGTATCGACTCTTTTCCCTCATGCAGTGAGGTGAATCACAGCAGCTTTTTGTTCTCAAATACAGCATGAAAAGGTACAAGTCAATTTCCTGTATTCTCTGCTCGAGCTCAAGGCTGAAACATCACACTGAGATCAATTTGTAACATTTGTGTTTGGGTTAGCCCGTCCGTATTGTAAAAAAGAGCAGGTTGGGGAATGTAGTGGATGTTTTCTGACTAGTTTAAAGCTTATTTGCAGTCCTGCATCTTGAGTGCATCATTTTTCTCATGTGCTGCAGCTAAAATAATCCTGGTTCACAGATACAAGAAAGACAGCAGTTCTTGGCAATCACACATTTGAGTCCTGCAAAGAAAATTCAGTCTATTCACACCTGAAACCATGTTTGGCAGAGATAAGGCTTTTTTTCTTCCCACCCAATCACTAACTCTGTTCCAAGATTTACTTTAAGTAGACAGTTTATACTACACGAGACAAAGACAAATGTTTGCCTAACAATTCTGATTTTTTTATGGGGATTTTGAAATAAACACCTGCTGCACAACTGTCTGTCGCCAGAGGGGAACTACTTTAACATCAGCTCCTTCATAAACCATTTATATTCCTTTCTCTAGTTCGTTGCATTAAGTAATGTAACACTCAAGTTTAGTCCCGTTTTCTCCAATACTTTTTTCCAGCACTTTTTTGTTTGTCCTACATATATTTTGCCATGAGTCAAAGTTAGTAACCCTTGGTAACTTAATTATCCTTTTAATTTGGATGATACCACCATGTCACCATGATACCACAATTCTGAACTTCAATACAACTGCAATAAAAATCAAATGTTAATGGGCTGAGAAACTGAATTTAAACAATTGTTGAAATAGAAAGGCTCGGTTTGAATTAATTTTTGAGTTTGCATTGAGTTTTTGTCTGGTGATGTTAATTATGAGAATTAGTGGTGCAAAATACACAATTATATGCACAAACAAATGATAACTGCAAACCTGTGTCAATTCTAACAGTTGAAAAATCTGAACTTGCAGGGTTTAAATTCATCTGGTAAATGAGAAACAGTTTGGTTGTTTTAGTTTGGCTCCCCAAAACTCTGACACTCGCTGTTTTTTGTTTTGTTTTTTAATAACTTTATTTTAACTTAGGTCTAGGAATAAAAAGGAGCTCACTTTGAGAAAAGTAACTAAGGAGGTTGGATTTGAAAAGTATTTGTCAAATTTTGGAGCAGACTGCATGGATTAAAGCAGCAAACATAAAATGTTCTGTTTTTCAAACTTCAAAGATGGGCAAATTAAGCCGGTAAATTACTTAATTTGCATCTTGTGTGAACACATCATACTGGGAACCACTTATTTGCTTGCCCCATAATGAACTCTAGAGGCACAGATTGAAATTGTAGAAGGAAAAAAATTTAATGTACATTTATTTTTACTTTTAATGCCCCACTTGTCTAAAACACAACAAGCCTATAGTCAAAACCTAAAACAGTCTTCAGAAAAATCGAACAACACCTTGATGCATCTTGGTAAAAATTATTTCACCAAAGTGTTAAACCCTTAACATTCCGGGTCATTTTAATGCAACTATCTGTAAAACGACCTCTCCAAATTAAAATTGATGCTGTTATTGACCCATATGGAGTTCATACCTGATTTTGCCAGAAGAAATGAATAAAACAGCCCGAACTGATCTCAAGTTGGGAAGACTTTACTTCAGCATTTGTGCTTTTGAGAACCTAACACGTGTTGTGGACCTAATTATTTTACTGGATTATATTCACTGGATCTCTACTGACAGAATAAGACCAATCTGGAGGAGAATTATCGATGTTTGAGCTGCAGAGAGCCTTCAAAAGTAAGAAAAGTCGAATTTTGAATTTTGCTTTCCTGTAAAAAAAGCTCGGTGTCAACACTGCGGTTGCTGCATGTAAAAAAAAACAACCTTTGCATCATCAGAAAGAGGAGACTCTCACGTTAATTTTGATATGCATATTGTCGGGAAATGTCATTGATGCGCATGCGCACATGGCCATAATGTTTTTCGACGGTAGTCATGTCCCGGCGACACCTGTGGGTTTTCAAAAAAGCCTCCAAATATCAGTGAATTACGGTCATGAAAGAGATACATTTTAAATGATGGTCTTGTATTTTTTTTCCTTCACATTTCCTTTTACAATTAACAGAAGTGTTTGAATGAGTTTCTACTTATATTACACCATCTAACCTTTACCTCACTTCCTTCAACTATAATGAAGTGTTTTAACAGCTCATTTGACTGCTATTCTAATTGACATAAATACATGTCCATCTGTGTTGGTGGACAGTTTACTGTTTGAACATGACCACTGTTAGCACTAATCTGTCTTTCCTTCCCCATGGCATCATAAACAGCACACTACTCACCTAATTAAAGCACTAATTCACTTTGAAGGCTTTACAGTATGGAGCAATTATGGTGTTTTCAAAGTTGTGTACAAATTGGGACCATACTGCACATCGTCTGAACAGTCTCTTTTGAATTGTGTATTGTTGTGAGTTCTTTTTACACTGAATAATGAGAAACCTTAATGTACCTCCTCAAAGTGTCATTGATCAGACGGTGCCTTTTTTCTTTTCCTCAGCACAGCATCCCATCTCCCGCGTCCAGAGCTGCTATTTTTTTATCAGTTTTGGTAGCATAATTAGATATTGAACCAAAGCACTCACAATAGATGAAAATAAACTGCAGGAGAAGCGAAAGATAGAAACTAACGAGTCGATTTGTGATGTGTCCTGACCCAATAGAGGACCAAATTTCCATAACGTTTCCATTCCATTGTGGGCTCCCTTTATACTTGCATTATTAGAGACTACTCTTTTTGTCTATTAGGGAGTCCATATTGACCCTTACTGACAGCTTAGGCTGCTTTATTCAACAAAAATGAGTTTTATTTCAACGAAGCATCTCATTTATTCACCTATTTTTTTAGTCACCTTTGTAGATAACATTGACGTTCCATGTTAGTTATTACCACTCCAGACCAGGACAGCCATTGTGCACCAATGTGACATGGAAAACATTCCTCAGTGCATGCTGAACACCATTCATAGCTTTAATAAGAGCCTTAGGTGGAAAAGATCCAGTGACCCCATCATCCTTCCCGTTGTATAAGATCTTTACAAACCAGTAAAAGAGGCCTGTGCTATCTCTACAAGTCTCAATGAGTTCCAGGCACACTGCAGGGACAAAATGCCTTCCTCTAATTGTTTGGGCTGGCAGTAATCAATACACAATCAGCTGTTGTTTTTATTTCTCCCTGTAAAGAAACAATTTGCTAGCACTATCACATTGTTGGCAATGTCACAGAGGGGGACATAACGGGTACATTCAGCACAAAATAATACCACCCAGGACAACAGCCCAGCAGTTAATGTATCCTTTATACTGCTCATAATGTAAAGAGCAGTGTGTCATTGAGGTGTTGAATCACCTCTGTGCTTTTTGGTAAGGCTCCATGTCGTGCATCAGGTGTTGATGATGAATGGAGGGTGTTCTACCCTGACAGATTAAAAAAATTAAAAGCTTTTCGAACTCAGTCAAATATCGTAAACACTTTGTACTGCTTGTCTCATGCTTATTCAATACCGTGCTACCTTATTTCTGTGGTGCCACTCATTCGGTTCTTTTTGTGAGACGTAACTTCGAATGATATTATTCTTGTTTTTTTTCTGTTTATCATGGGTTGCACTCAGGTTCGTGCAAATTATTGCCAGACTTATTACTGGAATAAGTCAGTATTCTAATTACAATCCAACAACACTAATGTCACACAGTCTTTTGATCAGCAGTGCATCTTGTCATTCCTTCTTTAATTTGAACAGAATTGTTCAAGTCCATATAAATCAATTTTTTCAAATTATACGCAGTTTATCCAAAAGCTATTTGCCCATCAACTCAAAAAATGAAACGTCAATTCATTCTGAATTTGTTCTCATTAAACAACATCACTTTTGGTGTAAGATTGAAAATTGATTTTTGATTAATTCTGCTTTAATATAAATTTTTGCCTTTCTAAATTTGTACTAATTTTGTACTAAAAAAAAAAAAAAAAAAAAAAGAAATTTTCAATCGCTAAAAGAATTCCTTGCTGAATTAAATAACTATTCTACACCAATTATGGGCTTATATTTAATGATCTATACTACAGTCTCTTTGTTTGTTAATTAACTAAGACATCAGGACATAACCATGGTTTGTTTTTACAATAGTAATGAAGTTTTTTCTTTACAAAAAAACTTCAGCTGAACTTCTACTTTACAAAACTGAAAAATAGCAAAGCATACTTCAAAACAGACCCAATGGAAGAGTCACAACAGTCACAGTATGTCACAATTTCCACCAACTACATTTATAAATAGCTCAGTCAGTTTGTACCATTGTCAAGGTCAGATTTAATTACTGTCGGTTAGACTCCATGTGCAGCTTCGACTTTAAGAAACTGACTTGAAAACTTTTGTTTCCTGTCATAAGTTCTTCTTGAATACTTGTCGTGATTTTAAATAAAAGTTGAAGAATATCATATTCCCAGGTCTTGTCTTGTGGAGTTTCAGTACATTTGAGATTAAAAATGAGGTATTCCCAGATAGCACAGTCATACAATTTAACAGTGAGGCAAGCATGTATTTCCATTAGGGATACACATAAAAAGAACAAGCACTCATTAGTGCTGCTTTTATCTCCCTTTTTCTGCCAGTGTTGGACTGTCTCTACTGTGCTTTGAAAACGTGTTACATTTGGGAAATGTTTCCTCGAGTTAAAAGCTTGGAACAATGTGTTCGATGATAGAAGTCACTCCTACTTTTGAAAGTGCCTTCAAAACAAAGGTCTGTGTGAGTTAACCTATGGTTGCAAGTGTATCCCCGGTGATTTGAAAATGAGTCGTCTTTGTCGATCTTAAAACAATGACAATTTTCCAAAGGGAGTTTACTGAATTTTGTTTTAACTTCAGACAACAAAAACAGACTAGACTTCTTTTTTTTTTTTGAAAACAGACATTACATGGATTATGAAACATGCTGTTCTAACCTGAGACTCTCATCCATCTGTACAGCTAGTATCAATAAACCTATGAAGCATTAATTACTGCCTATTGAACTGCACTCAGGATCAAAAAGCCATCTCAACAGCTTCTCAGTCTGATGAGAATATTCACCTATATAAGTCACTTCTCCATCCAGCCAAGCTGTTGGAGCAGTGTAACTACTGCAGATGATAACCGTTGCTGACTTTGGCCACGGCTGTCTGCTGGCACAAACCTGGGGTTGGCACTGTTGTTCCAGCAGTCGTGTCTGCCAGTATGGTAGCAGGTGCCACACCTGGCAGTGAACCGTTAACTCATTTATCACAGACTGTCCACCTTCTCAAAGAGAAAAAAACATATTCTTTACCCCTCTAGTTTGGTTGGTTGGGCCAGTTTCCTAAACACTGTAATCCCTTTTGTTTCTAACACTCAGCGTTAGTCCGGGGATGACAGGAACAACCATTTGTCTCCACAGTTAGTCCCTTGTAGATTATTTACAGCTGTCAGCAAGTAGCCTTAGCTTGATGGTATAATACCCCCTGAGGTTAATGTTAGCCTTGTCCATCCTGTCCCAATTTATTTTAGAAGGCCTTGCAAACCAGCTGAGGCCACTTTAGTTGTATCACTGATGGCACTTCACCATTTAATATCAGTTAAACATCAGGCAGGTGTTTAAGAGTCTAGTATAAAGGCTTCTAATTTTCCTTGAGGCCCTGTGTTGTGTTGAATACAATCTTTTACATCCTTCTTGACTTGGCAGTAAACTTAAGGCAATCTGAGTTTGGGAGATAATTTCATTGTAACAATCTTTCTGAGCAATAAATCTAACTCTATTGGGAAGCTTATTTGCCTTTTAAATAGTTACACATTTGCAGAGAATATGCATCTGTGAGATAAACAGCAGAGCTGAGTATTTGGATTTTGCCCATAAATAGTTAGCTTACTCTGTCGATTGGCATCGGCTGTAGCTCCTACCATTGAACATGATTTCCCTTCTCTACTTCCTCTGTCTGTAAAATAACTACTGTAATTCCTAGAGATGGGCAAGTACCATTACTAGGTATTGGTATCGGGCCAACACCGGCCTTATTTCAAGGTATCAAGTACTTGAGGCAGTCCTCTTAGTACTCGTTCTTGCTTGGAACTATACAGCTAGCTAACAAGGTTTCAAAACTTGTGAAGAAAGACAGAAGGCTGGCTTTTTTGTGCTTCACTCAGAGCTTGTGGTTGAACCAATCACTGTAAAACTGAGACATACAGAACTAAAAAACAGATCAGTTTACAACACTCACACACACACACACAAAACACATGTGCTTCATTGAGCAAAATAAACTTCTGAAAGTACTTTCTAAATGAATGTTCCATATTCTGGAGTTCATGTGTGCTATGCCCTCAGACAAAAGCTCTACAAGGCTGAACTGTTACAAAAAAACATTAATCACATAGTGGGGTCTACTGTTAATCTTTCTGCAGTTAATCTCTCTGAATTAATTAAAACACGAGATGACGCTAACAGGAGAAAAACATCTAAGATTGTCTGTGCGTGTAGAACTATGAGAGCGTTTACTCTGATGCTACTTCCAAAAACCAAATGAAAACAAAAACAGTGCGTTCACTCTGATATCTCTAAACCCCAACTGTGAATCAGTTAAGAGACAGCAAAGTTAGACAGTTAAGCAGCTTGAAGGTAAAAGCTTTGTTTTAATGTAGTGCATTAATCTTACACTTTTGAATAAAACTCATAGAGAGTTAACATTAAAACTAGTTTATTTTGCCATTCAGTTTATTTAAAAAAATACTAAAAACCTCCAGAGTTGTTGGTTTTATTCTACACTTTTCTAAAATTGATAACTCGTAAACCCAGAGCGAGTTGTTTGTGTGGCATGTTAGACTTAACAGCAGAGTGATTGTGCTGCCTATTCTTCAGAAATAAGTCTTTGTTCAGACATGGTCGTAATAGAGAGGTTATGTATCAAACGTACTAGAGTTCCAAGTTTCAAGGGCGCACTCTCACTCGTATTGGTCTGAAAAACAGTGGTATTGAACATCTCTTGTAGTTTCTTAGTTCATTACATTCTACATCCTGAGAAGCAGCACAGAATCCGTTTCTGGTAAGTCTCAGTTTCACTGTAAGTACTAAGTTACAGCAAGACTTTGCTCTCGTTACTGCATTTGTACAACCCTGGAAAATAAAATTCCCCCTTGCTCTGCCTTCTCTTTTCTCTTTACTTTCTAAACTTTAAACTTAACACTGTATTCTGCACCCAAAGGTCAATATCAATTCATAAAAAAATATGAAAGCATTGGCTAAAATCACAACTCAGATCAACATTAGGTAAAACACAGACATTTGTACCAATGTTTTCAGTGACAGGATGAGAACCTTGTTTTGTTCATTGTGAGCTGCGGAAGTGACATTATTATTACATTTCCTGAATCAATTAATCAGCTCATGAAATTTTACATAAAAAGTTCGTCTCCAATTACAGAATATGTCAAGTTAATACTGGTATCAGATCTGATCAGTATCAGCAGATAACAGAGTATTTGGACTCAAAAAGTTAAATCGGTACTTCTCTACTTTTCAGCTTCTCTGATGAGTCATGGGCCTAACCAATCAGAGCATTGGTGATAAGATGTGTCCACTTGATGACCCCAGTGCTATTCTAGCTTTGTTGCACATCTATCTTCAGTCTTTGAGGACCTGAGATGCTGGGTAACTTATCAGTCAAAGCAGTGTGGGGTGGGCTTCTTGACTAAGACCCTGCATTGAAAAAGCATATGTTTGCATTTTGCTCAAGTTCCTGTTTTAAAGCCAAAGGCACTAAACACTGATGTTGTCTCAGTGGAATCGCCCATTGGTTTCTGAAGAGGCATTTTGAAGCTCAAAGATGGATAACCTTTCGGTCGAACCAGACGCGCCCAAAGAGGTGGATTTGAGGCAGGCTTGAACCCCTGGCCTCACAGAATGTCGCCTTCTTAGCACAGAATAACTGTATAAAGCAAACACATGGAGCAAAAGTCCCGGTCCCTTTCTCCCTTTGTGTTAACCATGCATGTTCAACTTCAGGTGATTGTTATTCTCCTCACGGAACAAAAAGTAATGGATACAATTAACCTTTAGAGTTTTAAAGATTAGGCTTAGAAGTGATTGAACAGATCGTTGGTCTGATTCTAATGGCCTTGTGAATCCATACTTCAAGGTGTTGTTTTTCCCACACCATTTTTCACTGCAGTCATTGCACTGCTGATGTCAAAACAGACAAGAACGGTGGAAGAAGGAGAAAAAAAAGTGTTATTCTGCCTTTGCACGGTCTGTGTGGGCTGTGCTGGCTGAAGTCAAAACAAACACAATTGTACCCATGGCCAGCAGTCAGGAAGAGGCAGCAGCATCTGTCGAGGAAGGCTGTTATTTGTTTTTCTCAACTTTTTCTGGGTTTCTCTTCCCCAGGACAAGTCTCCACCTGCTAAGACTAAAACATTAGACAGAATATAAAGCCAAATTGCCAGCTGTGACCCTATAGGGGTGTGTAGTGTTTATCCCCGCCCGGTGTCCATCGGCTGTTTGACTTGATGAACAAACACCTGTGTTTACTCCTCACCTTATCAAGGACACCTGCTAGCTAAGCAGTTAGCACAGCTCTTTATGGCAAACCATATAAACCAACTGGTTTGTTTTTGGCACTTGAACCTGATCTCATGTTTCACTGAAGGACACAATCTAAAAAAAAGTTCCAACTTGAACTTTGATGCATATAGATAAGTCAGTGAACTTTTCTGTACTGGAGTCCTTGTCAGAAAATTAGCTTTGATTGCAAAGAAGCGTGTTACTTATTACCGTACTTTGTGTGTAAATTGAGCTATTACCATCCATTAGTTCTCTGTATTGACTTGAGTGATGCAATCGTCTCAAAGGTGTTAGTCAGAGCACCAGTTAGTATTCCTTTCGCTTTATGGGTTTTAAGTAAGTGTAGAGAAAAGATATCAAGCTGCTTTGGGGAAACTTGTCTCCCTGCTTTCTTTTCCTCATCCATTCTTAGAGACCGAAAAAGAATCTGATGTTTAATCCAACTGGCCCAGTTTGTTTAATTATCTAGTATGAAGGAACATTTGTTCCAGTGCTGTTTCAGCTAGTAAATTATTTCAGTTTCCTGCTCTCAATTTTGGGAAAAAAAATCCCTCATCTATCTCCCCACGTGGGCGTCTGAAAAGATGGTAAATAATGAACTTATACCAGTTCAGCTCTGAAAATTCACTTTTTGACACACAGAATACTGCTTTCATTATGTAGCCATTATTAAGCAAAGGTTAATCACTTTATATCAAGGGATACTTGACTTGTTACCTATTAAATTGTTATTCTGAATTATTGGTTGTGCAGGGGTGTCAAACAGCGTCAGCCATGAGAAGATGTTGCAGCAGGCATCCTTCATGATCAAGGCCCCAGTCTGTGTGGTGATGGGTCTTTCAACAGGACAGTGTTGCAGCTCACAGTGCTCGCCCGATGAAGGACGTCTTCAAGGTGAGTCAGTGGCTCTTTTGGACCATCATGAGTGTTCCCTAAATTGAAAACCCAAAAGGAACATTTGGGGGTGTAGGTTCCCAATAGGGCTGAACAATTTATCGTTTTCTGATCGAAATCGCAATTTCAGACATCATGATCATGCGATCGCCAAAGCTGCAATTTTTTTTTGCTTCTGACTGACCCAGGATCTGTTGTCACTTGTTTTACACACATCCTTTCAGTGTAAAACTGTTTGGAAAGATCCTTCTTTTCCTTGGGTTGTTGAATTTTGTTTTGAATTTTTTGTATCGCTTTTTGAACCTTTTGTTTTTTTCAGTCATTATAACAAAAAATATGATTTAAAAAGTCCAGATTAGAAACAGAAATAATTGTATTTTAAGGTCAGAAATTCTGCTATTTATCTCAAAAGCTTTTTTTTTATCTCAAAATTTTGCCTTTTATTTCATAAAATTGTCTTTATTCCCCTTAATTTTGACTTTGAATGTTGACTTTTTATATCAAAATTTCTACTTTTTATTTCAAATATTGCCTTTACTTCAAAATGTTGATGTTTTATCTGAAAATTTTGACCTTTTTATCTTAGACTTTTGTCTTTAATTCAAAATTTTGACCTTAAAAGTGAAAGCTTAGACTTTTTTTTAAATAATGTTTAATTGATTTCTTAAAATTTTGACTCATATTTTAAAGTTTTGACTCTTATCTCAAAATTTGACTTTTTCTCAGAATTTTGTCTTTACTTCTCAAAATTTGCACTTTTTATCTTAAAATATTCACCTTTTATCTAGAGTTAGAAGCAATTCTTTCCTTCAGTTTTCATCCTTACAATAGAGGAAAAGCTTTCGATGGTTTGATGTAATTTTTTGTCAAGTTTGTAATATTTCTGTACATTGTGAAAACTTCACTGAAGCTTGATTTGAAGATAATCATGAATTGAATTGAAATCGCAATATCTGCCAGAAAAATCGCAATAAGATCTTTTTCTAAAACCGTTCAGCCCTAGTTCCCAAAACTGTTTGTCAGTTCCAGACCATTTACGCCATATCTTCGCTGCATTGAGTAATGTTCTCATTGGCCTCCTGGAAACATTTGCATTTTTGAAGTGATCAAGACGTACAGTAAGTGGAGCTACTCATTGCTGAATCCTTTCGTTACTTTTCGTTTTATTTCGGGTTTTTTTGTTCATCTGTTAGTGCTTAAGCGCAGTTTTTAAATTAATTACCTACTCTCTACTTTTGATCTCTTGCTCCTGTTTCTTCTTTTTACATTTTGAAGCTGTGCTTATAGCCTGCTTCAGATCCACTGGTATGAAAAGTGAACCCTTGCCCCGTCCCTGCTTTAAGACTTTGATGGCATCAAACCTTTCTGATACATTCAATCTCCTTCAACCCTCCATCTACTTTTTCAGTAACATTGAGTTCCTCAGTCTGTTGCCCTTGACTCATGTATTTAAGTCAGGTTAAGGTTGCGTCTTGTTATCACTTGTTCTTTAAGGTGTTCAAGAACCACATCACAAGGCAGAGCTTTTACAAACTTGTACTTTGTTTTTGATGAGTACGGCAAGACTAACACCAGGTTTACTGACCTGGGAACAGCAGGTTTGCTAGACCGCACCGGCGCCTTTGAGCAGCAGCACTTCATTAGTTGAGGCAATTACTTTTGGGCAGCAGAGGCTTCACCCGAGTTCCACAAGCATGTGTAACGAATTGAGACTGTGACTTACACCTCATGAACAAGTCACAGTGACCCCGCTGTGATTGAAAGCGAGAGGAAAGTTTCCTGTGGCAGTTTGTAAGAGAATTGAAGACACAACTTGATAAAAAAAAAAACATTAAAAAAAACATAGAAGCAGTTTTGATTTCATGATTTGCTTAAAAGAGGAAATTTAGTATGAGTACTTCTACTCCGCTTAACAAAACATCATTTTTTTAGGCAACATACATTCAAGCATATCTCCATGACTTGTTTGTTTCCTGTCTGCACACCCACCTCATATACATAATTATACCTTCCCAGTGCACCTTTGGTATTATTCTCCACCACCTCGCATAATAAACTCTTAACCCCCCTGTTACCAAATTATATGATCGCTATAAAACCCAACCGCAAATACACTTAGCCCTCCCACCCCCCTGAGTGACACAATCACTCCAGCCCAATATTTCCAGCTCACAGTAAATAAACACACTCTGCGATATCCCATCTGGTCTCTAACCTCTCTAATTGACGCCCCGTTTGAAAGAAAAAAAGTTTACTCAAAGACTAATTAGCTTATGAATAATTTGTCCTAATTCAACAGGTGACTACATTTCAAAGTTAACTGCAAGAACACCCCCTGAGATGGGAACTCACACAGCCTATGAATGCTAAAACAAGGCCAGCAGGATGTAGGGCAGTGCTCTTCTTCACCCCCTTTGCCTCCTCAGGTGACGTAGACAGGACTACAAGTAGCAGACATATGCGTCCTGCTACAGGGGCCGAGCTTAAGGGAACATGCTGTGTAACGTACACCACCTGTGTGCCTCCCTGGCTGCTGGATTACTGTGGCTACAGTCGCTGCGACAGGCCCAGCAGAGGTCATTTGCATACTTTATGACTCTAGGTAAAGGAGATAGCAACCATTAGAGGGAGGCAGGGACTCTGTGTGCATGTGTGTGTGTATGTGAGAGAGAGATAGCAAGAGAGAGAAGAGATGATAAAAGCGTTGTGTTTAGCCTGACTCATAAGTGGTGGTAGTTAAAGGTGTTCAAATCCACCTCGAGGCCTGAGGATCTGCTGATGGGTGAAGAGCTGAGAGCTTAGAGGTAGGTTGTTTTTGACAGTTAGCGTCTTCCAACAGAACACAGGTTTTGTGTCCAGACCTCTTGTGATCCTGTCTTTTCTTCTTCTGTTGTTGTTTTTGTAGCCCGCTCTTTTCTCCCGGGCCAGCTCCAGCTCAGGCCGGGTGCCTGGACTCGTGTCTTTTGTTTTCCTCTGTCTGTCTTGTCAGAGGTGGCTCAAATAGAGAGCCCTGAGTATAGCATTTCTTATTGAAAGAGTTTAATGAACTGGTCCCCAGGCTGGCTGTGTTTAAAATGAAAACAAAGCAGCTGAAAGGAAATAAGAGGCCCTAATGGACACCTTTGTTTTACATCAAAACAAAACAAATTGAAGCGCTCTCTTTTTTTGCTTTTGGCTAAATTTATTGAATGGCAGTAAGTTTGTTTGCTCATGATGCATTCTCACGGTTTGTTTGCTGAGTCAGAAGGGCAGAGGCTGAACTTTAGCCCCAGCTGCGTAACGATACACCAATGCTAATGATTTACCTTGAGTGTGGAGTGATATAACAAGTAGTAAAAGGTAGTGCCTCACGTGTCTTCTCTTTAAAGTGGATGCTGGAAAATCATTCCCTCTTGAATGACATGTCTTAATGAGTGATTAAGTGCTAACATTAAACCAATCTTTTTTTACCTTTCATTTTCATTTGTTTCTAATGAATGAGTAATTAGCTGTTAAAAGTGATTGACAGGTTTCCCCAGGAAGCAAGAAACAAGGTGCAGAGAAACATTGCCTCTCTGAAACTAATTACCTGTAATGAACCACTCATATGTGATTTTATCCTGACACACACCAGTTTGGCAGGTGACAGTCTGAAATTTTAAGAAGTATATGGTGCTATAAGTTGAATTTTGAATTCTTTTTTGCCTTTTACTCTTTTATCATAAATTCCTTGACCGATAGTTGCCAACGTGATTGTAGCTGAGTCAACTAAGATGGAAAAGGTTGGAAAGTATTATGAAGAGAGAGTATATTATAGAATATTCCCATATTCTAACATGGATGTGAAGTAACAATGCTGGATGTCCAAATTTTCAGACCACTACCCATTCGTAGTTCAACCTCAAAACTCAGACACCTGCAACTCTGCTGATGCCTGAGTGAATTAACCAAATATTTTCTCATGATTGATAATTTCACAGTCAAATAGGTAGCTGTGGTTTCGAAGCTTTGTCAGAATAGCACGGAAATAATTCTGTGGGTAATATTCTGTGACCTGAGCAACTTTTCCATTTGTTGATGTGCTTTGTTGTTGGTGTCTTATTGCCCATGCCAATTGACCCTCAACCACAACTGCATGATGATGCAGCTTTATTGTGAAATAAACATACTGCAAAGCAATGTTATGATATCTGAGTGAACCGGAGGAAACAAAATGACCTAAAATGGTAATTTGTGTTAATATTTCTTCTTTGTGCACTTTGATTTACGTAAGTGGTCTAAAAAAGATAATGTAGTACCTAATAGATAGTCAGTATGTGGTCTGAAATGTAAGATGAACTTCAGCTTGAACCAGATGGTGAAGTTCAGTCAGAGGAACTTTAATGTACTTAAATTGCAGAGAACTCTGTGTGAGAGTCCAAAAGATAATCAAGATCCATCTCTGGGTCAATAAACCCTGTTTCCTTTCTGCTTAGCAAAGCTGGCACAGGGAACAGCCAGAAAGATGCCACAGGGAGAGCAGGGTGCTGCTGATAGCTAGAATAAGTCAGCTGGAAGCTGTCGCAGCACTGGCTGGAGATAATGCTGTGAATGCTGTGGACGGACAGTCTGTGGATGCCGTGGTGATGAAACTTGGTAGACTGTAGCTGAAAGTTATGAAAAGCTGATTCTGTCAGAAAATTAGAGTTGTGGCTTTTCAGTTTAAAATTCAGAAGCCAATGAAAGTCATGCAATCAACCACATTTTGAGAGAGCGTTGTCTTGTGGGACATATAAAGCATTTGAACCTCAGGGATATTCGATTATTGCAGAGTTTAAAAACGTTTATTTGGCTTTAAAGATATAAAATGTTTACAGTGACTGGCATGCCTTTCTTTCCTCAACATATTTGCCTCAGGATTTGATTGTATTACAAGACACTAATGCGTTTAATGCAGATTTCATACAAAATTTCATCTCTTTATTCATAAGTATCAGAAAACAAGTATGAAGCTCTTTTTCTCTTAGCATTATTTTGAAACGCTCCTGTGTAGACTTGTTCCAACTCGTGACTGATCGTCACTTCTTTTATTTGATTCAGCCTCAACCTTTGAGACCATTTTATGCTCCTTTGACAAGAATTTACTGTTTTACAATGTATCGTGAACTACACCCTCAATTTAATGTAAACCTGCTTTAACTGAGTCAGAAAGATGAATAAGTTCTTAGCTTGTTTATTACTTGTCCCATCAACACTCATTTCCCTTAACGGAACAACAGAGTGATTCTGATTTTAATTCTACTTCATAAAATCGTAGAACCTAAGGCTGTTTATTGCAATAATCATGAGCGGTTAACTAAAGTTGAAGTAAGATATAGCTTGTTTACAGCAAAAAAAATACTTGGAAATGTCATGGTATAGTTAAGTAGCAAGTTAGCAAGTTCAAGATCATTTGAATAGATGTTTGTAGCTGTACTTTTCTTACTTCAAGAAAACTTTTTTTAGAATCCAAAGTGACAAGGAAATTTATTTATTTATAGTAATGAGTAACATAGTACTGTAGTTTAAAACATGGACAAGTCAATCCTGGTGATGTCTTACCAGTGCTCATCTACCAACTTCAACCTCACCAAGCAGAGCAAACGTAACCTGGCTTTTCATTTTATGAATAGACTCAGGTTTGAAGAGATCACTGAATTATAGCTGCTTCATGTGGGGTGGAATGAACATTATCACAACTTATGCTGTGTTTTGGCCTGTGCTGTATCACTCTCCTGTTTAGCTTTCTTCTTATTCTCTTTTCCTTTTTGCCGAACCAGTTCGAGTGCTCAATTATAAGGATTCTGACAGTTTTACTCCTGATTTTTCTCTCCATACCATTCTCTTCCACAAACCAATACCAGCTAATAATGGTAAACTGTCAATAAGACTTGTACTACATACAGATTTTAAGCTAACTTACCCAACTAAATACCCTTTGACCCTTGATCCTGAAGTACAATTTTCTCTGTTTGATGTAAAATCAGTTTATAAATTTGGATAATGTAAATATCAGCTCATTTGCATAACCTGAACCCTTTTGATACCACCCATTGAGGACCATACTGAGCTTAGTCATCATGTCCGAAAAGTAATCCCTCAAAGATGAAATAAAAGATGAATTTATCCTTGAGCTGATCTTGTCACAGTGTACTGCAGAGGTTATGTTGCAGCCGGGCCTTGGGGAAGCTCCTGCTGGAGACCGAGTTGGAAATAAAAAAGGAGAGATTGAATGGATGACCACAGGGACCGTTATACCCTTCAGAGGGCTATAGTAGCCCCGTCGTAACGGATGTCGTCAACATTGTCTGCCGTCCTCTGCTCTCATCCCATTGACAAATTTCTGTTTACTGTTTCCATCATCCCGGGGGCTGAAATAACGCACTGCTCGGCCTCTTGTCGCTGAGAGGATGCTTTCAATCTTAGATTTTCTCAATACTTTCCTTTTCATATCCCTACATTTCCTCCTTTCCTTGGTGCTTTCATGGGTCTCTCTTTGAAAGTAGTGATACGGTGAAAAGCTGATGCCAGAGCCTGATGGCTGCAGCAAAAACACGCCCCAAAAAAGAAAAAAACAGCTTGAAGAGAACATATTTCAATTATTGTCTGTTCTCGTTGTGGTAGATTAGAATGATGATCTGGAAAACACTCTTCACACTGTATGGTTTTTGTTCTCTGGAGGACAGCGGCTGCAATGCAAATCACAATCATACCCTCTCTTATTATTTGTTATCTCTTCTTCAGATGTGAAATTGCAAAAAGAGTCCTTGAGCTGGGCTTTTCGACAGCTCTCGCCCACACTCACGCACACTATCTTTAACAGACACATCTCTTTTCTTATCGCAACTTTGCGCACACATTTTTAGATGTACAGCTTGAGTATATTCTTGGATATGTTGTTTACCCTTCATGCTTGACGTGATTTCAGAGTGGAGGTGGTACCAAGCTGTCCTGTCTTTGGCGCATTTCATCTTTTAGAGGATGGGGCCTGAAAGCTGCGCGAGTGAATGCAGCACATACTCAATTATACAAGCACTGATGGAGTCAAGTGGTCATGCGTACACCAGGCCTCTGTAGGTGCTCTGCTTTTTCCGTTTTACCTTTATGTCGTCTCATCGTAAACATCCCTTTTGAAGCTTTTACAATGAACCGGGATGTTGAAGCCAGAGCAGATAATGAGAAAAACTGATGAGCATGATAGCATAATTCAATATTACAGGTTGGAATAGCCAACAACTTAAGGTATCAGCCTTTCCACGAATGCCCCGTAATACATTAGTGCACTTTCTAGCCATCTGTATGCCTGGGAGCCTCAACTTTCTCATTCCAGTAAATAAAACATCCATGGAGTAAGCAGTAAATAATGTAAACACACAGAGGGAAGATGGAACCAGTACAGAAAGAGGAAATGGAGCGTTAAAAGGTGGCACATTTGTCAGGACTACCCTTGGGCTAAAAAGCCCATCTCTATCCTTTCCTGCTCTACCTTGTTCACAACATGTAATCTCTATAGTCTCCGCAGAGTATCAGTGCTATCAGTGCTATCCCGCATGGGTGGAACAAAGCAGGGAAATGTTTTGAGAAGATAGACAGCAAATCTATGACCAAAGATCCAAAAATGAGCTTCGTATCAATGGATTCAACACTGCTTTCCTTTGAGAAAGATAGCAGATGGACATCACTCATGTTAACGCAAGTTTTTCAACCCTTCGAGGTACATGAGTCATGATATTAAAGTAAATTGATATGTAACATTTCTTCTTGTTAAATCTAATGCCAAAACTACTCCAGGTGCTTTGGTAAGCATTGATGCCAGGAATCTGTTTCTCTAATTTGACCATTTTTGTTCAGTAATCTAACACACCACAATTTCCATATCAGAAGTCAGATTAAAGTTGCTCATCCAAGCCACTGTGTTAGTATTTTTTTCATTTTCCCTGGTAAAAGGATATATTTGCTTTGCTCTTGTGTCTCGGAGAGTGGCATCATGTATGGACGACATGTTTTGTTATCAGCTTGAGGACAACTCAAGTGTAACACAAACCAAGCAGCCAGCTACACAACCACTCACAATAATGGAGAGTGGAGACAGATGTGCGTCTTCTTGCTGGAAATAAAGTCACTATTTGTTTTAAGTAAAACTTGTTTTATTTTTGATATGAGCCACATTTAACTGACACATCCAGAAAAATGTCTTCTTTAAAGTTATCTGAAGACAAAAACAAGGCTTAAATTGCTTGTATCAAGTCAGAGAAATCCAATAAATATAAGAAACTTTTTTCTTACCCCATTGGCAGATATATACTTTTTTTTCAAGCAATTCATACTGCATTTTTTTTTGTCTTTCAGTACCTATAAATAAGACATTTTTTGGACTTGTCAGTTGAATGTGGCTCATATCAGGAATAATGGCTTCAAGTGTTGCTCCTCACAGAATCCCTAAGCAAGTGTCTGTGTCTGTGCCACTACCTCAAGTTTGTACACAACAGATACCAACATGTCATGGATACGAAAGTTGAGAAGTTAATGCAGGAAATTTCCCACCTTTGGACACAGAGCTTACAGACTGTTGTAATTAAAGAAAGCTGAACCCTTTGAATCACTTTTCATGTCGCTGCATATTTACCTTTGTAGTTTGAGCCCCACTGTATATGACTGAGTGTATGGATTGGTATTTAAAGCTTAGATACTGACATCTAACCAGTGGTGGCTTTGGTGCTTTTGCCTCAGAAGTTCAAAACAAAGCTCAAACACACTGTTTGGCAAATTGACGAATAATCGACCAAACACAAATGTCACTTTTTGAGCTTAGTTTGTGGCACCATACTATTTAAATAACCAACATGTTTTCCTCATTTTCATTCCTTTATAATTATGTCAGGGGTTGTAGTTCTTTGGTTTGTGTCACATGATCACTAAAAAACTAATTATAACTATTCGAAACAGCAAAAATGATGCCAGATCTGTTCAGGGTGAGTTATGAAAGTAAAATTTGAGTTCATTCTTCATTTTTGTTCAAGGTATCACCTCTATGAATGAACCATCATGCATATTCCTCACGGTCATCCTATTTCTATTTAAATATTTCTTTTGAGCGTATAAAAGCTTTTGCTACATTTTTCTCATTATTGTAGTCATGACTGAGCTACAGTAGATTATTTTGTATTAAAGGTCACACTTGTAGCTGGGTAAAAATCTCTTTCAGCTCCATTTGTCTATCATCAGTGTAATCAGGATTCTGTGGCTGATAAAACAAGCAGTAAATATTTTACAGCAATCTTTGCTTCACTTAAGAAGTGAAGCAGTTACCCGTGAAGTTTTGTCTTTTGTTTTACTTGGGTCCCAAAATGGTTTAATTAATTGGTGGTGAATTTGTAGCGCAACAGTGCTTAATGAGACAAGGAGCAGAGTTTACATTGCCTCATCCCCCTGTAAGAGAAAAAGAAAAGAGATTTTAGCTTGTGTTAATAGCTTTATATGCAGTACATTAAGTAAAACAACCACATGAATAAAGATTCCGTCTCCGGATCCAAACTGCAGAACCTCCTCTAACTCAGACGTTGCCCCATCCTGAGATGTGCTGAGTGCAGGTGATAATAATTCTTAGAACAGGTGCTGCACCATAAGCCCCAAGGCCAGGGGATGTGAATGATTAGTGGCACTCCCCCAAGATGCATTGCTCCTCTGTATTAAAACCAAACTCTGCTTTTTATTCCCTCCAGGGTTTATTAAGTGGGCCAGTTGCCATAGCGACGCTTTGGCAGGATATTGCCAGGATCAGGCATAATGGGTCTCCTGACGCAGTTCACTCTGCTCCTGTGGAAGAACTTCACTCTCCGGAAGAGACAAAAGGTACACTCATGCTCACAAACCCGCCCCTCACAAATCGAGCAAGATCTCCTCAAATTGGTCAGCAAAGCAGGGAAAACGAGGATATGGTCCCTGGGTTGTTTTATCAAGGGCAAGTAAGTTATTCATGGTGTGTGGGGGTTTAGGTAATAGGAGGGATTTACAATGAAAATTGTCTCCTATAGAAGTAAGCTGCCCTCAACTCTCCCACAAGAGAACAAGAACAATCTTCGCTTAATGCTGGCCAATTTGAAGTGTCACCTTCAATTTTTGGAGATCTATCCGTGGTGCACTTTTTGTCACATTGCCTGTATTTCAGTTCTAACAGAGGCAGACTGTGGCCTAATAGAAAGGGATAGGGAGTGACGAATGTTGAATGCTTTGTTTGAAGGGCAAGTACTCTTTCTGGGTCTTCCTCTGAACTTACTGCCAGCGCCTGTCCTCTGAAGTTTCATCGCAGTTTACAAAAGTGAACCGACAACTTAGAGAAGGAGAAGGATTGTGATGTCCAGCTCATTGCAAATAAAGAAAAATAATATTTTTAAGTTCACAGAATAAAAGAATTTTCACGTACAATGATTCTTAACCTGCTGTCAAAAAAAAATAGTCCTTTACTTTTAAGGCCCCAGATTTCATTCAGCTCACTTCCACTTGATTACTTTTTGATTTTCCTTAGAGATTGGCTCTAAAAAAACACATTTAAAGTACTTTTGAAACTTATGCTTCTCAAATGTAAGTGCTACAACTTTGAGACTTTGTCTTGATTAAAAGCAACTTTCATTAAAGAATTAATTATACTTGAACACTTGAGCCTTGTATCTTTGTTTGCACTTCATCAAACAAAGACCTAAAACTAAACAGCTAATTGGTTGATGCTCTTAAACATCTAATCGAAACCCTTCATTTGCCTTGTTTGGATTTTTGTTTTTGTCTTGAAAGTCATTGTGCATCACAATAAAGCCTGGGAGTTGATCAGTCAAGCTCCACTTAAAAATCAAGCTTTTTTTGTGTGATGCAGACCAGTGTTTCCCAAATTGTGGTCCGTGGACTTCCAGTGACTACCACTCTTACCACCCAAAAGAATGTGCAAACGATAATAAACGAAATGTCTAAAAATCTTGAGCTGAAAACAAAACTTAAAGAAATGACAAATATCTGATACTTACACTTAACAGCAACAGGAGCAAAAGTGAAACAGGGTTCCTGCTCATCCTTAAAAAAGTTTTAAAGTCTTGAATTCATGTATCTAGAACTGCAGCCTTAAAAAGTCTTGAATTCATTAAAATGTTATATTCTGGTCTTAAACGAATAACTCATAGGCCTTAAATTTTTCGGGGCAGGATTTGTTAATGTTTTTTTTTTTTTTTTTGTAGGACTTTTCAAGGAGATGTAGAGTGGATACTGTTTAAAAAGCTGCTGATATAAATTGTTATCTGCATCCTATTTGACCAGTCTGTGACGATGAGTCACTGCACTTTTACATACAGTCATTAACCAGAGAACACTGAGGATCATTTTATGGAGGATGGACAGACAAAGTAAATTTGAATGACTCTTATTGAGTGACACACATGTTATGATTGGGCAGAACCCCCCAACCATGAACTATATTTATGCTGTTTTTGGTCTGTAATTTCATTCAAGGTGGCATAAAAAAGGTCTTAAATAGTCTTAAATTTGACTCGCTGAAACATGCAGGTACTCTGTGAAAAAAATAAGCCGCTACCTGCTCTTACAGCTTTTAAAGATGCTGAATTTTCATAGTGTAATATTAAGCATTTTCTTCACATTCCGAATAAAGAACAAATAAATGTCACTAGTTTAAAATACTTAGGCTCTTTTGTTGGAATTTGCAAGAGAAGGCGACAACAAGCTGCAGCAGAAGCCTAATTCAACAATCCTTGTCAAACTGGCCAATCAGACGCCGCACGTGCTTTGGCACTTGAATCACCTGCACACACCCACACACACACAGACTGCTTCTGGTGAGGTCACATAATGCAGGAAGATAACAGTCCTACTGTGTGTCGTAATTTCATCTCAAGGGTCAGAAGGGGCTGTCGTCAAATCTGGTGAGCCCTGTGAGTCATTTCAGAGGCAGATATAGATGTAACAAAGAGACGCGTGTTTGTGTGTGTGTGTGTGTGTGTGTGTGTGTGTGTGTGTGTGTGTGTGTGTGTGAGCACGCTTTGATTTATACCTTTGCAGTGCTGATAGGAGCCACATCCACCCACTTGTTTTGTTCGGGGTTCAAGAAACAGTAGTGTGTCTGTTGGCGAAGTAGAACAAAAGAGATCTTCACAAACTAACTCGGCTCTCATCACAGTTCAGTTTCTTGGAATAACTCAAGGCAAAGTTGTTTGCAGTTGTACTACTTTGAATCTTGGAAATATTCTCCTTATTAATTTATCAACCAGCAGAAAGACAAGGGTGGTGTTGTTTTTTTGAATGAGGAAGAAATGTGGGCCTACATTGTCCCTGGAAAATGCAAGCAAACAGTAGCGTTTTTGTGTGTGGAATGTGTGATATTTGGCAAACGTCAACATGAAATATTGTTATTAGACAAAACCGTTGGGAGTTGGCAAGGACAATGGTGCTTCTGGAGGGCTTGTGGAGGTTAATGACCAATTATATGAATGCCTCACCAAGCATTTTAAGGTTTTATAACGGGCATGAAACTGATTTTATGGTCCAGTATTTCACATAATTTCAGAGGAGGAGATAATCTGTTCACAAAGACGCTGGTGTCCGACAGCAAGCGCCCGGAGAGCCAGACATCGAGGAAGTCCCCATGATCTCTGCGTTCCCTTTTCATGCCTTTTCTGTGGAATACATTATGATAATTCGGCTGCTCAGCAAAACTACATCATCTCTGACACACAAATACTCATTCACACATACACACACACACACACTGAAGAGAATAAAGGAGCTGAATTCAAAATTCCATCCAGCTTTTCTGGAATAAATGAAACAGGATATTGTGCAATTCACCAGTATGTAAACTTTCCAAAAGAAGTGAAGTTTTCCCCATTGGAAATAAAGTCGAAAGTTTGAAAAATGAGGCACATTGGTAATTAATTTCCAGCAACTTTGAGTACCAATAGCCATGTAGTGGCAGGATAAGCTGTTTGGCATTGGCAGTGAGGAGATTTGGCAATTTTTTATGGGTGCAGCTCTCACACTCAGGATGACTTTATTCTGAAAACCCCGAAAGAGGATAAAAGTAGTGGTGGGCAGATAGAACTAAAACAACGATACCAACATTGCTCTCAGTTCTGGTTTTGCTTTGTCTTTTGTCGACTTTTTGTCATGCTCACTCTTAAGCCTGGTTTATGCTTTCGGCGTCTGTGTGCTCTCCTCCGCCCAGCGCGGAAAATTTCCAAGTCGTGCACCTCTGAAAATTTCTAACTGCTGTGTGGAGATGCGTGGACAACATGGTGGCCGTCCCGATGTTTTGAGTGTCGAGTGGGAAAGTACAGGCATTTATCCGATTCATCACAGAGAGATCACTGTGTTAACTGTGTAATGATAATTTCTTGTGGTCACACTCGACTGAGATAAGGCAAAGGCGAAAAAATAATGCTGAAACTGTGTAAACAAAGGCAGACTTCTTCTACTCCAGTTAAATGCTCTGATAGACGTTTTCTAGTGATTCATCGCCCTCTGCAGTTTGGGAATGGAAGCAAACAGACGACGTGCGGGTGGAAAAAAAGTATAAAAGCCACACGCGTTCTCTCATGTGGATCTTGGGCGTCTTCTTTCCTTGCGTCTCATCTATGCGGAAAGCATAGATGAGACGCGCGCCTTCATTGTTAGGTTTTTAACTTCTTTCTGGTGGTAAGTATCTGTCCTGTGTTGATTTGAGTTATTCTTGTGTGTTCCTCTCTTGTTTCCTGTTCACTTTGTGCTTGCTCCCTGTGTGTCCTGTTATCCTGGTTGTCTCCTAACCTTGAGTTTCCCTCCTGTGTGATTTCCCCTTGTGTGTCTCACCTGTGTTTGATTACTCCCCTGTCTACATAGTCCCTGTCTTGACTTCAGTTTGTGTTGGTTCATCTCTGTATCAAAAAGTGTCATGTCATGCTCTCATTTCAGTGGCTGGAGTAAGTTTTTCTGGTATTCTTGAGTTTGAAATTTTTTGTGAAGTTAGTTTTTCTTTCCCTGGATTTAAGTCTTGTTTTTTTTTCTTTGGGACTTTGCTTTTTGTTAGCTAAAACCTTTTGAGTTTAGTCTACAACTGGGTCCTCCTCCTATCTTGTGTTTTCTGCTACCATGCATGACGATCTTAGTTAAGTAGAAGGAAAAATAGAGGTATTTTTCAGTGTTCTTTTGCAAACAGAAGAAAAACAGAGGTTATGCATTCTTGTGTTATTTGGACCAATATAAAAAAAAGTAAAATATGGCTCCAAGTTAAAGAAAAAAAACATGGGAGGTTGCATTTTCTTCATTTTTTCCCCCTTTGGTCCTCCTTGTCGTAATGGTTTTTCAAGTCTCCAGAACCTTTATTTGCAATTGGGAATAATGATTTGTTTCCAAGAAGCATTGTTACAAGACATATGAAAAATATCTTCCCTTTCTCTATGTGCCTAGTTTATATATGAGGCTAAGTTTACTGCTGTGCTCTATCTCTTTTCTTTCCTACTGCAAAGAGCTTATTCAAATCAATAAGGTCACTGTGCTGCTGTGACATGCCGACAGTATTAATTATTATTTTAATTATCATAACATATTTTCTTCACCTCTACCTGCCCTTTAGTTTAATCATGAAGACAACTACCTCAGTATCGGAGCTATCGTTTATTACTACCGTTCATGTGCACCATCGAATTCTCCATCTCAGCATGTTCCTGCAAGCGGAGGAGCAGCAGACTGGAGCTTCTAAGCAGGTCACATCACCAGACGCGTTGTGAGGAATGAGTTTACAGGCGGACGGGGTCAGCCGAGGTTAGCAGGGAAGCCTCAAGGGGTTGTCGAGTGATGGGGCACCAAGGGATGTATAAAAGCCTACATGGAGAACAGTGGGAGGGTCAAGAGTCATGGATGAGCTGCAGAGTTGTAATGCCTAAGCGGAAGACGGAAGAATAAAACTTCCTCAGAGCGTAGGGTTGATGGAGGGAAAATCTACTCCTGTACAAATGTTTCTGCTTTTTTCGAGGCGCACGTTCTGTTGAATTATGCATACAGCAGCTGTAGCAGTAAGAATAAAGCATGTAGGTGTGTTTTCTAAATGTGAAGTCTTGAACTGTTTTAACCCAAGGTGCTTCAGAAATAACCTCCTCGCTCCTAAGGTCTTGCTACTTTGTCTCTTGAACATCCCTCACGGCAAACTGAGGGGGGAAAAAATGAGAAAAAAAAAGAAACCTATGAACAAGTAAAGCCTTGAGGTTATCCATTTGTGCTTTGTGGGATTCTCTTTTCACCCATTCCCTGAGGTTAAAATAAAAGCCTAGCATGTCACATGGGGCGCTACCTGCTGGCAGGTATTAAAGTGGTTGTATTGAAGCAAAGGAAGCGGTTGGTGCTCTTCATCCAGAAGAGGATTAAATGTGGCGAGGAGATGATAAGGAGTGTGGGATAGCTTTGGCTTGGGGAATCACAAGCAGAGGTTGCTCTCTCAATCCTGTAAGAGCTTAGAGTAGGAGCACGGCTAACAGGAAAATGTGGATGTGTAGCTTCATTGTGAAAACACACACGTGACTATGCATGGTTTATGAGGTTGTTTCCTTGAATTGCTCACGAGATTACATTCATATTGAACTCATTAAATGTTCTGTAAGGTGATCCAGATACTTATCCAACAAACAAATCATGAAAATACTTTCTTCTCTGCGCAGGTGCGGCTGGTCATTGAAGTGATTTGGCCTTTGTTTCTCTTCTTCATATTGGTGTGGGTGCGCACGACCACTGACTTGATTTACAAAGGACAATGTAAGTACCCCCAAAGTAGGGCTGGGCATTTAATTTCAAACTAGATTCAATCGCAATATAGCCTGCTTTAATATTCTAATTGCATCTGGTATTCTGCAATATTTCTTTAACCTCAAATATTTCAGAATACCAGATGCAATTATTGTTGAAGGGAAACTGTTGAAAACTACCAAAAGGGCAAAAAAGGCAAGAAGTAGCCATAAAAATCAGTTTAAGGTGGCAGAAATGGTCAAAAGCAGTAACAATGATTGTGAAAAAAATGGAAAATGGTCAGAAAGTAGCAAAGATTTTCAGAGGCCTGACATCTCTGGTTAAAATATCACTTCTCTGTTGATTTTTGTAATATTCTAATTTTCTGAGACACTGAATTCTTGGTTTTTATTATCTGTAAGCCATAATCATCAATGTTTCAAGGAATAAAGGCTTGAAATAATTCACCCTATGTATCATAAGATTAGGATTATTCTTGCAAATCAGTCAGCCCTACCCAAAAGCTAATGTTTCAGTAAAATACAGTTATCCAGGAAGTTATGAACCTGTGTTGTGCATTTTTACTTCAAGTCTTCGATGTGTTTGCTGTGCAGCTGGGTAAATGCAAACTGTAGACACTCACCTCTATCCCTCCAGGCCACTACCCAAATAAAGCCATGCCGTCAGCTGGCGTTCTGCCCTGGCTTCAAGGGATGGTGTGTAACATCGACAATCCCTGTTTGAACTACCCAACGCCGGGGGAGACACCGGGCCAAGTCAACAACTTCAACAACTCCATGTGAGCACTGGATGATTCCTCTGCTGTCCTCAACGACACTTCTTCTTATAATTATTCAAAAGAATGAGAGTGCATGTCTTCACAGTTTATATGGCAGATAGTACACAAATATATAGATATATGATCTGTATATAAGGGCCACAATTTTAAATTTGGAAGTGTTGTAGTTTTTGTTCATGGCAGTTTTGATGATAAATATCAGCATCATGTAGTTTTCATTTTAGCAAACTGAAAACCTGAAATAAGAAAGTAAAAGTGAGTGAATGTGCTTTTTAGAGCCCAATTAAGATCCAAAATGTGAGTTACTGGTTGATATGTAACAAAGGTGCTGATCCCCACTTGTAATAAATCCAAAAATGTAATGACTGACCCAAATTCTAACAAATTGTTACACTTTGGGCTTAGCATCTGTTGCAGTCGGTCAGCCTCAACATTTCGGGTTTTACTCCTTTTTTTTTTTTAAATTACATTTTGGGTCATCATGACAAATCAGGCTCCAACCAGGCTCAAACCAAACCACACTTTTAATATGATCACAAATTCATGATTGAAGTTGGATATCTTTGTTTTTTGAGATAACATGACATTGATAATTCAGTTTTACCTCGCTGCTATTTACTGGGAAACTGAGACTGACCAGGAAAAGACAAGCAAATGAATGGATGCTTCTTAGAGTAATCAACAAACCAAGAATGATTTATCTATTTATTTTAACATGGATATAGAGGAACATTTTGTTTTGATTTTGATCGAAGTACACATTTGATACCTAAGGTTATTTTTGGACTCTAAAATAGCGCAAATTAAAGGAGTCGTAGCTGGAAACTGTTCATTGTTAAGTTGCTCAATGCTGACTTCACTGTAAAATCCTCACAGTTGTCCATTGTTTTAATAGACATTCATCATCCTCAGAGGGGAGCAACTTTCTGGTTTATAACTTTTATTCTGAATTGCTTCTCGTGTCTTCATTTTTTAAATAGAATTGCTGGGATGTTAATAGAGCTGCAAACCACATTGATGAACAGATCCATACTCAACAAAGCTCAGCTGGTGGCGGATGACATCGAACAGTGGTCGACAGTCGTGTCGCAGTCAAGTCCTGGTAACGGTAAGAGATTGTAAATACAGACTTCTCATTTTTAGCACTGTAACGGGAAAGCAACAAAGTCAAAGAATAGATCAGTCTTTCAGAAAACAAATGCATGATTGCTTTTCTGAAATAATTGGTAGAAGGCCGCTCAACAACAATCCCTCTGCTGTGACTTTATTAAGTACTCTCCATCAAAGAAAGTATCCCCTTTATGTGGATGACAACTTGGAGGATTTGTTATTCCCCTTTATCCCTCCAAAACAATGGCACCATTATTTATGATGCAATTTGCCATGCAGACTGACAGATCGTTTGTCTTGATAACTTGCTGCTTTGCATTAGGCTCATTTAGCCTGATGATATTCAGATTTTCATACAGTGCCTAATTTGCAAAAAGACAAAGGGGGAAGGAGGGGGGGGGGCTCTGCTGCTCAGCAAACGGCGTGTCGTCCATTTGCATTTTGGGGTCGCTGGCTTGTAATATACAAGATTAAATCCATCAAAGATCTAAGCCTGGGCATAATTAACGGCATTCTCTGTCAGAAGAGTGAGCACAAAAGGTCAGGAACAAGAATGGGGAACAGAGTGGTATCAAAAGAGAAGCATGGCAAAGGCGATTGTGTTGTACCTTTTTTTTTGTTATTAGAGTTGATTAAAAGACTCGGGTGGTCACTTCAATCAGAGAGACGGGTTGTTGAGGAAGAGCACAGGGCATCTCTGAACACATAATCTGAACTCCTTGATTCAGCTGAAAACCTGAGGAGCATAATAATGTTTTAGGTGTTGTCTGGAGTCTGAGTAGCATTATTCAGTCCAAACAATGTCAAATGATTGTTTTTCCCCAACGGTCATTCTAATTGAACCCTGGTTAACTCAGTATAAGTCACTTCCTGCCCTCATCCCATAATTGACCGACTTGCATGTATCATATTAACTCAAGGGCTAATCTAATCAAATTACATAACCCCTTCATCATCTCACCAGCTCAGAGTGCGACACTCAACAGAAGATTCACACAACGAATAGATACAGTATGAGTGGGATCCCAGCCACAATGATTTCTTTTTAACCTAGCTCCTCTAATATCTGTGGACAGCTAATCAGGTGAAAATGGCTGATAAATAATCTGCGACATGTTGAGCAACAAATAGTCCCCTCTCACACACTCGTGATGCTCAAGTGTTTAACCCTCATTTGCATCATTTAAGGATTTAATTGCAGTCATTTAAAAGCATAATTCAAGCTCAGAATCATCAGTGATTCAGAACAACATGTACAAAACATGAAAATTTTATTATCCTTGAAAAACACGTATTTGCTAGTCTGCTTTGAAAATGTTGAATTTAAAAGTCTTGAAAAGCTTAAATTCATTACTCTAAATCATTCCTCACTGAAGTTTTATAATGGTTTATGTTTGAAAGAGAAGTCTGTGATTCACTCTGTCTTTGGATTTCTTGGATTAATTTTCTTGAAATGGCAGACACTGGAGTTGAAATGTCAAAAAGAAAAAGGAAATAAAAGCAGACTAAAGCTAAACAGCGGAGTGATGGAGCACCAGCTAAAAGGTTTAACGCAAGCTAGAGGCTAAAACACAGGCTAAGCTGCCTGTCATGATGTTCAAACCCACATGCAGTAGTTATACTGTAGTGGTCTGCTCAAACTTGAGAGTCTATCAATAAAATGGTTACGTTTTCTCAGCTTGGTAAATGAGCACTTGCAGGACATAAGCAGGATTCACTACTGATATGTCTCAGAGCACCAGGCTGTGAGTAGCGCTAAAATGTAGTGGGCTACTAAACTACAGTACAAACTCACAAAGCTTATTTGTTATGTTCCAAACAACACCACCATGTAACTGTTGATAAATACACTACTTCATCTTGTTATATCCACTAAAAAGTTGTCTTGAACAAAGAAAAGTGATAATAGAACAGAAGATCTGAGTGACTTTCACTTACACTTTCAAAGCTAATGGATCGCTACAGTTTGCGTAAGTTATCCAGCTGAAGGGAGTCACTGCATTCCACTTCATACGGATTCTCCTCACAGTCACTAAATCTAAAATAAATGCAGGCCTGAGCAAAACTAACGTACACATGGAGAAATACCTCAGATTCTTGCCAAAACTGTCACTGAAATTAACTTAATTATTGACAGTCCTCACAGAGCCTGTAAGAGCTCAGAATTAAAGATTTCCTAATTTCCAAGTAATTATGAAACTAGTAGAAGTGGTAATAATAATTATGATTATAATAATGATAATAATAATATCAATAAATGGGAAAAAAAGAGAAAAAAGGAAAGGGGAAAAAAACAAAACAAAACAAAAAAAAACATTATGCATACTAACTTAAATGCCACCTATCCCTCATACAATAGTGCACAACCCCAATTCTATGTCCTTTATCCCCAACTACCCCCAATCTTTATATAAAGTTAGTGTTACTATTAAAGAATATCGTAAATACATTTCCAAGTCTCAGTAAATTGTTTGCTTTTGTTATTATCCTCAGATAGTGTTCTCTATGTAGAGGTAATATTTCCAAGTTGTTATTTCCTGTTTCCAAGTTTGCATGGATGGAGCTTCAGTACTTTTGCTAAATCACTATTATAAAATGAATATATAAATTCTAATAAGAAACCACCCTCCTCCTTTTATTTGGACACTTTTAAGAAAGTAGCAGAAAATGACCTTTGGATTCTGAAATATACCTTTTCCAGCTGTAAGAACTCCAATATTGGGTATTTTTAAAATAGATTTAATCGTTGTCTTTTTAGGCTGGTATATAAATGTACACAGTAGTTGCAGGACAGTGATCCTGAAGACAGATTTCATCTTTAACCTTGTCCTTTCAACAACAGAGTGAATTCTCTGGTGCTTCGTTAGAACAGCCTTCCATAGCTGTGGAGGAGCTGCTGTCCTATTAGTTACACAACAGGCTCTCCTCCATGCTTGGCGTAGGTGTCTATTTGGCCAAATGACATGAGTCTCACATGTGTTTCTACATGTACCAAGTCCTCATTTGGGAACTGGGGTGGAAATGCTGGAGGATGGCTATGAAAGTTGAGTGCAAAATTAGTGAAATGCAAAGACAAAGTGAGGAGGATGAAGGGTTGAAATTGTCATCATTGAAACCCCCTGAATTGCTCTATAATAAAATTGACACTCTCTGTTTTTTTTCTGTGAAGTGACGATTCTTTGTGTTTGTTTCAAGCTCAACCGGTGATCCTGAGGACCGTACTGAGAGACAACGAAACTTTCACATCTCATCTCCAAGACGATTTGTCCCTGCCACCAGCAGTGATCGAGAGCCTCCTGAACTCACGGATAAAGCTCAACCCAGTGAGTATAATTTCTCCTCTTTTCTCACTTCTTAAAGCCAGTGAACACCATTCTCCCACTTCCTTTTTTAAATGAAGAAATTTAGATGTTGCAAAACGTTTCAACGTGCCAAAAGTGTTGCTCTTGAACAGTTAAGACTAAAATGTCCCAGCCAAGAGCTGCCTGTGAGACTCTTTGTTTTGATGGTTGTAATCAAAGCAAACCGGAGTATTTGAGCTGTTTGAAACTGTCTTCAGAAGGTAATTTGGAATGAATTGCGCAACAGCAATAAGGCTGTCTTGTCTCTAAATGTTCCCCAACTGATACTGCTGTATGTACTGAGTGATGTCAGATGAGCTGCGAGGAGGTAATTATGCTTTACTGACACTGACAAGGATGCTTAAATACAATGTACGCTGATTAAAAGATCCCTGCAGTGTCTGATTCCTTCTGATGGTTGCAGTGGGCTTTGCTGCAGACAGTTATGTGCTCAGAAAGTGAAAGTTAGAAGTCAGTTTTTTTGTCTCCCAGTCTGTCTGGTCTCACTCTGGTATGATGCATAAAGTGTGTATGCGCCTGTGAGTGTGTTTGTGACACATTCCAATTGTCAAAAGTGTCTGTGTCTGTGTTTTTGCACATGTAGAGTCCTGTGTGACAACTTCTGATTTTGAGATGTAGCTTTGCATAAATGTGCCACAACTTCAACAAAACAACACAACACATGAATAAATCAGATATCTTGGATTCAAAGTATTCTTGTTTGTGAACTTCCACAAACCCCCCCCCCTTTTTTTTTTTTTTTTTTTTTTTTTTTCTAGATGGGCATTGCTCGGCCAGCCAGCCTGAAGATCATCCTGTGTGAGGGGACAGATCTGGATCAGTATGTCCAATTTAGCAGCCAAGCAGAAAAGGAGGCTTTTCAAAATGTCAGTTGCTCCCTCGCTCCCCAGCAGCTGATTAACACCCAGCGAGTTTTCCTGCAGAACCTGAATGGAAGGAAAGTGCTTTCAGAGGTGAGCTTTCTCATCCAAAATCCCTCACAAGCTGTCTGATTTAAGTTTAATTAGCTTTAAGGTTAGGACATCATAAACCAGACCCAGTCAGACCCATTCGGCTAAATTATTAAGAAACTGTGCTTTCTGTCGTTGTCCTCGCAGCGAAACCTCGGTGTTTATACAGGCTATAATGCTCTCATTTTACAGCTCTAATCCTACCCAGCAGAGTCACCTTTGTTTGGCGTCTTTACAAATCACTCTGTTTTTGCTAACAGAGTTTATACTGAGCTTGTAGATTTAGAATGTTTGTGATGTCTCTGCTTCTCCTAGTGCTGTGAATGAATAACTAGAATATGCATTTGAAGCCATATAAAGGCATTTTATTGTTACTGTTGACAAGTTTTTGGACGATGAGGGGAATAACTTTATATATCATAGTTTAACTCATAAAAATATGATGGTCTCAAATCTGAATATATGCCTGATCATAATCCACAACTTGAAATTAGATTATCAGCACTGGAATAGATTATTTCTAAATACTGTTTCTCAGCCTTCTAGTAGGGTTGGGCTAGACCCTATTGATTTACAGAGCCAAATTATCTCTGACAACGCTACGCCAGCTAACAAAGTTTAGTATTAAGAAGAGAGATCAGAGTTTTCCTCTGCTGAAACTGATTTATTTTCTAGTAATAGTGGAAACAGGAGCTGTTTGACAGAAACCGAACAGAAGAGCAGAGGGAAGCTAAACAGGAGAGTGAAAGAGCACCCACTAAAAGACGAGGGATATGTTTCATTGTGATACAATAACTAATCTGTGGCGGTACAATAGGATATAATGTGACTTAATACACTGGGAAATGATTTACTACAGTAGGTTATGATGCCAAATTGGATGATAAATACAACAAAATACAAATACAAATGATAAATTTTATAAAGTTTACGCAATGATATGATGTCATGTCTCCATTGTGATACTCTGTGGTAAAACATTATAGGGATGTGATAATATTCGATACAATACAACACAATAGGATACAATACAAAATGATGTATTCTGATACAATACTTTACACTATGATATGACTCAGAACAATGATACAAGATGATATAAAACCATATCATCTAAAACGATGCATTATGACACGATACCAATCAACTTGATTAGATTGAACATGATTAGAGACGATGTGATTCTGTCTTTTTTTTTTAATTTTCATTTTTTATTGTCCATTTGTAATGACCCTACATTTACAAGATTTTCTTTCTTCTGGACCTCTTTTTTTTTTTGTTCAAAGAGACAGGAAAGAAAAAAAGCTATGTACATCCAGAGAGATGGTGATACAGACTAGAGTAAATAAAGCACAACCAATAGAGTAAAACAAAATAAAGATATAAACCAAACTGACAAAAATGCCAGATTTCACCTTGCAATTTTCAAAAGACAATAATCAAGGGCTAAAGAAAAATGGAATGAGGGAACACAGTCATAAATTGCTAAATCCAATGCACTCTTGCTCTGCAAAACTCGTAATATCAGGTCTCAAAGGCTTAATATTTGTATCCACTTAGTCCAATGTGATTTGAATTTGTCAAGTTTTAAATTAATAGAAAAAGTTATCTTTTCCATCTTATACATTTCTGTTGTCACATCAATTCAGTTATTAATTGAAGGTTCAACAGGTGTCATCCATCTTTTAGTAAGAGCCTTTTTACTTGCTGTAAGCAAAACAGCCATTAAATAATTATCAGTACCTTTTATGTCAGGGGAATGATTCTATCTTTTCAGGTTCAGTGTTCACCAACTCCTCCTGCTGCGCAACGAGGTGAATAAATGGGGTAGAAAGATGTTTTGTGGTGACATGATCCATCACTGAGGACACGCTGAGGACAAGTCTGACAGCATGAGTATTAAATAAGATGCAGAACAAAAAAACACCATAAAAAACATAACTGTACAATAGTGACTGTACAATTTTTCACCCTTTAATGGCGGTGCAGCCAATCCCAGTACACAAGTCAACCACTGTCGAATTTCTGTCATAATATGTTTGAGATAACACAAGGAATAGTTAAGCAGCTGATAAATCCTACTGGTGACTGTGGCTGTACTGCAAACGTATTGGTACATTCACTGTGGCTGCCTTTCCCCTCGAAGTGCTTCATGACCTTCCGGCTGGTCTGACAAGTTTGTCCGGCAGCAACAAAATCTTGTCTTTCACTGTAGCTCAGGAGCTGATGAATCTTACTGAGACACTGGCTTCTGAAGCTGGTGTGAGACTGATCTGAGGGGACGAGCTCAACCTCATTGACCCTTTTCCACAGGAGTCAAACTCCCTTGTCGGGTACAAAAGTTTGCAACTATTGAGTTTGAAATTGTGAAATGTACTACCTTGGAAAATAAATCTCTGAGGTCGTGTCTGTGTTGTTTTTGGTGTGTCAAAATGGCCTGGTGAATCATTTTTCTCCAGCATTTTCAAAGTGGGAATTATTAACATTGTTTTCTTAAATTGAGAGATTAATTTGAAATACCAACAGCACTGCACAAGGTAACACCCAACATTGACATCCTTTCAATTACTGTTAGATAATACAAACATGGGCCTTAGTACAATTTGGATGATCTTTAATTCCTGTGTGTTTCATCGCAAATTAAATTCAAAGACACAGGCTTGCTCTGCCAGCCAAATGAGGTTAATCAGTTTAAAAATTGAATGTTATGCTTGTCTGCTGCTTTGACGAGACAGATGCAGAATAATATTTCAAAGTAAAACCAGTCATGAGGCCAAACATACTTACAACACTACTACTGATTTCTCAAGGCGATTCTACTTCATCCTTTTCAAGTGAGACGTTATTTTCTCCCCCACACTGTCCGAGCTTTATAAGTTCGTCACGGTCATGTGCACTTTTCAAGGTATTTTAATCAAACGAAGCAATCAGGTGGGAATAAGAGGCAAGGTTTTTCCTGAACTCTGCAAAATCCCAGAGTTCCTTTGGGATGAAAACATGCACTTTTCCACGAGTTTATCTTTGAGGGAAAAATATATGGAAGAGCAAATCCAATACATAAGTTATAAAGCAGGAAGTTCGTTGGAGGGAGCATTTGAACAGTTTAAGCCCACAGGCATTTCCAGACAAAGAGAGAAGAAGAGAAAAAAAAAAGAAAAGGCCAGACAAGATATGGAGGCAAAAGCTTTGCAGTGCTGCAGGCGAATGGATGGAAAAGAACATCAAGCCTTCACACTTAAAGCTTGATGCTGCTGAGTGATTGTGATAAGAACAACAACATAAAGAAAGGAACAAGGGAGGAAGTCAGGGTTTATCACTGAGTTAGATTCAGACGTTGGTTCCACAGTGTCATGTTTGTGTTTCCTGGAGTTATTTCAGAATCCAGAGACAGGCAGTCAACTCTTTATTTGAATATTTATGGAGCCTAACGAAAGTATTCAAATGTCAGACATGTCCTTTTAGTCAGTCTGGAATATCATGCATGCATTGACCAGAATCAAAAAATTTTGCAATTCCTCAAAGTGATCTTTTGCTCACATCACTCTTGGAGTGTTTATTTTCAATCAGCTGAAGTCTGGGACAAAAACAAAAGGTTGTGGTACTCAGAAAAAGATACATAAATTTTCATTCTCCCCTTTCATTCTGACACTTTTCTTAAAATCTGAATAATTTTCAATAGAAATAAGAAAGAAAAATATTCCTTAAAAAAATAAAATAAAAAATAAAAGTAAGGGTCTTATTTTTTAGATATCACTGGTATTTGATTAGCCTCCTAGTGGATATTCTTTATTGTTAAACACTTTGATAGGATAAATGCTAGGAGTGCAGTAAAATGGGCACATTTTGAAAGTTGTTTTTTTTTCATGTAAACTTAAAATACAACCAGATTTTTCCTAAAAGTAGGCTTTTATTGCGACATCTGCTGCAAAAATCACTGTTGTGTCAAACACAGATGAATTTATGGCTAAGAAAAAACTCATACTACTAGATGTGGGTTTTAGAATAATAGAATAATGTTTTGTGCCTTTGTTGATGAACATTCTCTCCCTTTAAGCACTTTATACTTGACTTATCATATTTCCGTAAAAGATAAAAGTCAGTTTTAAAAATTAGACATTCATGCGCTTCTATTATCCTCTGATATCTATTTTGTGCTTAGTTTTTTCTTTCCTTTTTTCTCGAGATCACTGCCTGATGGCATAATCCTTCCATTCGTTGTGACTGATTCTTTGCTGTTTTTTGGCTCAAATTTTTCGAACATCTTGTCCTCCTCTTCATGTTTCCACTACGCAACGAGAGCTAAAGTGACCCTGAGTGAATGTACTCCAAACACAACTGATAGCCTTGCAAAGGAGGGTTTTATTCTAAAATAGGAATGCAGTGTTCCTCTCTTGGCCTTCTGGTCTCTACACTTCCCGTCCTCCTGTCCCTTTTATTTATATATTTTTTCTCAACTTTTCCATGCTATTTGCTGAAAGACAATCCAGATGTTCCTAATGGAACCATAGGGCCATAGAGACTTAAATTCATATTAGTTACATGAGAATGACAGGCTTTAAAAGGACATTACTTTTGGTCTTATTCTAGTTGAACACATACCGCGTTCCTACATCATGACACTATCACACTGAAACACTTACGACCGAATACTTTGAATAACCATTGCCAGAAACAATTATAAGTAGAGATAGCAGATAGCAGCCCATGTGGGATGTTGTTTATAGACAGTAGCAAAAATTTTTGCAGACTCCACCTTTAATTTAGCTAAGCAGTAGAAAATAAGACTACTTAGTTGCACATATACAAAATGCAACTTATACTTTCTTTTGCATTTTTAAAATAATTGATATAGTTGAAAATAGTTTTGAGTTTTGAAGGCAACCCCCAGGGTGTCCCCAACTCCACTTTAAGAACCACTCACTGTCACACATACCCACATTTAAAAAAGAAAAAAACAAGCTTGCAAGAAATCGTATTTTATAAAGAAGCTTTTCATGTTGGTGAAAAAACACATGAACATCGGCAATGATGAAATACTGGACTAAAAAGAGGAAAGAGTTATCACAAATGTAACTTTGATTTTGATTGTGTTGTTAGAGTCTAGACTGTTTGTGTTTATGAATATGAATGAAGATGAGAAGGTATGACCTATTGATTGAAGGGTGTTTTTCTGTGAAAAATGGAAAAAAAATTATACAAAAGAACAAAAAGAGAACTGCTTCCCCTTGTGAATAATTATCTTAAACAGTCATTTAAAAACCCTGCCGCTTTAGCGTCATTATTTCAGTTATTTAAACTTTTAAACATATTTGTTCAAAGCTTGTCTTGATCTTGCAGGTGCAGAGAACGAAAAAGCAAAGCTCTACTGGAGAGATCTTGGGGAATAATTAATCTTAATAAATAAAGAAAAATCAAACTTTTTTTCTTGTTGAGTCGATAAGTGCAGTTATTTGTTTATGTCTTAAATGCTACTTTTCATAGTTATGATAACCACCTCTTCATGTCCTTTAGATTCCTTCAGCTTTGGATCTGAACACAGCCGACACTGTCGCTCTGATGACAAGAACAGCTCAAGACATGAGACCATTGATCGAGGAGGTATGCTTTGCCACCATTAAGTGGAAAGAAACATATTTTGCAAAGTTTGATACCAAACCAGTTCATTCAGGAATGTTATTACGAAATTCTTATACTTTTCTTCAAGGCGGCCAGGTTGGAGAACTCTATGATCTTCAAGGCTGCGAGCTCATTGGATTTCCAAAACGACATGACGGGCAGCATGAATATGCTTATGTGTGAGAGGAGCTCAAACGTTAACTACACAAACGCGTTCACCAGTTCACGCTCATCCAGTCCGATGGCAAACATCTTCACATCCATTGTAGCAGAAAGTTCAGGTAACTTACACACAGATCACCTCACATGTTTTTCTACACTTTCCCTTTCCAGGTCTGTGTTGAATTGAGAAAACAGCCAAAATGCCTTGTTTGTTTGTTTGTTTGGACACCTGTAGGCATGGTGCAAGGTAACACTAGGTGATGTAGCTTTGCCACAAAATAATACAAACCCAGGGAAGCTCACACGGCACCTGAATCCTTGTTCCAAAATACACTTTGAGATAAGAAGAATATCTATTTTTATGTGTAAGCTTTGAAATTTTTCGTATTACCTTTGCATGGAGAATGTTGTAAATTGTGCAGGGTGCACAAGCTGTGACTTCCTCTGCACACACTGAAACCAGTACCTGCAGCACAGTTGGCAACTGCACCAGAGCTGGAAACCTGGTTTGATTAGGAATCCATTATCAGCGGCTGTGTCAGGGGCTGGCATTAATCGTAGCCAATCAAATCAGCTCCTCTCACCCCGTTAAAAGGCTGTGCACTTCCCGCCCTGGTATAATGTGGTTTTCTAAATGGAGAATAAAAGTCCTGAACGTCTTCTTCTAAGTGGGAAACTGATGCTGCTGTGTGAATTTTGCAGAGTCACAAGGCGAGAACGTATTACATCCTAAATATGAACATATGGCAGCCCAAACTTCTCACAGAGGACAGATGGTGTCACTGAAACACTTTTTTGTCTTCTAAACTGGTATTTTGTGCTAATCAGTTGGAGAATACCACCCGGGCAGCCATATTGTCAGCATTTGTAGCCAAACTCCCAAATGCTGTATTGATTTCACAGAAGCCTGCTCGGATTTTTGAGAAAAGGGAAAAGAGAGTCCCACTTTTTAAAAGTCCTAGAGCTGCCTGTATTGCTGGGTCATCATATCTCATACTCCCAACACTATGCATTCAACGAGCAGGGCGGCCTTTAACGACAAATGAAAGATGTGCTCTGGACGTCTTCATCAAAGTAAATGTGGTATATTCATTCTGCCCAAAAATATGAACAGCACCACCCACATCCAGTAGGTGAATAAGCCTCAGTGGAGCTTCAAGGATTTAATTAATAAAGAGAAAATATGGATTCTAAAGCATGTGGATAAAAGATATAAAGGATCACTAATATGAATCACCCTTTGATCCTACTTGGTACTCTCTGCTTTGCTGGCATAACTGTATCAAAGCGGGATTGCAACACATAGGTTTGTCTTGTGGGCGAGGATTTCATATCAAAGTAAAATACCCATCGTGTGTATACATCAAGATGGTTGTGGGGTAAGTGTGTCAGTTATGTAACAGAAGGGAGATTTGCCGTGATTCTAATGCTGGATGGAAATAGTCAGGTACTTTACTGCATTTATTCGTGCTGAGAATGCAAGTTCTCGGCAACCTGGACTTCTTTAATGACCCCCCTGGTTTTTAGTTTGATAAATCATGTCATTGTTGTCTTCTTTGGAGTCTTTGGACATGAAAGTTAATCCTGTCAGAAAGCAACTTGGAAACATTCCAGAAAAAAGTATAGAAACCCAGACTTGACTGGAGTAATGGGACTTTGTACAGATCTGTTGTGTAAAAATGTTATTTGTCTAAAAAAGTCACCACAAAAAACAATAGGTCACACACTCTATTTGGTTGGACTGCATTTAAAGAGGTTCTACCTTTATTTTCTATTTAACTTTTATTTAACCAGATGCAGAACCTATTGAGATCGGGATCACTTTCACAGGGGTGACCTGGCCATGAGGTTGGCAGCACATGTCATAAGAACATTTTCAACAAAGTGATAGTATAGATTGACAACTTAGTGTTTCAATGAGAAGTGCAGGATCTGTAACACAACATTAAAACACGATTTAAAAAGAAAACTCCCCCCAAAAAAACTGGCACTGTCCGATGGTCTCAAATTTTCTGTCCCTCTGGATAGAAAAAAAGGCTCCGAGTGGAATAAGTTCAGGAGACCTAAGAGAATAAACCTATTTTGGGGAGAAATCTAAATCTCCAATCTTATTTAAGATCTTATTAGGCCAAAAGTTCCTCTTATAGAAACGCAGTTTCACTATGGCTCAGGCCTTAGATAAAATCCTAATGTTGTCTAGAAAAGTGTTCTGAGCTCCCATGTAAGTGAAATTGTTGACTCTTGCTTTAACATCTGTGTACAGAGTTACCTCTGAATCATTTAGGCTCAGCGTGGACTTGCTGAAACCTTTCAAGAGTGTTTGAAGTCAATCGATGAGAGAAGATGACCTCACCCAAACTGAACAGACAGTTGCCTGAAGGTCTTGTTACTTGTCAAAGCTCAGTATTTATTTATATTTTTACTTGTGCAATTGAGGGTTAGGATATTGATAGGATCTAGCCTCTGAATATTTGGTCCATACGCAGTGATTGGTTTTGATGTAAAGGTTCAAGACTGAAAAACTTTTCATCTGCACCTGCTTCACTGCACCTGCTGTTATATTTAGTCATTAGTAGCTGGGTAACACTTTCCACATGAGGATAAACACCTCTGTTTGTTTTGACTGCTTGAAAAATTCCCAAGTGAAGTTTGTGGCCTAATTCAACAAAAATAATTGTTTATTTACACATTTGCTTTTCAAATGAATTCCTTATATGTATTTTCTTGAAAGCTGCCCTGAATTTCTTGACTTGTGGGAGTTTGATAGAACAGGAACTCCAAAGTATGACGCACAAAGATATGTTGTCTTATACAAGAAATTATTTATCATTCCTCTACACAAAATAATTCGATGCTGCACTGAACTGATTATCAAATTTGCTGATTTAAGAAATAAAGTAAAGCAGTCCTGATGAAGGGTAGAATATATCAAGACTGTGTGTGCGTTATCGTTTGAAAACTGCTGAATATGTTAAAAGAAATCCTGTAGAATGAGCTGTACAGCGTAGCTCCCTCAGCCTGGTGCTCATTTGAGACCGCACATATCTGTTTCATTAAAAGCCCGCTCTTTGGAGACAACCTCACTAAATTAGATTTTAATAAGAAGCCCTCTGCTCCCTGGAAATAAAGTTGCACTGTAAAGTGGAAACCCATGCTCATGCCAGAGCAAATTAGCAAAAGCATTGTGTCATCTATTCAAAATAAGCACCAACATCTCCTTTAGCATGCTAATGGCTGCTTTGAATTTGCCTTGGCATATTGTGTCGCTCCATGTAGGCTTAAGTGAGTCTGATGAAGATGCAGAAGGTCTGCATAATGGCCAATTACACCTCTTTTGTACATGCAAAAGTACACTTAAATGAATATTGGGATAGCACTAATAGAAGTCAACACTGATTTTTTGTGTTCCTGTTTTTAATTACACATTGACAGCAAAGGAAAATGTCTGAGACACCTCTCTTGAAAGCTGATGTGGTGGATAAGAGCTCTTCTGTGACAATAAACTGTCATTTTAAGTTGTAAAAATGTTAGATTCTGCATCACAGATGAACCTTCATGCTCTTTTGGAAAAGTCTGCTTCAAGATATCTTGACAGAACAGTTGGGAACCTGTGAGAGATCAAGCTCAAAATTCAGAGGGTTTTGTCCTCACTGTTGCTTTTTGGTAACATATGGAGGGTGAAAGAGTTGGCACATCTTTTTTTGCCAACAGAGCAAGGCTAAACAATGAGATATGACTTTGAAAATGTCGATTTAACTTTAGGCAGAGCTATATCAAGAAGTTTTCCACAGGTGTCATTTGCCTGGCTTTCTGTACAATGTTAACTAAATGCCCCCAGACTTATCTAATCATCTTTTGAGTACCATAATGTTATGATTATAATATTATGTTGTTTTCCTAAGAAATCCACTTTGAAAAAGTGGGTTCATCTTATTTTAGGGAACTAAGCTTTGAACAGCTGTGCTGCCTTTTCTCTCTCTCACTCATCACTCCAGAAAACTTTCCAACATAGACATGTAACATACAAAATGACAGAGAGGAGGGGGAGCCTAAAAATATTTTTCTCTGCGTTTCTTGTGGTTTCCCTTTTTTTTTTTCCCGGACTCTCTATTTGCTTTACGTAGTGTGCTTGTCACTCTCTCTGTGCACTCATGCCTTGTCTGTGTGCATCGTGGCAGAACTCTGCCATGCACGATTCAGGCCGCAGAAGAGAAAAAATGGTCTATTTTATTTTACCCTTTCTTTTCTCCGTTTTGAAATGAATCATCAATGTGTAAATACAACTTTCAAAGAAAATATTCTTCGTGATATAACAAGATTTAGTCAACAAATTGTCTTTTTTCCAAAAATCTGTCTTGGAATTAGGGGGTCTTCTTATCATCGGGATCATTTTGTATTTTGATCAGTACAGTGCTTTCTTTGAATTATTAGCTATAGGTACCGTGTATTTACTGATTAAATTTCATAGATGCTGCATTTTTATCTTTGCTCCCCCTTCTTCTATAAACCCTAAAGTTGCTCCTTCATGTCCCTGACTGTTTTACCAATGCATGAGAAAGTTCTCCTTGTCATATAAGCTGTGCAGACATGCAGTGTTACACGTAGCATGCTAATGCTAATCTTGAGTGATGTCTGCACATGCAGCTGTACTTGCTCTGGTTTGTCTGTAGTGTTGTGATGGCCTTGACTCACAGCAGTAACAAATTGAGCCCATCTCCAGGGTGCAACTCACATTGATTAAATTTGCCAGGTAAGTTGAGGGGCCGACTTGGGGGCTCCAAGCAATTATTTGACTGTGGCTGAACCTGTGGTAGAAAACAGACTCTCTTGGTCTTTCATATTGCTGCTTTGTAATAAAGTAAAGATCTGTTGTCAGAGACACCCACACTGCGCACACCTCTTGAGAATGTCTAAGCTCTGTAATCTGACGCTCCCTTTGCACACCAAGTATCAAGGACTGATCTATCATTCCCTCGATACAAAAATCTCTCAACTCAAGTGTGATGCATTTGATCCTTCAGTCTCACTTCACACTCAGTTGTTGACAAGAATTCTTTGATCTAAGTATTTCATATTTTGTCTGCC